>MNCI01003644.1:88322-106601 GCA_015680685.1 Gnetum montanum | reverse complement strand
CCCCCCCCCCCCCCCCCCCCCCAACACTTCCTAAGTCCCTAGGTGATTGACAAGACCATCCAAGGTGCTTTTAATCCTTTTCTTGGATGCTCTTGGAATCCAAAGTTAAACTATTTTACTTGGGACTTTTGATTTTCTAGCAACTAAAATTTTTAGGTGTTATAGTTTTTGGCACTAGAAGGACCACATCCACCCAAATGTCATATCCCCTTTAGAATAAAGCTTCCTCTTTGCAAGTCTAACATTTAAATTTCTTATAGTAAAATTTCTACCAAGAAACCAATGTTTCTACTCATTTTTCTACAACTAATACCCCACATATTAGTTATAAGTAATTTGGGGTTTTCACAGAATTTTCTTAGTAGTTGCTAAATTTTCTCAATCCAACTTGGTTATCACAAAACTTTGCATTCTTCCTAGTTGAAGCCTACCTTTGTATGTGCCAAAGGGTAGTGTTACTTAGCTCCAAACATCCAAATTTCCCTGCTATGAAATTTTGTGGCCAAAGTCAACATGGTTTTTTGCCAAACCCTAGTGTACTATTGGAAGAATCAACTTTTTTGCATTTATCTTTTAAAAATTGGTGCATATTTTTAGGAGGGGTTATCCTCAATGTTGTTCTATTGGGAAAGGTAATTAATTACTTACCTCCCCTAACATAGCTCTTGCTGGAAAAGCTAACATAGTTGGTTCTTTCCAACACCACTACCTATGATTATAGTTGTAACTAGTTTCCAGCCAAAACCCCTTCACCCTTTGGGCAATTCCACTTTCTAGAATTTTGGTTTAATTAATTAAAAATTAAATCATACATCCCCATATTTTCCCCTTTACCAAACTACCTAGCATATTTGGTAAACCAATTATATTTTCGATTACCCCACAAGCCCCAACATTGCTTTTTAAGATACCTAGTATATATTTTGAAAAATAACATTTTTTCTTGGTTGCACAACAAAACCCAATGTAGTTTCGATAAAGGAAAAATACACCAACACCCCTTTAAAAAGCAAACTAGAAACTTTCTCTTTTTATCATTGATGTATTTTTTTGGAAAAATACTAGCATATCGTTTCAAAATCCAACATATGGGCATATATTGTAAAGTCATATCCTCTCCAACCATAATGCAAACACCACAACCAACAAGGATGCCCCATGGCATGGATCAAGCCTCCTAAATGATCCAATACATTACTAAAAATTTGTGGAAACTTAAGGCTAGTACAACTCAAATGGTCAATGTTTTAGACTTTTACCAACATGATCCTATAAGCCCTATTGTGTCTCAAATAACCTTACCTATGGACATGCTCATACTAAACTTCATCAAATACAATGGTAAAGGGAATCTTAATGCACATCTAGTTACCTTTCAATTTGAGTACCTCTTTTTACAAGCTTGTCCACATAAGATACTGAAGATTTTTTCTATGTCCCTTAAAGGTAAAGCTTTATATTGGTATCGAATCTTACCTATAGGTTCCATCTCTTCCCTTGAAGACCTGATAAACCACTTTTTCAACCACTTCAGATACAACTTGAAGCTAAATGCCACATTGGATCAACTAACAAAGGTAAAGGAGGGGCCACTTGAACCAACCAAAAGGTTCAATCAAATATGGAATTTGATGCTTAACAAGACTCCAGAGCCTATCTCTCAAATTTACCTCTTGGCCATCTTTAAGGAAGTAGTAAATGATTTCATCAAGTCCAAGCTCTATTACTTAGAGCCTTGATTGCAAATCCAAGCCTTCTTATAAACAAAGACATCAATAAGGTAGTAGAGGCTATAATAATTTGGCTTATGTGGCCTATAAAAACCAACATGCAAGAAGAGATAGCAATAAAACTAGACAAGAACATAGAACCATGGTTGTGGTAAAAAAAGAATCAAAACAAGGGAAAATGTGGGGATCACCAAGTCACAACACATCTTCTGACTCTTTGCAACCATCCACTTCCTAAGCCCCAAATTAGCCAACACCAAACTTTGGATGGAAGGATAGGTCTAAGTATACAAGGTTGCCTATGAAGCCCTTTGAGCTTTTAGAATATTTGCTTAAAGACAACCATCTACAACATAAGAAACTATCTAAGGAAGCTTCTAAGAGGCACAATCATCTTTTTGGCATAGCTAGAGACCCAACAATAGCAACCAAAGATGATCCTAAGCCACCGAATTA
Source organism: Gnetum montanum (assembly GCA_015680685.1). Taxonomy (NCBI): domain Eukaryota; kingdom Viridiplantae; phylum Streptophyta; class Gnetopsida; order Gnetales; family Gnetaceae; genus Gnetum; species Gnetum montanum. The sequence goes on along the minus strand of MNCI01003644.1, from coordinate 104,415 downwards.
CTTTAGACTGGATAGGTTTTTCCATTATCATCAAATGGCTGGTCATGACACTATTTTTGGCTAGCATTAAAGAATGACCTCCATAAGATTATAGACCATGAAGAGTCTATGTTGAATGAGCCTAGCTCTCAAAGCACCAATAATAAATTCTACACTATAGCCTCATTCATAGAAACCAAACTGTCTACTCCTCCTATGAAACCATTTGTCATAAAAGTGCCACCTCAACCCCAAAACAAAAAGCCTAGAAAGCCCCTCATCATTAGGGTACCACCTCCTCTAGCCTCTAAGAATCCTTTCATCATATGTGTTTCCCCTTTAGTGGCATCAACTTCACAACCCAGACCATGAGATACTAATCCCTAAAGGCCTAAGGAACCACTCATTATTTAGGTTCTTCCATCTTCAATAAGAAAAATTATAACAACCTATGACCAAAGCCCATCTATTGTAGCCAACAACTCAACAGTTAGCAAGAAATCATCATCCCAATAATGACAAAAATAACCAGTCATCAAACCAACAACTAAGCACACTGAAGGTAACCAACAACAAAAGGGTTTAAAGCAAGTTAACAAACCAAGGTCTACACCAAGACTAGCTACATCCATGGACAATGGGCCTAAGGCACATACATCAAGACCTAAGCCATAAATTCTATGAATAATGGAGGAAGTTAAAATCACCAAGGTTGAAAGATTACATGCCAAGGAAAAGAGTTTTCTAGCAACAATGGAACAAGCCAAGCAATCCCTTAAGCAAAAGAACACATCACTAAACTTGGATGACTTGGTCATGACCTATTTTTCTAATAGTGATGCACTACCTCAAGGGTTAACCTCTATCCCTATGAGTAAAGGTGTGCCCACCAATAGAGAGTCAATCCACTCTATCATTGAGTGAGCTTCACATAGGGAAAATAGACATTCATCCATGCTTAACTTTCATGATAGTGAGGTAAATATTCACTCTCAAAATGGGGAAGTGTTATATGTCCCTCTTCTCATCACTATACATGTTGGTAGGTACAAGGTTCATCATGTCCATGTGGATGATGGGGTGGCAACTAATGTGGTACCATTTTCTATTGTTGACAAACTAGGCCTAATTGAGAACATCCAAAAAACTACTACCTCAACACTTAAATCATTTAATGGATCACAAGTGGCAGTATGAGGTTCCATCTCCTTGGATATTATAGCTAATGAGCAATTCCCTACATCTACCAACTTCCTAGTAATTGAAGAGATACCTAGCTTTAACATGATCTTAGGAAGGCCATTGTTGGCTAAGCTTTATGTGGTCACATCACCTATATACCAAGAGATTCACTTACCATATGAGGAAGGCAATGTGGATATAATGCATCAGTAGCATTGGTTAACTATGTTAACACTAACTGATGTTCAAAGGTCGAGTTTCAACAGGAAACTCTTGATACTAGGATTGGGACCACTAACTACAAAGACAACAATAATGATAATAATATCAACTCTACAACATGGGGTGATCAACAAAAATGCATATAGCTTTCCATGTTGAACAAGAGAGATGTTAAGCATAAGATTGTGTAAAAGGATTCCTTGACCTCTGAAAGGTCAAACAAAAAGTTTAAAATAAACATCTCATCCATTCTTTTTTATCCTTTGTTTACCTTTACAACATTATATCATGTTTCAATATTGGCTTTGGCCTTATATGCTCTCTCAAGAGCATCCCATACTTGCTGGACAACATATGGTCTATGGCCTACTAAGGCCTAAAACTAGCACCATCATGGCCTAATAAGGCATAAAACTTGCATTATTGTGGCCTACTAAGGCCCAAAACTAGCACCATCATGGTCCATTAAGGCCTAAATTTGAAAATATCTAAGGATAATTGAACTTAGAAATCAGGGGATGAGTAAGTTCGCCAAATAAAAATCTTTTACATAAAGTACACATAAAATTTAACGTGGCTCCCCAACGTGGATAGTCCACACTCATAGGGTAGTTTGTAAGCACACCTCTAGACTTTATTCCTTCCAAAATGTGATTTTAAGGGTACCATACCCTATACAATCTCTAATCTCCACTCAAGAGTGATTCAACACTACAAATCTACTTAGCCCCACAAGGTCTTGACAAGGTTAGAATGTGGTTTTAAGGATCCCACTACCTTTACAACTTGAGCTCCACTCTGGAGTGTTGTGGCACTACACTAACACTCAATCCCATAGGATCCCAACAAGCTCAAGCAAGATGCCTTCTTGCATGAAGCACATCAACCTCACAAAGCAATAAGAGAATTACAATCATAAGGAAAGAATGTAACTAGCTTTGTTGATCCTTGTACTTTGAGGCATACCTCACTTTGACCAATTACAAAAAGACAATTGATTATACAATGAGGAAAAATAATGAATATGATGATTACTTGATGATTACACAATGATAGTACCAAATCTTATCTATTTCCCAATGAGAATGATGTCTTTTTGTAGCCACTACGTCTCTTAAATCACATTGGGTTTGTGCAATGACTAGATAATCATTACTGAAGATGTCTTCTTCATGACTAAGAAATCTTTCTACATCTGGCCTTAAGTTTGGGAAGACATCTTCTTCTAGTAAAAGATGTTTTTCTATAGCTAGCCTTCATTCTAGGAAGATGTCTTTGTCTAAGGAAACATGTATTTCTTTCTAGAAAGATGTTTATTATTTTGCAAAGATGTCTTTTCTTATGCTTCCTTTAATTCTACCAAGAAATCTGCTATTTCTTAGAGACGTCTTTCTTTGCACTTGAATTCTTCATTCCTTGTCTATGTTCTTGAAATTCCTCATGTTTTCTTGTCTCACTCCAAGCTCTTAATGATGTCTCTATGAAGTCCTTATCCACACATAATTTTTCCCTATAAATACAACACCATACAAACCTCCTATGTTCTCCATTTTCCTTTAGGTTTTGACATACCAAAAGGTCAAAAATATCAAGGCCCACCATGGCCTAAAACTAGTAACAACTTGGCCTACTAAGGCCTTAAACTAGTAATGCACTTGTAACTCTGTTCTCTTCCTTATCTTTATTACAATCATATCTTTTAGTTTGCTTCACTTGATGGCCTTACATTTATATTTTACCAATCATTTCCTTATACACTTTGATTTTAACCAACATAGCATTATTATACAAACTAATAAAAATCCCAATACAATGGGATTGACGCATTCTAACAAATACTACGTTGGAATTAATGTTCAAATAAGCCTTGGAATGGGTTCCAATCACCAACCATGAACAAGACACATTTCCTAGACTTCATCCTTGAACCATTGAAGCCAATACTATCCTATACCAAACTAGAAACCTAGACATTGACATTGAAAGATCCAAAGTGCTAAAAATGATCAAAAATCATACCAAAATAAGACATTTTTTTGGAAAACTATTCTAAAGGCACATAAAACTATGTTGGCTAGCATAGTTGTGAGAAAAAGTACCAGAAACAATGTTTTAATGACCTTTGAGATCAACAGTTTTAAGCCTGGACCATAGACATAGATACCATCAACCCTAGGGGCCCCAAAACATGGTCGATTGGTCTTCTAAATTGCCTAGAAATCAAGATTTTTTTACAACTACATTAGACCTATGTTGGCCAACATAGCTCTTAGAAAAAGTATGAAAACCAAGGTTCCAATGACCTCTAGTGTCAATAGATTTAAGCCTATACCATAGCCATGGACATCAACAACCCCATGGGCCCAAAAACTTGGTTGATTGGCCTTCTAAATTACTCATAAATTAATATTTCTTCACAACTATGCTGGCTAGCATAGCTCTAAAAAAATATGAAAAACAATGTTCCAATAACCTTTGAGATCAATAATTTTAAGCCTATACCATAGCCATGGGCACTAGTAGCCTTAGGCACTCAAAAACTTGGTTGATTGGCCTTCTAAATTTCCTAGAAATAAATATTTCTTCATATCTATGCTAGAACTACACTAGCTAATGCAAATTTGAGAAAAAGTGCCAAAATCATAAATTTTGATTGAACCACACTGAGGATCATCCCAACCATGTTTACCAACATAGTCTCAGCATGGTTGGTATGGGTATGATCATTAAATGTCTAGAATAACATTCAAAGTGGTATTTCTTAACCTTTACATTCTCTTGGAGCCTCTAGTAACCCTAAAATGTCAAATAATTGGGCAAATTTAGGTAAAACCTCATTCTATCCTTGGAACTACATTATGGGGCATTCCAACTATGCTAGCTATCATATTTGGTAAAGGTTTGACAATAAAATCCCAAATATGACCTCAAAAGTACCATGGCTTAGCCTTCACACCTTTTTGGAATCTCCAACAACCCTGAAATGCCTAAAAACTAGGAAAAAACAAGTTAAAACCTACTTCAACCTTTGAACCATGTTGAGGATGCCTAGGACTACATTGGTTAGTGTAGTCCTAGTGTGGATCACACATGAGAACTTAAAAATATATCACAAAAAGGTCAAATTAACCTCTAGGTGCATCATTTGTATCCCAAAACCCTGTTGGAGTCATCAAAGATCACCAAACCTTGGGAACAAAGTCAAAAATGGGAAAAACCCATCACATCCCTTACATCCATGCTGGGAATATATTGGCCAGTGTATTCTAAGGTGGATGGGCATAACTACACTCAAAACACCATTAGAATTGACAATTTTCATCCTAAACCATAGCCATAATCATTGATAACTCCAAGAGCTTAAAAACTTGACTAATTTAGCACCAAAACTCATGAAAAACCAAAAACCAAGTGCAACTATGCTAAGGAAAAGCTAGAGCCATGCTGGCTAGCATGGATTTAGTGTAGTTGAGGCTCTAGACCAGTTTTGCTAGCACAACACTTCAAATGGTCTAAAACTTTAGTGGGGAGGCCTAGAACCTTAAAACCCTACTATGATTTGACATTTTTTGTACCATTAGAAGCTTGATTCTCATCCATCCATGCTAGGACCACCCCCCAAATATGTTGGCCATCATAGCTCTAGAGGTAAGTTTCCAAAACCCACTTTTAGAAGCCTATCTTAACCTTCAAATGATCAAGCCTGATGTCCTTGAGCTACCTTAGGAAGCTAACAAAACACAAAATTTAATCTTGAAATGTCATAAACTCATTTTTCTCAATGAACCATGCAGGGGACATGCTGGTCAACATAGTCCTAGTGTGAATGGTAGTTCTTGATAACATTTGTGGCTTCCAAAGAGGCAAACAACACCAAAGTTAACCAAACTTGATTGCATTGGCAATATAGGCCATAAACATTCTAGAACTAGTCATAATAATCCCAAAAACTTACATTTTGGCACTAACCATACTTGAGCTTGCCCCATCCATGCTAGCTAGCATGGGTCTAGCATAGTTGTAAAAAGAAGCCTTGTTTTTGCCTTTAAACAACCTCTTCAAGTGTCTAAACTTCCCCACTAACCCTAAATACTCACATGAAGGCCTAGTAAGGCCTTAAACTAGCAAACTCTAATCCTAATTGATCAATATTGACCATGTTTTATTCCATGTTACCCACATTGATAAGTTTGGCCTTATTCTATTGTGTTTTTTCATGGTTTGACCTTATTATGCATTAATGGCCTTTGTTGCTCTATCATTTGATGTCATTTGGCCTCATTTTGGTCATTTTAGCATCATTTGGCATTATTCCTTAAAATGTTTCTATCATTTGCCATCTTTTAACTTTAGTGAACTTGGTTTGGCATATATTTACACCATCAAACATCATTGTGACCTTGTTTGACCATCTAAAACATCATTTGGGGGGATTTGACCATCATTTGATGGGATTTAACCATCATTTGGGCTCTACCCCATGTTAGTTGGCCTTTGATTTATCCCATCTACCCTATCCCATCCCCTATGACATTTATTGAGCATTTTTTATCCTTGTTTGACCTTATATGATGGTTCATTAGAGCTCTTTTAGACTCATTTGATTATCATTTGATATCTACTTAGCCTTATTTCATGTTGTTTGGCCTTTAATGCATCTTACCTACCTTGCCTCTCCTTTTAACCATGTGTTGACTTTTCTTGGCTTTAGTGGATGGAGTTTGACCATTATTTAGCCTTCATTTAACTCCATTTAATAATTTTTTGACCTTCATTTGACACTATTTAGCCTTTGTTTCACCCAATTTGTTTTAGCCTCCCTCTTATATCCTTTAGTCACCTTATCCTAACCCTATTTGACCATCGATGAAATATGTTTTGGTTTACTCATGCATAATTGCTAGAGTTTTTTGCATCATTTTTGGCATTATTTGGTCATTTTATCACATATGTTCCACTTAATGTGCTTATGTTGTCATGCAAGAATTAGATAGGAGGATGAGAAAGCAAATTTTGCTAGTCTTAAAGCCTGAATGGATCTCCCTCATGATGTTGTTAAACTGAGTTGATCTTATGTACACAAACTTTAAGCCTAAAACCATTCTACTATGTAGCCATAACACCTTAAAGTAGCCTAATGACCTTTGACCTTCTAGCCATAAACATCACATTGGGTCTCGTAGTTAAAGTTTCCATCTAGATCAAAATGGTAGGGAAAAGTACTTGAAAGCTAGTTCCTCACTAGAACTTAAACCTACTTAAGATAACATCAAAATTTTGTTATTCAACATTAAAACCATTACATAGCCTTGATTATTTCTAACAATGACATGCTTTCTTATAGTATTATTTACCATTGTTGATAAGTTGCAAAAAATGACCAATGTTGATGACTCTGATGGTCTAAAACAAGTGACACAACATGCTCTCTCTCTCTCTCTCTCTCTCTCTCTCTTTCTCTCTCTCTCTCTCTCTCTTAATCTTTCTATTTGGCATAATAAATGAACTACAAGATTTGTAAATCTATTGTGCATTTTACAGATCCCTCTATGGTATGATAATGATGACCTAGTATGACCTAGTTTACTAGTCATCTCATGTGGTCCTATGTGTTATCTTTTAACAATATGTTTTCTTTGTCTTATTTTCATGTTCTCTTGGAGTTGTGCTCATAGGATGAAGCTTGGGAGTCATCGCAAAGGTGCAATTCATCATGAAAAGTTACCACGAGGCCTTGGTGTGTGAGATTTAATTAGCTTGTTCTGCTATGCCAAGAGTGCTTGTTTTACATCATCACCATTACCCCTTCTTGAGCCTAATCCCATAGCCTAATTAAAACCTTATGTACCCTAAACAACAATGATGACCGATGTCCAACACTCATGCATTATGTCCATGTGATGTTTTCTTCATCATGCTCCACCATCAAGTTCATTGAATGTAATGCATCTCATTCAATGGAAAAACCAAGTCAAATTTGGCCTTGGCAAAGAAACTCAATGAAGGTTTCACCTTGCAAAGAAAAAAATGAAAAGGGAAAGCAAATTACCAAGAAGCTAAAAGACCAATGAAGATCAAAAGATAGATCAATAGGCCCAAACATGCAAAAGGAGAAGCCTAATATCCAAAGAAACCTTAAAGTGAAGTGTCAATCCCTCAAAAACATTAACAAGTGATCAACATTTCAAAGCACAAAGTGTGAAGATTACATTAAATAGCCAGAACTTCATTTCCATAACTATAATCATGATGTCAACATTTTAAAATCATTGTTAACCATGTGATTATTCACTTGTGACTAAATATATCCTTCATCCTATAATATTTCATCATAATACTTATCCTATCATCTCAGCATAGATGCCACAAGGCTAGCATAGTGGGGTGGAGCTAGCGTGGTATACCCAAATTCCATTTACTATTTACAGTACTCAACATGGTTTTAGTGGCTTGTGGATATCAAAACTTATCATAAATGAAAACTACACTAGAATTAAATGCCTATCACACCTACAAAATTATGTCAATCTATTAATAATCATGGAAAAAATTTACAACCAAAAAGCAACAACCCTATGGTCTACAAATAAAGATTTTGAACACATTGAACATGTCCTTGAAGGATTGGAAAACCTTGAGAACCTTGAGCATTGGTAACCATTGGCATTTGGAAGAATTTTTAAAAAATTAGTAATTGGCTAAGCAATGGAGACACTTGGTGCATTGCCCAACTACAAAAAGTCAAGCAAATACCTTACCCCCTTGGCAACCAATGTTGCATAACCTTACCATCCTTCACACCAATATTGAAAAGACCTTACCCCCCTTGGAAACCAATGTTGCATAACCTTATTCCCCTTTGCACCAACATTGTAAAGACCTTACCTCCCTTGGCAACCAACATTGCATAACCTTACCCCATTTGCAATTAATGTTGCACATACCTTACCCCCTTGGCAACCAACATTAAATAACCTTACCTCCCTTTACACCAATACTAAAAAGACCTTACCCATCCCCTCTCCACCTCCACCCACCCACCCCCCACCCCCTTGGTAATCAATGTTGCATAACCTTACTCCCCTTTGCACCAACACTGTAAAGACCTTACCTTCCTTGGCAACTAATGTTTCATAACCTTACCCTCCTTTCCAATCAATGATTCATTTACCTTACCCACTCTGCAACTAACATTGCACATACCTTACCCCCTTTTCACCAGCATTGCAAATCCAAGCTAACAGTCACCAAGGAGTTTTAGCAATTGAAGTTGGAAAGTACTTGGATCGCGAAGGTGACTGCAAAATACAACCTATCAGCTCCAACAAGATTCAAGCTTCATCCGAGCAACTCCCTATGTATTTAGGCATGAAATTTATACACATTTTTAACTCTTTATTTTCAATATTTTATTATTATAATAAATCTTGTAGTTCATTTGTTGTGCAAATTTATTTAAGATTCAATTTTTTTCACTTTATGAAAGAAAATCTACAATTTTATTTCGAATTGTTTACCCCCATTAACACTCATTAAGTCCCTAGGTGATTGAAAAGACCATCGAAGATGTTTTGGATCCTCTTCTTGGAGGCCCTTGGGATCCAAAGTTAAACTATTTCACCAAAGATTTTTGGTTTTCTGGCAACTGAATTTTTTAGGCATTACAAAGTGGATGGATGAATATTGTTGTGTAGACATTCCATCAATTAAGGCTCCACTTTGGACCTATTTTACACTCTTGCATCATTATTGCATTTGTTACTTACCCATCCATAATTGGATAATTAGTTGAGCATTCATAGATCACATTATTTAGTTTTCCCACATACACATAATAGCATACTATAAGAAACGAAAATATCATAAAGATTATCAATTAAGCTTAAAATTACACAACATTCTAGCTACATACATGAACATTATTAAACACAATAATGTAAATAGCAAAAAAAATTTGAAATGGTATGAAATATTTTTCCCCATGGTTAATCCATGTGATAGAGGTTCTGTCCATTTTGAATCAATGTGATTTATCATATAGAATGCAGTGTGATTTGATTATAAGCTTTGAAGATGATGTTGAGTGGATTACTAAGAAAACTCATGTATATCATTGTGATCAATAAATATAGAATGAATTATAGTACATATCATACAAATGAAAACTTGTGTTACCATAGTAGAAAGTAGAGAAAACTTTTATGATTTTACGCTTTACAGTTTCTATGGATTTTATATTTATAAGAAACAAAAATAAACATAAATACACATGTACCATAATCCATATTGGGGACAAGTGCAATGCTCATGTTATAATCCCTCTTAGGAATAAGTGCAACACCACACACAAAATGTAAGAAAGTGACTCTTATTCAAACCTTGATGGTCCAACACCATGTCACATAATTGTGCCCATCTTTGATAGGGGTGAATCATTGCAAATTAATGAAATAAGAATTAAATAATAATAATTATTATTTTAATGTTTAATGAATAAATGATGAAATAATAAATAATAATAATCTTTATTCACACATAAACACTAGACTTCATATTAGCTAAAGAGTTCTAGGCTACATAATCAAGATAACACTCTGACAAAGTGTAGCCGCACTCATAAAAGTGATGACTTAAAACACATATAAAATAAGGAAAAAATAAAATTACTCAAGGGAAGTAGACCTCTTCATATAAAAATAGACTCCAAAATCCAAATAAAAATGCTACGAATGGAATTGCTAAGTGTGAGAGCTCATCTTGGGTGTTTATAGCTTTTGCATTATAATAGACAAGGTTTGCTAGCTCCTAGGCATCAGTAGAGGTTCATTAGGGTGGCCTAGACATTCCAAGAGTACATTAAACAAAAGAACCAAACCAAGAAAACCAAGAGGATTTGTTAGTACCCTTGCATTAATGTAAGGGTTGTATTGATGTAGGGTAGTCAATGCATACCCTCCTAGTACACATTTCCTTTTTTATCTTGGGTGAGTGCTAGAACACTAGTGATGAGCAATGAGTATACCCTACATCCAACCATACGAATTACAAGCATTCATGTGTAATCTAGTTAAATTTTGTAAACCTTAAGTTCCCACATACACTAGTTCTAGGACATGAAATCTAATCGTGATGATCATTGTCTTCCCAACTACACTTGTGGAGCATAATTGTATGGTTAAGTGTAATTGAGGCACATAATTTTTATTATTTTATCTTTTATTCACCTACAATTAATAACAAGTTGAAACTCAAATTACAAACCAATATAACTAATATAATTGCTAATTAATAACTAACTATCCTAACATAAGCATCTAGTCCCACTTTTCATACACATTTTGAACACATACAACACTATTGGGCTACCAAGCATTAAGCACTACTGGGATTACCAAGTGAAATATGTTATGCTCAAAGTGGTTATACTTATGTGTCTAATCTATTTAGCTTAATTAATTAATTAATTAAATTTTAATTTATTATAATTAATTACATAATTAATGGAAATAGTAAATGCAAGAATAAATCATTAATCTATTCTAAGTACTGCAAGGTTTGATCAAAAGGCTCATCTTTATTATCATTCACACTAGTGTGTTTAGGTACATTAGTGCTTGAATAAAGATCCGTACACTTTCTAACTCTTGCTACAGGCACTCAGAGAAATATTCTAACACTCAAATGACAAAACTATAAGATCTCTACTACAACTATAATATGACCTCTATAAAAATAGCTAGTGAGTGTGTATTTATACACTTTATTATGGAGTTATGTCGACAAGGCCTCATAAATGCAGCAAAGGCTACATTGACGTGGCCCCATCAATGGGGCAACACACATTAATGGGGCCACATCGATGAGGACCCATCAACAAGGCCATGTCAATAGGGATTCATCTATGTAGCACTTTGACACTTCATCATGTCCCCATGACTAAATGAAACTTGTCCTCAAGTTCCTTTACAAAATTAGGAAGGTATGGGATTATTAACTAACTCTTGACATAACAAACCAAAATAACAAAACTGAGTTCTTGAGTGTACAAATCAACATCATTACAAAAATTGATGCTATTCATGACACAAAATTGAATATCATGACATGATTGCTCAAACTAAACAACATATCCTCTGATAACATGAAGGTGGTTGAGAAGATCAAATAGTCCTAGGTAGTGGAGGCTCTAAGGTTTTGAAGGACCTTCACTAGCTATGGATGTGCATGGTGGCTAAGGAAACTGTGGTTGTCCTACTATGGTTGCTACCTTTGATGGAAGGCAAAAGGCATCCAGTAATTCCTTCATCTTATCCTCCTTGATATGGAGATTATTCACAATCCATGCAGCATCATTAATGTGGGTTAGAATGGGAATATCCCACAAATAGGGCATTACTAGAAACAACTCCTTGACGTTGATGAACTAGGTAGTGAATTGTTTGTCTTTGACATCGAATGCCTTTACTACATTCTACAACTCATGGTAGTCACTCATTCTTTTGGACAAGCTCTTGGTAGTAGATCTTTAATTAGTGTATTTGCCCTTGAGAACCTCAAGTTCAGCATTTCCACTGCAAGCTTTTGCTTGATGTCCTTGTGATACTTAAACTCAACCTCATACAACAAGTACAAGCTAGCCACTTACTTTTCCAATTCTGACCATAGTAATCTAGTAGTCAACATAGCCAAGTTTGCATACCAAAGATTGGCGAGCTTCATCTATTTAGTCATCTCCTCTACCTACAACTCCTTTAGGTGAATTTATGCTTTATTATACTATTCAATCTCATGAATGATGGGCTACCATAATTCATGTCCTTGTTGGAGTTGCTAGAGGATCTCATTCACCTTTTCCTTCACCACCTAAATGTATTTTTCATATACTTCCTTATGTAGGCCAACCTAGTCTCTATAGTGATGCTTGACTCTCAAATTTAAGAACCTTTGATTTCTAGGCAACTAGCTCTATCATAGTCTTTTAGCAAAAGGCAAGGACCTCCTCCATAGAGAGGTTTCTATTCTTAGCTATCAATCTCCTTAACTTTGTATTTTCTCTTGCTAGTTTCTCCTATTGTTGGTGGATAAAATCAGTCAGCTATTGTTTATGTGCATCAACATTTCACAAGTAATGATTTTCTATGATTAACTACACATTCTCTTAGCAAGTTAGATCTAAGGCCTTCTAACTTTTGTGCTGGGTGGCCTCTACCAAGGATCAATAAAACACTACCATCTCCATTGCATCTTCAACCTCTTTTAGCCTAGTATGAAGCCATTCAAGAGCTTTATCTATTGTCAATGTTGGGTTGAGAAATGTAAGGTCATCAATCTGGACTTTCAATTCAACAAATTCAGCAGCCAAACATTCATTTAGCTCCTTGGCTATTTTGAGTTTCCCTTTCAAAATAATGCTCTTATCCCTTGCCTAGCAGCTCTGACTAGGTTGTAGTTATATTATCTAGAAGATCAAAGACATCTAGAAGTAATTGCCTAGTTCCTACCAATCGGTCTAGCAATTGTTCATGTCATGTTGTGCTCAACCTACCATTTATAATCTCTATAGCTATTTTCACATCTTTAAGTGTAGTGATGTCTGGTACAGACACTACAAGTGCATTAAGTACTTCAATAATTTTGTCAGCAACCACCTTTGCTACTATTTCTTGCCCTTATGCTGCATCACCAATACTATTGCCTTCTCATCCTCCTCCAAGCAGATCGAGAAGGTTACTGTGTTTCCAAAAATCTCTAGGAGTTGTTGCTATTCTAAGAGAGATACTCTTACCTCTCTAGCACTCAAGTTTGACCTTGCAGACAACTATGTTCATTGGGAAAAGAAAATGAATCCACCTCCTTCCATCAACTAACTATTTGGGCCATCTCATTTAGGTGACTCATCGCTAGATGATACATAGATGGGACTACATCACTTGTACCTACTTGTTGATCTTGCTCACTCAAGACCCATTCTTAGTACTCGTGCAATTGTTGGAATGTTGTAGTAACATCTGACATAATTTTCTAAATGGTAGGTGGAGATGGTGGTTGCTACTCCTCTTCTTGTATTGTTGTTGTAGGTGTTTTATCCTTCATCATCTCTACCCAATTAGCAATTAGAGTGCATTAGATAACATCATTACTCCTCCCCTTTGACATAGTTTTCTAATGAGCATGGGAAGGGGAGTTCCTTCCTTCCACATTCATTCTTCTTGAACTGCTTCTCTATCTATAAATTGATTAGCTGTGGAAGGTTGACAAGGAATCTTCCACTTAGAGCAACACACACATAAGTAGAAAAGGCAATGATCTTGCTAGGCCTCACTATGGGGTTTAGGTGAAAAGTTACAATCTTATATTGGATTCTTTCTATCAATGTAAATGCATCATTCTTCTTATGGTCAACACCATAGCATTGATGAATCCATTCCTTTTTTATGCTAGGATCCACATGCATTGAAATCTTAGCAAGATTTTTCCTAGTTTCAAGCAACCCAAGTGCCTCTACAATGCCCTGCACTAAGTAGGACACTGAAATGTCCTTGATTTTAACCATTGAACTAGCTTGCCTATTATTCCAAAATAAGAACATCTCTCCCATATACCACTTTCCATTGGAAGTGATAATTTTCCACATGGAAGAGGTCTTCAGTTGGTCTTACACCTCTTTAGGTGCTTGCTCCAAGGAAGAGCCAAAGTTAAACTCCTAGAGCACCATGTTCTAGACCTTCCTTGATCTAATTTGATTTAGGAAAGCCTTCATCAAGGTTACCTCAAGGTTTTCTTGTTGAGCTAGTGTCACATTCTAGTGGGAATGTTCTATTGCTGGCATGTTTTCTAAAATGTGATGAATAGATTCCACTTCAACCTCTTCCATAAGAGGTCTCATGGTGTAACGATAGAAAACGTCAGCAGCTGGAAATACCGATTGAGATTCCGGCGTACACAGTTTTAGCCACGGATCCGCGCGAGGGCTATGCTGGAAAAATGAATCCACGGTGCCCTGAACGATCTTGTCGATCAGACAGGGACTTACGGGTCAGTAAAACGATGAGAATTACATGGAGAGAAAGCGATCTGTTTCGAAGAGTGGTAAAACGAGGGGAAAACGATGTAGTTGGATTGCAACGGCGATAATGCTAAACACGATAAAAGGGGGTTGACATAAGAGAAGCTCGAAGCTTCAAGATCTGTGCTTCGACTTACAAATGTATATTTCGTATGAGAAATTACACTAGGGAATCCCCGATTACAGGATGTGAAACAAGCACAGAACAACAAGCAAAAAGGTCTAAACAGAAGTCCGATCTACCTCGTGGGCCAAAGCTGAGATGCAAGGCAGGCCAAGCTTTGATGTCTACCGACCAACTGTTTCTGATTGATAGAGTCCTTTCAGCAGAAAGATTGCTCCTGTCACCGGTGCTCAAATCGAACTGTACTCTGCTTCGGCTGTAAGGTGATGATGTCCACGATTGCCAAAGCGCTATTCTCTGTATCTCTGCTCCAAAGTGCTAAGTGCTCTGGTGCTCAGAAATATGCTTTTTGCTTCTCTGATTTTGCCAACCTCTGTATCTTTGTCAACTGGGGTATTTATAGGCCGCGACGCTTCGTGGAAAAGGTGTAACCCTGATGATGTGGATCCCGGATATTGCGGGCCTTGCTGGCATGATCTTTTAAGTCAGATTGTGACTACGCACAACATGCTTGTTTGCGTGTTGTGCATGTGAAGAGTAGGCACGTGCTGAGTGTGTTTCGGCTGCATTCAGGCTGTATTACGCTCATTCGCGTTGCGTTGCGTATATGAGCGTAATTTGGAGTAAAAGCCATAAGCTCAAAATTGTTTTACGCTCACTACACAACTGTGCGTAACGAAGCGTGGATAGTGTGCAACTTACGCTCGCTACGCAACCGCGCGTAATGAAGCGTAAATAATACGTGGTTTACGCTCGCTACGCAGTTGCGCGTGATGAAGCGTAAACAATGTATAAGTTACGCTCACTACGCAGCTGCGCGTAATGAAGCGTAAGCAATGTACAACTTGATAACATACGCCATGGTACGCACCGCCGCGTAACGAGCGTAAAGACAAGTTATCCATGTACTGCAAGAAAAAGTGCCAACCTGTTGTGCTTCTCTGAACTCTGCCTTCGATTGTCTTGAAGCTTATTACGTTCATTACGCTGTCGTGCGTAATAGAGCGTAAAGCTGTCCTTTGAACAAATCTGATGCGCGTTTTTGCTGGAATTGCGAATCTTTGCCTGAGGCCGACTCGTAATTTTCACGGTGTTTCAATGGCCCCTCTTTGTTGACGGTTAGAGGGCGTGCTCGAAGGACGTCGACAAAGAATGCAAAACACCGGATTGGTAGAAGCAAGAACAGCATTCATCCATGACCACTCAAGCATTGCTTTGTCCACGTGAAAGAGAAAGATTGGCGGGTACAGGAGATAAAGGGATGTAACTGGAAACAGGTTCGGGGAAGATGCGAAATGTACGTTTATTCATGTCAACAAGAATGCTTTCAGACGAGCGTAGCGCGTCAATCTGAGATGTCTCTGTTACGAATTGTAGCAGGAATGCATGCAAAAGAAGCGTTACGCATCACTTTCTACGATATCTTTGCTAGCGTGAGTGTGGAAAATGAATACTTGCGTATGTAGATATTGCGTATGGGAATTGGGTGGTGGGGAGGAAGGAAACAAGAGTTAAGGGTA
>MNCI01003644.1:59803-72940 GCA_015680685.1 Gnetum montanum | reverse complement strand
GGGGGGGTGGTCGGTGGGTCATGCATATTTATAGTATTTTTGCACTACCTTGATGAAACCATGCATATAGGGCCTCATATACACATGGGCTCCATTGACAAGGGTCCCATTTATGAGGTCCTTAAACAAAATTTTCAAACTTGAATATTTCAAAAAATATAAGAAATTTTTGAATGAATTTCAGGTCCATGGAGTCCTTGAAAAGCCAAGAATATGATGAAGTCATTGGAGAGTATCTTTGAAGCTCAAAAATTTAAAAATTTGATGGAGAAAGTGTGAATTAAAGAAAATATCTAAAGGAGCACATGGTTGGATGTAGAAGATGGATGTACGAAAGATTTTGATTACAAGAATGCCTAAGGATAAGGTGCTTAATGAACCCAACTAATAGATTTGCAAGTGGATCCTTCCCATATTAAGCATATGTCTTCTTTTCTCTTGCATAACATCAACCTAAGGACTCCATGGATCCCATAGATGATTAATGGTTGATGAAAGTTAAGGACAAAAACCTAAAAGATTCTACCAAAGAATTCATGTCAAACAAAGACACCAAATCAAGAACATGGACACTAGTAGTGAGATGAGGTATGGGAAGTATGGATAGATGATGGAGAGTATGGAATGGAGTTCTGAAATGAGATCATAATATGTCCCTTATGGATTTGTGTTTAAATGATTTGAGAAGCTCCATCCTTAGTCTAGACCAAAACCAACCACTTTTAGTGACTTTGCATCACCACTCCAAGACCAATCAACCCCCTTGAGACATAAGAGTGCTCTCACAAAACAACCACTATTCCCTAAGAATAAGAAAAGATAAGCAAGAAGTAAGAGAGGGCCTTAGTTAGAGGGGACCTTTAGAAATGGGTAACATGTCTTTCTAGTCCCATAACCAATGCTTGTAGCCCATTTATTTGTTTAAGGGATGTGCTTTGAATTTTCACCATTTTTTTCTTTTATCTATTTTGTATTTGGTTTTTGTGTTTTTTTAGAATTTTTGGATAGAGACCACACCATGCAAAGACTTATTCAACCTCCTATTATTTATTGACATAGAATAGTAAAAAGTCTATGAAAACACTCATGCATCCAAGTAAGTAGAAGAGTACAAAGAGTATTGAGTCCTCTTGAAATCCCACCCTATGCAAACATTTGAAGCCTTCCCAATTTTGGAAACTAATAAGGTCATAAATTTATTAAAAGTTTATTTAATGAAAGGGACCTCATACCCCAAAAATAAGGAAAATCATAGAGTTTTTGAATGGATGAATGTCATGGACTCACTGCTTGTTCCATGAAAAAGAAACCATGTCTTAGCCATTGGTATAAAAGTTTAAATGTAGAAACTAGACATTAGCAAACAAAACATTAAGCACAAACCACCATTAGCAATAGTTACAACACGACTGTGTCCTATTGGCACAAACCATGTTTATTAACAAAAATTATAAAATCACACTAAAATAAAGTAAAATATATTAAAAAGTGTAAAATATTGAAGAAAAATTGAAATGTACTAATGATGGTGTAAAACAAAAATGGTGTAAAATAGGAAAATGTTTTAAAAATCAAAAAAGGTGTAAAATAAACAATTTGCAAGAAACAAAAATGTATAAAACAAAAAATAGAAAAAATAATGGCCTTCTCCCCCACAACGGAGTCAAAAGAAGAAGATCTAAAAAATTGAGTGTAGTTTTCCATCCATTGAGGTATTTGTTGTAGTGGCTTACTTTGGCTCATGAAAAGGATTTATCTATTGGATGTTAATCAATTGATTCTTGTTTAAAATTTTAGGTTTGTATATGATCATGCCCCTAGAAGAAAATGTTTCATCAATTATATAAGGCCCCTTCCAAAATGTTTGGAATTCATTTTGTTGAGGTACGCATGTGGGATTTCAAAATAGAACCTTATTTCTTAGTTGAAATTTTTCTTTTTGTATTCTAAGATCATGATGTTATTTGTTGAATGCCTTGTGCACTTCATTCAAGGATAGAACCACCAATTGATTTTCATCCAACACATTTAGGTTGATTAATCTTTCCTTTTGTTCCAAACTTAGGTCAAGGTCTAGGTCATAAGTTGTTAAGAGTGTACAAAGCTTGGATTGAATTGGAAGTGTTGGAAGTTTTCTATATGCCAGCTCATAGGAAAATTAGCCAATAGGGAGTTTCCGTGTTGAGCAGTAGGCCAAAAGGGCATTGTTGAGTTTTTTGCTCCAATCTCTCCTATACTTGCTAATAGTTCTTATTAGAATCTTTGTGATCTCCCTATTAGTCACCTCTACTTGACCATTGGCTTTGGGGTCATAGGGTGTTGTTAATTTATGTTTAACCCCCAAGTGTTACATGAGTTTTCAAAACGTAGCACCTTTAAAATGGGTTCTATTGTTAGAAATTAGTGCACATGGCACCCCAAACCTATTTACAACATTTTGTTGTACAAATCGAGTAGTAGTGAATGATATATCATCAATGACAGCTGCTGCTTCCACACATTTGGTATAGTAATAAATGGTGATAATATATGTGACTTTTTATTTGACATAGGTGTGATGGGAACCATGAAGTTGATGCTCCATATGTCAAAGGGCTCTAGTGGTTGAATCCACTATGGAGGACCCTTCATTCATGCAGTCATCCCACCATCTCATTGACAATGCTCACACAATTGGACAAATTGATGGACATCCCTAAAGATTATGGACCAATAGTATCCTACCATCAAGACTTTTATGACCATGCATCTCCTAGCATAGTGGCCCCCGCAAGGACCCTCATGAGTGTCCTAGAGAACACACAATTAATCTACAATAAGTACACACCAACGAACTAGGCCATTAGTGCATGCCTTATATAGGTGTCCATTGATTTCCATGAAGTGCTTAGCCCAATGAAGAAACAATTATTTCTTCTTGTAGTTTAGATATTGTGGCATCCCTTGAGTGAGAAGATAAATGATGATGTCATCATACCATTTTGGTTCTATAGGCATTTATTCTTTTATTACACCAGCAAAGAGAAGTTCATAAGGAAATTGGTCAAAGAGCGAGCTCTCCTTCTCTTTGCTATCCCATTGTAACTGAGACAAGTGATCAGTGACCACATTCTTAGTCCCCTTTTAATCTATGATTGTAAGATTGAATTCTTACAAGATCACTAGCCACCGTATGACACAGGGGCTCATCATTGGCTAGTTCATGAGAAAGAAAATGGCACTATGATCCATGTGCACAAACACTTTATATCCAAGCACATAATGCCTGAACTTTTCCAAATCATACACCACCATCATTAGTTCTTTCTCTATGGTGGTATAATTCAACTATGCATCCACAATGCTTTAACTTGTGTAGTGAATGTAGTATGGATGTTTCTTATCATCCAACTATGTAAGCATGACTCCTAAGGTGTAATTAGATACATCTATCATTATATGAAATTCTTTAAACATTTTAAGTACTTATAGAATTCGAGTCTCTATGAGCTTCTACTTGAGGCTTTGGAATGCATTTTCACATTTCTTAGCTAAGATGAAGGGAGCATATTTCTTTGTTAGCTCAACCAATGGTTTTGCAATCTTAAAGAAATTCTCTATAAATCGTTGATAATAGCCAGTGTCTCTAAGGACTGACTGAACATCTTTGACAAGTTCTGATTTGTGGGTGATTCTTTAGATAACCCTTATCCTTTTGGGATCTACCTCAATCCCTTCTTGTGAAATCCTATATTCCAATACAATGCCTTCTTGGACTATGAGATGTCTCTTTTTCCAATTGAGCTACAAATTTGTTTCCATAAATCTCTTGAGTACTTTCTCAAACTAGTCCAAGGCTTGCTTGAATGTAACACCATAAATGTAAAATTCATCCATAAAGACTTCCACTTGGCTACCTATTTTTTGCTAAAGGATGCTTACGACCAGATGTTGGAGAGTGGCAAGAGCATTGCATAAATCAAAAGGCATCTT
The DNA here is from genome assembly GCA_015680685.1 of Gnetum montanum. Taxonomy (NCBI): domain Eukaryota; kingdom Viridiplantae; phylum Streptophyta; class Gnetopsida; order Gnetales; family Gnetaceae; genus Gnetum; species Gnetum montanum. The sequence continues at coordinate 68,968 of MNCI01003644.1, read as the reverse complement.
GTGATATGCAAAGATCCCCTAGGGACTCATGAATGTTATCTTCTAGTGTAATTTAGATTTGGTTATAGCCACTACACCTAATCAATGAATGGTAATAGAAAATGATCCTTAAATGTTGCCATGTTTAATACCCTAAAATCAATACAAACATGCCATTTTCCACCTCTCTTTGGCACTATCACAAGTGGGCTAATCCACTCACTATTCATAATGGGGTAGATGAACCCTACCTTAAGGAGTTGCTCTATCTCCTCTTTAATAATTTGCTTCAATTTTGGGTTCAATTTCCATTGTGGTTGCCTCCTTAGCTTCATGGATGGATCAGTGTAAATGCGATGCTTGCATATCCATGGATCAATTCTAGTGAGTTTAGGATATGACCAAGCAAAGGTTATTTGCCATCTATTAACCACTTCCAACAATTTTTTTTTTGCTTGGGAGCAAGTTTGGCATCAAGTATAACCTTATTTCCATTTTTCAAGAATGCATATTCTAGGCCGGTAGGTAAAGCTTTTAACTCTAGGGGCTCTTGTTTGAAATTTTCAAGGATCTCCAACTCTATCCATTTGGTATCATCATTTTCATCATTATGGAGTTGTTGATGAACTCACTCTAGTTCATCCATGCTTATAACATAAGTGCATGTCAAGCTCTTAGTGGTTTCCATGCATATTTTGCTACTTTTAGAATTAGTAGTTAACCACTAAGCACCCTCTTATTTTGTGGCTACTACGTACAAACACCTTTGAATATTTTCTTCATGTGCACACTGCTTGCATGCAAAAATAGATGTTCATTTCATGGACTAGAGTTTCTGCATGCAATTTTACCCTATATCGATGTACACAATGATGGAACTCATTTCTTTTCAATTCCTCTAAATGCATTTTCCTTAGATATCTCTAGGGAAAGGTCTCTGATGTCCATTCTTACATCAACAATGCTTAGCCATACCCTTCCCATAATGATTGGAAAGTTCAATTTACAGTCCTCAACGATGATTACTATGAAATTTGGTAGCATAAGACCACCCACAGACAGTGGTCACAATGTCTTCTACCAGTTCCAATAGAATAGTAATGGACAAGTCTACTAATTCCAATCGAATATTACTCATTTTGAGAGGTGGTAGGTTCTAGGTAGTATACATTTCATGAGAAATCAAGTTTAGGGTAGAAACTAAATTAAGAAGATCTTTGCATGGTTCATTCCTAGAAATTTGCAAATAGATAAGTGGACTCCCAGGATCAACTAATTTCCTAGGAAGGTTTCCAACCTAGATCTAATTAGATATGGCATGAGTGACAATAACAATATATATTTTGGGTAGCATTTGGTTTGAATGGAACCCAATGGAATGGTTTGCAAAGGATGAGGTAGGAGTAAGGTGACCAACCACCTGAGTCTATGAGAGCTTAGTAGGGTTGTTGGATCAAAAGCATGATCTTTTATGAGCATAAGGTTCTAAACCACTCGGTTGATGAACTAGTTGTAGATTGATGGCCCTAGTAGCATTATGTTAATGTGAATGGGCTAGAAGTTCATCCTACATGGATGGGGCAAGTGGTAGTTGCATTGAGGATGAAGGATCAAGTGCAAGAATAGGAGGAGGATAATGATAGAATGTGGAGAAGTAGTTATATAGTATTTACAAGGGTAGTAGTGATGTTGGAAAGGAGAAACATGAGTAAAAGAATAATGTGGAGATAGGGGTTGCTGAATGTAATATCCATATGAATCTGGCTACTTGTAAGAGCACTACTACCTTGGGAACAACATCCTCCATGATTGTGGTTGGTGCCACTATTAATATTGCTCATACGATTGCGGTGGAGTTTCACTTGCATAATATTGTTGTTGCTGATGGAACTACCTAGGATTACCTTAAGGATAAGGCAATTTTCTAGGTGTTTGTCTTTTTTCTAGTCATGGATTCAAAGCATACACCCTAGACTCCTATTAGTATGACTTAATGGGGCAACATCCCTTAGGATGTTCATATTGGCAAATGTCACATCCACCATCATCATCTGATTTAGTTTCTACCCTTACCTCTTTCATGAACATGTTCAACTTCCTTTTTCCTCCTACAGTCATAATCACTACTTTGTTCTTTGGACTCTTTATAAATTTTTAGGATAGCTTGAAATTTTCTATCCATAAAGTTCCATAATTGATCTACCTTAGTTGAAATTTTAGAGGTAAATTTCTGAATCAACAAGGTTTTCTAGTTCATCACCTCATCAAGTGATCATTCCTCCTCACTATGCCAAAATTGATCCTCCCTCTTACAAATGTAAGGATCTTGGTTGTATTCTTTTGCACTTTCACATTTCCTCAACTCTCCTTCTTTTCCTACCTACTCAATCAACCTTTGGATCTAATGGACTCTTAACTCTAGTAATTGCCATTGGGCATAGACACCAAGAGTTCTCCTCATTTTTGATTAGAGCCCATCTATGATATGACAAAGTTGCTCCTATTGAGAATAACCATGATCAGGACATTTGTTCAATAAGAAATAATATCTGTCCATGGTGGCATCCAAGGACTCATGTGTTCCCTACTTTTGACCATGGATTTGCCTCCTTAATTTGGACACTTAGGAGTACATATGATATTTGTCATTAAATAGTTTAAGCATTGTACTCCACTATTTGATGGATTTTGGTTCTAAGAACTGATACCAACTTTTTGCTTCTTTGATGAGTGTCCTTGGAAACAACTTAACATTTTGATAGTAATTTTCTATATTTTGTAATGCATAGGCATCATGAAAAGCTTGAAGATGGTTCTACAAATTAGAGTTATATCCCCCTTTAAACTTGGGGATCTTATTCATGTTTAGCCTCTTAATCTAGCTATCCTTTATGTGCCTTACAGAAATTCTCATTGCATTTGCAATGTTTAGCATGCTTTGGGTAGTGAGCAAAGGCTTATCATAGCCATGATCTTGGTGCCTATAATGCCCTCTTCTACCCCTTTATTCATGATGATGAACCTCTCTTAAATGCTTGCACCCTATATCTTTAATTTCTCGATAGTCCCTATAATCATCTTGATCTTGTCGGTCACCTACATCATGATTGTGCATCCTACAATTGCATTCAAAGCTAGAAGAGGAAGAATATATGACAAAGGTGAAGAGGGAGGAGGACTAGCACCATCACAATGCCTGCCACCCCCTCTTTGGTAGTCACGGCCATGATCACGATCATGCTACTTGCCCTCATCCCTACCATGACTCTCTTCCTTGGATCCCCCTTTGTCATGGGATTTATTCTTGCCAAAACTAGGATTATGGATTATGTACTACAAGTTATGGTTTTGACCTCCTTCACTAAACTCAAAGAGTAGAGCCTTTCTATATGAAAAATCCCTAGAGAAAGGTTCTCCTCCATATTTTTGGTACATCATGAATGGAAAATCATTGGACCACTTACCCTTCATAGATTTGTAACACTACTCTAGCTATCAATTCCTTAGATGTTGTGCATCAGTGGGATGATAATCCCTGGTGTCAATATCCTACACAACATATTCAACATGAATCCCTTGGATGCCCAACCTCATAAGAGTTTGCTAAAGCATCACAGGAATGGATTGATTAGGAAACAACACAATGTTTCCCTCCATGTCTTGTCATAGTTATTCAACCTAGTGTAGGATGAAGGTGAAATTTGGTATATACTCATCAAGATGAACATATATCACTTTGTATTGTTAGGGCACTTGCTGATTTACACCATCAAACTTGGGCAAATAATAACTCCTATGAGAAGAAGACATCTTATATTAGAATACAAGAAATACAATGTTCTTTCTTATAGTTGTTGTAGTTATTTTAATGTATGATATGACTATAGGGTTTGTTTTAACAATCTTGAATAATTTTTCATTAAGTCCTAGATAGCACATGTAACAAACTAAAGGTCCTTGGCAACAATGCTAATGATGAGCAGTGAGTATATCCTACATCCAACCATATGAATTACAAGCATTCACACATAATCTAGTCAAATTCTGTAGATATTAAGTTCCCATGTACACTAGTTCTGGGACATGAAATCTAACCGTGATGATGATTGTCTTCCCAACTACACTTGTAAAGCTTAATTGTATGGTTAAGTGTAATGGAGGCACATGGTTTTTATTATTTTATATTTTATTCAGCTATGATTAATGACAATTTAAAACTCAATTTATGATCCAATATAACTAATATAATTACTAATTAATAACTATCTATCCTAACCTAAGCATCTAGTCCCACTTTCTGTACACATCCTGAACTCATACAACACTACTAGGCTACTAAGTGTTAAGCATTACTAGGATTACCAAGTGCTATATGTTATGCTTAAAGTGGTTGTACTTATGTGTTTAATCTATGTAGCTTAATTAATTAATCAATTGAAGTCTAATTTATCTTAATTAATTGCATAATTAATGAAAAAAATAAATGCAAAAATAAATCATTAATCTATTTCAAGTACTACAAGGTTTGATCAAAAGGCTCATCCTTATTGTCATTCACACTAGTATGCTCAGTTACATCAATACTCAAATAAATATCTATATACTTTCTGACTTTGATTGCATGCACTTAGAGAAATATTCTAACTCTCAAATGACAAAAACTATAAGAGCTATGCTACAACTATGATATACCTCTATAAACATGGCTAGTGAGCCCATATTTATAGGCTTTATTGTGGAGCTACACTTACTAGGCCTCATAAAAGCAACAAATGCTATGTCTATGTGGCCCCATTAATGGGGCAACACCACATCAACCAAGACCCATCGATGAGACCACATCAATGAGGGCCCATCAACATGATATTTTCATGCTTCATCAACTAGGGAACATGTTAGAAGGTTCCTAGGGTAGCTAAATAAATTCAAAATAATTCTACAAATCCAAAGATACATACAAAATTTGGATGTATGATAAGGAAGGCTTGGATGCAAACTTGGGAGGTAGAAACCTCAACCATGCATGTAAAATCCACAAACATAGGATGTGAAATATGTCCTGATTTTAAGGCTTACAATCAACATACAAAATGCAACTAGATGACTTATCATTCCATCATGACTATGTAAAGCTAGTTTCATAGCTTTAACATCCAAGACATAAAATTGGGATTATTCACATGATATAATCAATGTGGAGGAATACAACCATATAAGTTCATAGATTACAACTATAATACAATATAATCCATCTCACTAAGAAGTACCAGGGATTTATGGCTAAGAGAAGAAACTCCCTAACATGCCTTTCTAATATGGATAGAAGTATGAAAAGTATGGTATGGCCATGTGAAATCTTTAAAGTTGGATTTTAAGTTTTGTTACCCTTACTCAAACCTATCAATTTTGTTCATGCATCAATCCTTAATCTTATAGAAGCACTTGATCCCATTCATTTGCTTCTACTTGGAATTTCTTAAGACTCCTCCTTTCCTGTAAGAGATCATGCTAGAACACATCCAACTCAACCACTTAAAAAGGAAGTTTTTATCCTTCAACTTAATGTGCATTTGACCTACAAAAGTCTAATCCACATAAAGATAAATCCCCAATTTCACAAGCACATCCTCTTATACCTCCTTGAGTCTCCTCTCAAGGATTGTAACAATTGCTTCATGGTGGAGGATACATGTTCTTTAATAGGTTCATCTTCTCTTATAATATTGGCTTGCATATTAACATTTTTCATAGTCTTTCATGTGAGATGTTGAATTTCTCCTTTATCTTGCACCTCTCTCTAGTTACTTGTTCATTAAGCAAAGCTACAAGTTTATGCAATCTACATACCTCAACATCCCAAGATTCTTAATTAATAAGATGAATCTTCCTAAGTCTATTCGTTCCCTTGGTAGTCTTATTTGCTAGCTTCTACCATACGTTCTAGCATTCTTTCTCTTTATGAAGGTATTTATTTCAAAATTAGGTAATGATTTGAATCTCCTCCTTCATCCTTTGTACCTAATAGGAAAGGGAGAGCACATACTTCTCTTTTTTTTTGGCTCATCTTCTCCCATTCTTGGGATTGATGTTTTAGCATTTTAATTTTTCATTCTAAGTCATCTTTCATAAAAAATGCTTCTACATCAACATGGCATGCCTAAAATAACTTAAATTTCATACATTGGATCACCTTCTTTAGAGTGATCGTGGAAGGTGCTAGTACTAATGATGTTATGTATTCTAGCTATTTCTATAAATGTCGCACCTCTACTTAACTTTGTCATAGCTTCCTTAGCTAGAAATTTTATCATCATCAATAATTTCTAACTTAGCTTATATCTTGATCACTTTAGCCTATACCATACTATAAATGTTTCTTAGTAGTAGCTCAATACCTAGATTAATCATTTATTCTTTCAGTACCTAATAGTTAGCCCCATGTTGATTAGTGGGTACTGTACCACCTGAAATTGTCGGTCCTCGGCTGGAAGGAAAACAGTGACCGTGGGATCGCAGGACGAGCACAGATGATCCTACCTTTGCCCAAGGGCGAGCTGGAATGCACGAAGGTAGAGTACCTTGGGTGGTCCGCACGCGGATCAGACAAGGATTTCCCCGAGCGTCATCGAAGTGTTATACGTCGGGTTATGCGTAAATAGTGTAGCGGGCATAAAACGGAGCGAACAGTGAAAACAGGGCGTAAACAAAACGTAGATGGCGTAACAGTGTAAACAACGTAAACTGGGCATAAAGCATAAACAGGGCGTAAACAGGGCGTAAAGCGTAAACAGAGCATAAACAGGGCGTAAACAGGGCATAAAGCGTAAACAGGGCGTAAATGTAAACGAGCGTAAGCAGAAACACATGCAAGAAGTCAGCGTAAACTGTAAGTTGGAAACTGTAAACTATATTATGAAGTGGAAATGTAGTGCATCGGTCTAACGCAGTTGTGGCTGAAGACAAGGCAGACGTAAAGCCCCGGTGGGTGCAGGGATGTGGCTGGTTCGCACGGTAGGCAGAGCGTAGAGACTGTGCTCGACGTACAAAACTTCCAGCGTAAGCGTAAGAGGTTCTAGTTTGCAGCGTAATTGCTCTGGGGTCTGCTCTGGTAAATTTTTGCCGACCTCGAATACGCGGAAAATTGGGCTTTTATAGGTGGGATTTTACCGGGAAAATCGGGTTGGGAGACACGTGGCGTGTCGACCGGGTGTGTACAATTTAGAAATATGGTATACGCTGGGCGTATACGCTACATCAGGCCAGCATATAAGCTGGGCGTATACGTTGGACTTGCTGGGCGTATACGCTAGGGCGTATACACTGATGGATGTCGGCGTATACGCTGGGCGTATACACTGATGGATGTCCACTTGCTTCAATTCCTGCTCCTGTTGCACCTGCTGAGCGTACATGTGAGGCGTGTATGCCGGGCGTCAGGCGTATATGCTGGGCGTATATGCTGGCACAACACTTGGTAAAAACCAAGTGTTTCGATCCTCAAAATTGCCATGTGTGACTTCAAATGTAGCTAAAGTTGTCTGAGGGTCACGGGGACTTGCCTCTTGCTGGACAAGTGCCAAACTCAAAATTTTTGTGGTGTTTCATTGGCCCCTCTTTGTTGACGCTTGGAGGAATCGCCCGAGAAGCGTCGACAAAGAAGCGCAAAACACCACAAGCAACTTGATAAAAGTTTTGTCCCTTACCACTTAACTAGACGTCATCGTACCATGTTTAGTAGTGTATGGGATTGAAAAAGGTGAGNTTCTTGATTGCTTTTGACATGAGTACCTATTTTCAAGACCGATACCTTCCCGCCTGGGGCTTGTATGGGAAGTGCCAAGGGTCCCATTTTTTTTTAAACTGTGCGAATATTGTGTTTTGTGTGTTGTGACTGCTGTAATGTTTTGTAGTGTGCAATAGTTTGGTGAATAGATAGTGAATTTTCGGGGAATGGGAATGTACGGGTTAATGGTTTGATTTAGTCTTGCAAGGTGGATTAATGGACATTGCCTCATCTTGTTGCCTATGATGAAATGCACTCTCGTACGAGAACTTCTGAGTGTCATCCTGCAAACATAACTCCAAGGAGACAAGAAAACTATGAGTGAATAAATGAGCTTAGATCTAAATAGCTGGAGGTGAACAAAAATATTGGGGGCGATTCAGAGCACTGAGTGCGAATGTCGACGATGTTGATGAGATTGTGTGCCAAGGAGGGGTGCAATGATTCTGATGAATGAATACGGCTGTGGAGTGAAGAGTCGGAGATAAATGTGCCAGTTTACAGTCTTAACGGACTATTAAGGGCTAGTTTTGTGTCGTAACCCGTTGGACATTGCCCGTTTAGCATCGTGGTGGACGGTACATTGCCAATTTCGAGTTTTAGCGGACCATGCAGAGGCAAGCTAATTTATAGTCTTAGCGGACTCTGATGGTTGAGACGGTGGCAGTTTACTGTCGTGCCGGATAGATGCTAGTTTATCGTTGTTGCAGACACTGTGGTATTAGTTTTAAGTCATAACCCAGGACTGTTCTGTGGTATCAGTTTATCGTCATGATTCCAGGACGAGCTGTGGTATCAGTTTATAGCCATGATTCCAGGACTAGTACGTACCTGAGTTCAAATTTATGCATAAAACTGTTTCAGGAACAAGTGATTGGTTGGATTTGCAAATTCTTTTCCGTCCATGTCAACTAGCTTGAAAGCTCCATTGTCGAATGCTTTGATGACCAGGTAAGGCCCTTCCCAGTTGACTGAGAATTTATCTGGGTGTTCTCGAACAGCGTTAAGCATGAGGTCTCCTTCTTTGATGGGGCGCTTACGAACTTCATGCCGATGTCATTGCCGCTGTTGTTTTTGGTACCATTCGATCTGATCGAGTGCGCGTACGCGCTCCTCCTCCACCGAGTCCAGGTCAATGATGCGTAGATCATTGTTTTGCTCGTTGTCGAGAAGTCCGGAAAGCGTGATCCTTAGAGATGGTGCCTGTAATTCTAAAGGTAAAACAGCTTTTGAATCGTAAACAAGACTGTACAGAGTTTTACCTGTCGAGGTCCGGTGTGTAGTACAGTATGCCCACAATGCATACACTAGTTGTTTTTGCCATCTTCGTTTACTTTGGGCAAGCATCTTTTTGAGTATTGTGATGATTGTCTTATTTGTTGCTTCCGCCTGCCCATTGCTCT
>MNCI01003644.1:35021-56467 GCA_015680685.1 Gnetum montanum | reverse complement strand
CGGGCTTGACCTTTCGTGCTTTCTGTTTCACTGGCCTTAGTCTTGGATCAAGGATAATGTTGTGCTGGATGATACGAGGGTCTAGTCCAGGCATGTCTGTATAGGACTAAGCAAACGCTTTCATATTGTTCCTAAGCATGTTTTCGATGTCTCTAGCTAGATGCGGCTCTAGTAATGTGCTTAATTTTAGAATTTTAATTTCCCCATCAGGCATGGTGATGGGAGTTTCGGTTACAGGATCTTCAGTAATGTTTTCGGCTTCTATGTCGAGGGATTTTGTCATGCCCTCATAGTCGTCAACCGTTTTCCATGTTGAAGCTATTATTGCGTTGTTTGTTGATGAGCTCGCATGGACGAGATTCATGTCGATATTCCTTTCGACTGCGTCGTATGGTCCATTAATAACTAACGGCTTAGGTAAGCGCTTGCAATCCATTAGGCTAGTTCCTGTCAATAAATGGAGAGCCTGGTAAGATAGCGGAGGTCATTTTATGTCTTTTGGCAATCTTTAGTGTGTATGTATGACAGTGGATTAATGTGATGGTAAAACGGTAGTTTAATGCCTTACCGGGCAACGAACGGCAGTTTAATGCCGAAATTTTACGTTTTACTTAGTTTATGTATGTAATTTTTATGTATTTTTAAAAAATTTAAAGCAAATCTGAAAAAGCATGAAAAACGAGGCAAAAAGCAAGAAAAATGAAGGGCGGCGGCGGTGTCAGCGTCAGCGTCGGCGTCGGCGTGCTATAAAAAGGGGAAAAGGGGCTTCATTTGTCATTTGACTTTCCGAGCGTGAGTGTAAACTGCGGCCAAACCCCAACGTAGACACCGAGCCAAACCCCAGCGTAGACGCCGACCAAAGGAACCACAGCGTATACGCCGAGATGGGCAGAGGCAAGGAAATGGAAGGCCGAGGAAAGAAAGGACCAGAGCTGACGTTCGCGGAGGAGAGCGAGGCGATGCTGCAGTGCCTACCCTGCCCGAGCCTTCCCACATGGCCTGGATCTTCTAGCAAGTAGGCTTTTGACCCTATTTTTTATTTATTTTTCCGCATTTGTTTTTGTAGCGTAGAAAGTTAGCATACAAGGTTTCGGTGTATACGCCGAGCGTAAAGGGTTCAGGGTAGTGTACCGGTGTAGACGCCGCATGTGTTGTTTTCAGCGTAGACTGTCACGGCTTTGTTTTTCGGTGTTCAGCGTAGACAATTGTCGGCATATACGCTCAGCGTATACGCCGAGCGTAGACACTTGTACTAGCTTCTGGCGTAGATGGTCTACGCTCAGCGTATACACCGAGGGTTTCCACAGCGTATACGCTGAGCGTAAGTTGGATATTTCGCAGCGTAAACTTGTTCGGTGTAAAGTCTTGTATTATGTACGACGTAGACAATTTTTAGCGTGTATGCCCAGCGTATACGCCGAGTGTAAATAGTTTGTCTCTATGCCCAGCGTATACGCCGAGTGTAACAATTTGTCTCTACGCCGAGCGTATACGCCGAGCGTAATCAGTTTGTCTCTACACCCAGCATAACAGTTTGTCTCTACGCCCAGCGTATACGCCGAGCGTAAACAGTCTGTCTCTATGCCCAGCGTATACGCCAAGCGTAACAGTTTGTCTCTACCACCATTGAGGATGGTGAACCGACCCCAGATTTAAGCATTGAGAAAAACAGGGTCTGGTTTCGAGACGGGGCCCGCGAATGGTTAAATCTGGGGTCGGTTAACCACCCTCAATGGTGGTAGAGACAAACTGTTACGCTTGGCGTATACGCTGGGCATAGAGACAAACTGTTTACGCTCGGCGTATACGCTAGGCGTAGAGACAAACTGTTACGCTGGGCGTAGAGACAAACTGATTACGCTCGGCGTATACGCTCGGTGTAGAGACAAACTGTTACGCTCGGCGTATACGCTGGGCATAGAGACAAACTATTTACGCTCGGCGTATACGCTGGGCATACACGCTAAAAATTGTCTACGCTGTACATAATACAAGACTTTATGCCGAACAGGTTTACGCTGCGAAATATCCAACTTACGCTGCAAAATTCACGAATTTTTGGCTTTCATGCTAGACCATTTTAGGGTTGTGATTTGGTCCCACCTGAGCGAGGATGTGGCGCGGAGCATCATCGAGGCCATGTTACCCGGTGCAGCGAAAGGTATTAGAATATTTATGGATGATATTGATGAAGGGCCACTTGTCACCGAGGGTGTTCCCCCCGGTGGTCCAAGATCTGCCCGTCCATTGACGCGTGTGTGGGACCGGCTGCTGCGGGGACCTAACTATATCAACGACACGTTATTCCTAGCTGGCCGCGTACACACCTTGTTTTAGAATCCCCTCGGCACAGTATATCGGGTGGAAAGGTAATTTCGTTTTAGCTTTGGTTTTTCCTCTCTTTTTTATATTCAAATACTTGCTCTTGCTTTAACACATGTTTTCGCCTTTCCACAGGCCGAAAGTTACGCAAGAAGGGGTCTACGCAGGCGATGATGGTCTTGCATTGGCGCGTACGACTTTGGAGGTCTTCATGGTGGGTCCCACTCTTCGCGGGGTTGTTTTGGCCCACACTAAGGGTGCCATGAAGAACTTCCCCAAGAGATTTTCTAAAGCATTTGCACAATGCACTACGCGTGGATGGTTGCACGCCGACTGGGCCCCTGATGGACCAATTTTTCCGTCTGCTTCTGATCTGGGCGAAACCTCAAAATCTAACACTGAGAGTAAGTGACGATGTTTTCTAGATGTCGTGATGTGTTTGTTCAATTTCCGAGTGTTAAACTAATGTGAGGGTTTTGGGTTTGTCTCTACAACTAGCACTACCTCCGGCGGGGATCCTGTTGTGACCGGGCGGACCGAAACGACTCTCTCTATAAAATTCGGTGAAACCGGTGCGGCCCAGAAGTGGTTACGGGTAAAAGCCCCACTATCCATTATTGCCTGTTTAAAACATGCTAGCCTCATGGCGCTCTTCGTGGCCCCTAGCTCAAACATGTCTATAGCGGAGATGATCGGGATCGTGGATTCATTTGACAAATATGTTTCTCGCTATAGCGCTCGTATTAAGGGCATTAAAATAATTTTTGAATTATCGTCCCAATTTTTTGCGGATTTGTTTGGCATACCTACAGGTGGTATAAAGATTGTCTTAGATAGGATGCACAAAGAAATTCACACGATCCGCGATTTAGAGGATTGGTTAGGGGTGACAAAGGGCACCAAAGGATTTCCAATGCAGGGGACAACGAAAGTTGAAGAAGTCAACGAGCTTTACCCTTTATTTCGAGCACGTCTGTTTTTGAAGACTCTATCGCAAGTCAAGAGCCTCGGGGTTGAAGCAGTGCGAGTCATGCGCACTGTTCTAGAGGCTGGCGTGCGCTACAACTGGGCTGAATTTTTATTATCGGGCATGACTAAAGAGATAATGCGGCTGCGTTCGAACATAGAAGCTCAGTCCCATTTCACCTTTGCCTTTTTTGCCGGTTATGTTCGTCGTTTGGCCGAATTTTTAGTGGTTCGTGGCGAGAACAAATTTGTTTTGCGCGATAGGAATCAGTTATCTCGCCCCTGGGTAAACCACTTATTCAACACAGCTAAGTCCCAAGACGCCCCCGAGGGGATTGATGAATCCCTTACGATCACTACGGGTGGATCGTCTGGCGCCTCCCTCCATACGCGCGACAGTGTAGGGTTGGAACCGGATGAAATACCCTACACTGCCAAGAAGGCGGAGCGGGTGGTTAAGGACACAATAGGCAAAGCCAAATCAAAGTTGGCGAAGCGTGACCGCACAGCTGAGGAGACCAGTGAGATTGAACAGCCCAAAGTAAAGCGGATTCGTTTTAAAATACCTGGTAAACCTCTTGTTTTCTTTACTTCACTTATCTTGCAGATAGTTTTAACGGTTACTGGCTGTATGCAACTAACTTCATCTGTTTTGTGTTGAGAAGTCAAGAGACATGATTTGCAGACTATACCTGAGGAGGAAGAGTTAACTGACCCGGCGGGAGGGACTGAAGTGCTGGGGGAAGGAACTGGAGACACTGAACCGCTAGATGATCAGGCAGAGACTGAAGAGATGTTCAATGATTTCCTCAAAGGCAACTTGGACCTTAGAGCCCCTCCCACATCAGAGGAGACTGGAGGGAATGGTATGTCTCATTAATTAGTTGTGTAGCCTAATATATATTTTTATCTCATCGTGAATTTTTCGTTTGACTTAGAGAAGAGCAAGACCATCCCTGAGAAGGAGCCAGAGATTCCCCCTGAAGTGTCACCAAAGGTCAGCACGTCACGCCCTGATGGACCTTTTACTTGGATGGAAATGCCAAGTAAAAGGGATTTCGTAGCTGGTGTGGCCGAAGAGGTCGTTGAGTGGATCAAAGGGATCCATCCTGAAATAGGTGTGGGAACTTCCAAAGGTCTTTACTATGTTAGAGTTTGATGCTTGATTTTGTCCATTCTAACGTTTGTCTTTTCCCTATGGATAGGTGCCTAACTGAGGTGGGATCCGTCCGAGATTGTCACCATAGAGAGCTTGCCCACACTTTCTCCAGAAATTGAACAAGTGCCCAGACCCGTTTACGAAGAGGTAGCAGAGGGCTTTGTTTACAATGCTAAAGTGGTATGGACGTGTAGGCGATCCATAGAGCAATTGTGGCTCCAGATTCAGGCGAAAGAGAAAGAGGTTTCTGAACTGACAGTGGAACGTGATGATCTGAAGGCCCAGTACGAATTTGCCGCAGCCAGATTAGACAATGATCGCTCTTGGTGGACCTCCGAGGTCACGTATACGAGGTATTGGAACCTACTCAATCGTCACACAGGATTGATACGGAGACTAGGGGAGCGCAGGGCCCAAATTGAATTGCTGAACACCAAAAGGCTTTCGCCTCCAAAGTACGCAAATGGGGGCAAGATGAGAAGAACCACAAGCACCAGTATAAAAAGTCGCTAAAAGAAGTGTCTATTGAGAAGTGACAGTTGGAAATGTTTGTGGAAGGCCTTGGTCTGCGCTCTGCCTTTGACACATTCGCCCAAAAAATAATTGTAGAGATGGAATCCCCTAAACGGAAAATAACAACCGCTTCCAAGGAGGTGTCAGTGGGGGAGTTCCCTTTGAAACGTCCCACCTGGTCGGATGTTGACAAGGGAAAGGCTCTGGCAGATGTTGACTTGGGTCTCGATGGGACAGATTGGGCAAGTGTTTCCGAAGAGGAAATCCTGCGGCGACTGGAATTCGGCTTGGGGGGATCTCCTATGGTAAGCATTTCATCTTTATGAAGTTAGTTGATTGAATAATGTTTGAAATTTTGACATTCGCTTATTCTTATGTTGGTTATTTCTTTTTTGGTCTTTTCAAGATGAAGGTGGCGATGAAACTGGAGGGGCTGGCCCCAGTGGAGCAGGGGCCTCTGATGCTAGCGGATCCAAGGGGGACAATCGTCATGTCCCCGATGTTTAGCATTTTAGCTCTTAAGTTTTTTTTTGTCTTGTTGTTTTTCAACTCGGATTTATACTGGAACTGTAACTTGAAGATTATGGAATGAACATGAATGGTTGATTGTATGTAATAACTATATATTTTTTTGTTGATTTTGAGTTTAACATGATATAGAAATGTAAAAAATTTTGGTTTATTTTCCGTTTTAAGTGTATTATGTAAATGTGATTATAAAAGTAAAACGAAAAGTAAGTACTAGTTTATGGCCATTTCGGGTCCCATGCGTAGTTTGTGGCCATTTTGGGTGCCTTCCGTAATCAGGAAATGTTTTAGAGGATGCGGGTAGATTTCTTGGTCAACCGATCATTGCTGATCGTGGCTAGTTTTATGTCGTTGCAGACATGATAGTTTACTGTCATTTCGGACTGGGAGTAGCATTTAATTGTTTTCCTATTTTATCGTAGTTTAGTATCATTTCGGACTTTTTATAATTTAACGTCATTTCGGACTAAGAGTGATAGTATCATTTCAGTAATTTTTTGATTTTTTTCGTTTTAATGTTAGACGATGTTTCAACAGGTATGATTCGGTATTCAACGTCCCCTTCACTGATTACATTAAACGGTAATTCGGCCCAAGGGACTTCTGATGGAATGTCTTTTGTGTTAGCGTTTTCAAATATTTTAGTGTCCGTAGGGAGCTCTATATTAGCTTCTACTTGAGGAGGTACAGGTGTTTCTGTTTGAGGAGGCTTTTGTTCCATGTCAGAAGATTTACTGCTTACCGATGGTTGCGGATTCTCGTTATTTTGGCTAGGGTTTTCAAGTTCGACTTCTGAGCCCTGGTCCATGTCCATATGCGATGAGATAATAGGAGTGGCCGCTTCACTGTGTATGAAAATTTCTCTGCCTTCATAAGGCAGGTGAATTTCTTGATGTATGGGGGATGAGACAGCTCTCAGTTGGGCTAACTAGGGTCTTCCCAATATTAAGTTGAACCCTGGCATCTCATCCACTACTAGGAAATCGGCAGACATTGGAAATTGATCTCCTGCTATGAAGTCTAAGGTTATTGTGCTTTTCACCATTACGCGTGACCCACTGAATGACCTTAAACATGTAGTCGTGGTTGGTTTAAGTAGTTCAGTAAGTCCTAGTTGTTCCATGATGTGGTACAGCACAACGTTTGTCGCAGCTCCATCGTCTACATGGACCCTATGTATTTTGAACCGGTTTATACAGATTTTTATGAACATGGGGGCTGTTGTTACCTCCTTGGTTTTCTTATCCACCTTGATGTTGTCATCATGAAAGCTTAGAGGCTTAGGAGTAGTCCCGTGAGGCGAGAACATCACCGCATGGATGGAGGGTTCGTTTGGGGGTAAGTCCTTGCTTACTGGGATTGACATTAACATGCACACCAGAGCTTCCCGATGTGTTTGAGATGTTAGGACTAAGTCATACAAGCTTAGTGAAGTGTTATTTTGTTTTAATGCCTGTGTGACTTGTGTCAAGGCGGCTGCGAAGTTTTCACTGTTGGGGGTGTTTCTATCGGTGCTGATTGGATCCATCGGACCCAACAGTTTTATCTCTCATTTTTTTGGCTTTTTAGTTTTTGGAGCTGTCGTTTTAGATGATTCGTGTCTTTTAGACGACTCACCTTCATTGCCTGTGCTTGGTTGATCGTTAGATGATCACATGGGTACAGAGTTTAGGGGAGTGGGCTTAGGTGGCCCCAGAGCTAGCCGTTGGCGCTCTTTCTCCAAGCGTTCTCATGTGTTATGCGGAGACGGAGTTGGCCTCGGAGTCTAAGATCGCCCAAGAACCTTTACGACGTAGGGAGTAGGGCAGGGCTGTGAGTACGATTGGGCAGGAGTTTGCGCAGGTAGCCTGATGACGTACGGGATTGGTCTTGGCAGAGGCTGGGCCTCTATCGTTGCAATGGTAGGTGATACTCGGACTACGAAAGGGGTAGGCCGAGTGTGAGGGGTTGGTGTACGTGCGGGGTTAGCCGGAGGGATGTGTACTACGTATGGTTGTTAGCGTGTCATGATGTTAGAGGTGGGTATGGTGGAGGGCACTCGGATTACGAATAACCGCTGCGCGGCGTGGGGTGATTGAGGTGCAGAGTTAGCGGGAGGGATCTGAACCACGAATGGTTTGTTAGATGTTTCCTGTTTGTTTTCAGGATAGATGGTGTTGATGCGGGGTGTGCTGGAGTCATCATCACAATAGATTGAGGTAATTACGTACGGTGTCTCTTTAGCATTCAGGGGGTCTTTATACATCCCCATGGTCTGGTTTTGCAGTTGGACGGGGTTAGTCCCGTCAAAAGTGATCTTGCCATTGTCTATCATCCTTTGGATGTCCTGCTTCAGGGTGAAGCAGTAATCTGTTCCATGCCCGTTGCATTGGTGATAGTCGCAGAAGCGATCCATCCTGAATCCTTTGGGCACGGGAGGCTCATCCGGCGTTGCCAGGCTTGGGTTCTGTACGAGTTGACAGAACCGGTCATGTCTTTGGATAGCTGCTAGGGACAATTGCTTGTGTTGCATCAATCCAGCCCCTAAGAGTTGATCAAGGAGCTGGGATGGCTTCATCGGTAAAAGCGTGTACTGAGAGGGTTCTTTCCTCTCGAAGTTACGTGTACGGTTCGTCGGGTTTTGTAATGACGACTCTGGGGCTGTTGTGGAAGCAGGCTGATAGTAGTTAGTGGGGGGAATGGGTGGTTTGTATTAATGTGTGGTGTTTGTTTGTTGTGCTCCCGCTATTACTACTATAGTCGCCTTGGCCTTTTCTTTGTCGTTCTTAGTGTGTTGGTTTCTGAAGGCCAGGTACGCAGGGTCATCGCTATTTTGAGCAGCTTCCTCTATGTTTTTGATTTGTTCAAATGCTTGATTCAGATTGCGCGCATTGAGGTAATACAGTTTGGACTTGAAGAAGTCATTGACAGCCCCTTTCAGTATCGTGAGCAGATAGGTTTGAGAGATTGGGTCGTGCAATTCGTTGAGAGCTGCGCTCCATCTCTGAATGAACTTCTACACCAGTTCGAGTGGTGCCTGGTTGATCTGCATGAGGCTGTCCAGTGTTGCTTCGGGTTTCAAGTTATACTTGAACCTGGTCACAAACTGGCATAGAAGATCGTCTAGGGAAAGGATGGAATTCCTGGGCAAGGCCCGGTACCAGTCGAGTGCCCTTCCCGCGAGGGACATGGGGAATACTCGTAGTATGGAGTGGGGCCATGCCTGAAGGAGTGCGCACTCTAATCTGAACGTGATGAGGTGGGCGTTGGGGTCTGTCTCCCATTATACTTAGTTAGTGTTGGAAGGGGGACACCCTTGGGCAAAGTCAATGGCGGGACAGAGGAGCTGATAGGGTCATCATTGTAGAAATCTACTACTTTCAGCCCTCCATCAGTGACGGTTTTGAGGCGCCTTACCTCATCTATTAATTCCTACATCAATTTTTTAGTGTCCGCCCAATCTTGGGCGCTCGGTGAAGCTACAGGCTGGGGGTGCGAGGCTGCATACCAGCTAGATTGCTGGGTCACGGGTTGGAAAGCCGAAGGTTGGGTGATCGGCGGTTATGCCTGTGGGTAGTTAACGGCGGGCGATGCTAAGGCTGAGATGTTAAGAGGAAAATGTTGTGGTGGTTGTTGTTGCTGTAGCTGGGGCTGTGCTTGAGGAGCAGTGATCGGGGGGATTGCATGGGGCGGGACGTGGTGATGGGGAATTTGATATGATGACGCCCCCTTTGCTGGCCACTGTCCCGCTATGTCGTATGCGGGGACTCCCTGTTGGGTTGGGGCTGTTAGGGGAGCTGTATGCGTCTGGATATGGGGTATGAAGTGAGCTGATGTAGATGCGGGGATCACATGCGGCATCCCAATTACGCGGGGTGGGAACATTGGTCCCATGCCATCATGAGGAGGCGGTGCTTGTGAGGATGGGCCCGCAGTTGCATTAGGGGTGACTATTAGAGGGAAGGTGTGAGGTTGGGGATCGCTCAGGAGCGGAATGTGTACAAGTGCTGGCTTTTCTGGTGGTGGCATCTGAACTTGGGCGAATCTAGGGTGTTGTATGGGTAAGACTTCCCTTGTCCCGGGATGGAAAATGGGGTTCATCTGTACTTGGGGGCTCAAGGTGTGGTATGAGTCTCCCAGCTTAGATTGGGCAGCGAACTCATCTTCTTCCTCTGGCTGAGGCTCTAGCACGGGTTGGTCCAATGACTGGCTCCTGTGCAGAAGGAGCTGAGTAAAGAGCTCTGAGAATTATTCTGGAATGGGGATTACATCATATGGGGAAGGGATGAACTCGTGTCCTCCCCTGTAAAAGAGTTCGAATTATCTCTTTACTTCGATCTTAGCCCGATCCACTGCCAGGCTGGCTTGTATCTTAATGCAGATGAAGTTATACTAGTCTTGGGTTATAACGTTAGCGGCTGGATCCCTCCCTTGTAACCTCAAAGATCGACGAGGCCCCATTGTGGATTGCCCTCCCTAATGTGGTGTGCTAGACTGCTGGGCAGCCATGGTGTCTGAGATGTTGATGTTCTGGGTAGTGGCAGCAGTGGTGTTTACGGGATTCATGATGATAGATTTTGTATGTAAAACGGTTTGAGTGTATGTGGCCGGCGTAGCCGAATCTATAGCGTAAGTGTGCAGCGTAGACGCTGGTCTGCGGGCAGCGTAGACGCTAAGTGTGCAGCATAGACGCTAGCATAAGTGTGCAGCGTAGACGCTAGCATAAGCATGCAGCGTAGACGCTGGCGTAAGTTAGGCATCGTAGATGCTAGGGTAAGTGTGCTGCGTAGACGCTGGGAGGTTGACAGCGTAGACGCTGAGAGTCGGGGGTTTAAACAGGGCAGCGAAAACGCTGATGAGCGTAGACACTGAGGAGTGTACAGTCAATTTGTTTAAGCAGAGGCCCTCCTTCTAGCGCCAATTTCTGTACCGCCTGAAATCATCGATCCCCGGCTGAAAGGAAAACAGTGACTGTGGGATCGCAGGACGAGCATAGATGACCCTACCTTTGCCCGAGGGCGAGCTGGAATGCACGAAGGTAGAGTACCTTGGGTGGTCCGCACGTGGATCAGACAAGGATTTCCCCGAGCGTCATCAAAGTGTTATACGCCAGGTTATGCGTAAACAGTGTAGCGGGCGTAAAACGGAGCGAACAGTGAAAATAGGGTGTAAAAAAACATAGATGGCGTAACAACGTAAATAGCGTAAACTAGGCGTAAAGCGTAAACAGGGGGTAAAGCGTAAATAGGGCGTAAACAGGGCGTAAAGCGTAAACAGGGCGTAAATGTAAACGAGCGTAAGCAGAAACACATGCAAGAAGTCAGCGTAAACTGTAAGTTGGAAATTGTAAACTGTAAACTGTATTATGAAGTGGAAATGTAGTGCACTGGTCTAACGCAGTTGTGGCTGAACACAAGGCGGACGTAAAGCCCCGGTGGGTGCAGGGATGCAACTGGTTCGCACGGTAGGCGGAGCGTAGAGACTGTGCTCGGCATACAGAACTTTCAGCGTAAGCGTAAGAGGTTCTGGTTTGCAGCGTAATTGCTCTGGGGTCTGCTCTGGTAAATTTTTGCCGACCTCGAATACACGGAAAACTGGGCTTTTTATAGGTGGGGTTTTACCAGGAAAATCGGGTTGGGAGACACGTGGTGTGTCGACCGAGTGCATACAATTTAGAAATATGGTATACGCTGGGCGTATACGCTACATCAGGCCAGCGTATACGCTGGGCGTATATGCTGGACTTGCTGGGCGTGTGAACTTTGGTGGACGTTGGGGCATATACGCTGATGGACGCTGGCGTATACGCTGATGGATGTCGACTTGCTTCAATTCCTGCTCCTGTTGCACCTGCTGAGCATACATGTGAGGTGTGTATGCCGGGCGTCGGGCGTATACGCTGGGCGTAGACGCTGGCACAACACTTGGTAAAAACCAAGTGTTTCGATCCTCAAAATTACCATGTGTGACTTCAAATGTAGCCAAAGTTGTCTGAGGGTCACGGGGACCTGCCTCTTGCTGGACAAGTGCCAAACTCAAAATTTTTGTGGTGTTTCAGGTACCTAAAGGACTTCTATCATATGTTTGACATTATATCTAGTGTGCCTCAATCTGTGTAAAGAGGAAAAGCTTTATGAAGAAACATGGATATAATAATAAACAAAAGAATCATGATTGATCTTAAGTGGATCATCTAGCCAGAAGGAAGAAATAGAAAGATATCTTTTGTTATAACCTCATCACCCATGATGGCTCTCATCATGTTTAGAAAATTACTATCGAGATCTAGTAATCACTTGATATGAATTATGGTAGCTTATCCCTAACCGTTGATGTTCATAATGGGTCAAAAACCATCACTATGAAGGGTTCCTAGTTTTATTTGATGTTGAAGTGAGAAGATTAAGAAGTAGATTTGCTAGAAAATTGCACCTATGTATGATGATAAGGTTGAGATGCTACCATCCTTTGGTGTGTGTAGATATAGTTTGAAGGATAGTTGCAAAATGCCTTAGTTGAAGGCATCCCATTCTTTGAATCAGGTATTATCCTAATGACCACTAGACATCATCTTGGGATCACCATCATTACATATTATGAATCTATCATTCTTGTTATTGTAAGATGTCTTCCTACATGGTTGGTTATATCTACTAATTTGTAGAGTTTTTTGATAAATCCTAGAAAGACATAAAACTTCATTCTATCTTAGACCACATCGTTGATTTCTTGGATCAAGGCCTAGTAGAGGAAGTAGGAGATATTAATGATATACTTTCTACTCATCATTATCATAACCTTCATTCTATAAGTAGATATACCAAATTGATGAGTCATCTAATGCCATTCTATAAGTTGATTATAAGCCCTAAAATTGAGAAGTATTTTACATTTTATGTTTATGGTTTTCACATGCATGGTTAAGGTTTCTACCTTCTAGGTTTGCATCCTAGTCTTCTATATAATACTTCTAGGTTTGGTGCAGATTTTGTGCTTTCTAGGATGTTTTTAACATCATTTGAGAACCTTATGAACCTTCCAAAATTTTTCTTGATGTTCTAACTTTCATCTAGAACTAATGAGTGAAGTGTGTTGAGGAGGGGTATGCTAGCTATCCTACATTAGCATAGGGACACTAACACACCTTCCTAGTAGGTCTTATTTTTCTCTTATTCTATTGAATTAGATTCAATGTGTTTTTAGATTATCTAGGCTACATTGATGGATCTTCATTGATATATGGGCATTAGTAAACCTCTACTATTATGTTGTGAAAACTATAGATATCTAGAATGATCTCTTATACTTAATGATGAGTGGCAAGGTACCCCTACACTCAACCATACGAATACGAGTGTTCATGCACGATCTGGTCGAACTCCAAGGACTAAGTTCTTATACACCTTAATGGAACACCTAAGGGTTAATCAATCGTTGTCCTCCCAAACTTACTTGTATTATCACGGTTGTATGGTTAAGTAAGTTTGAGGTATATGATTTTTATATCTTTTATCTTTTTAATGTCTTATGCTAATGAGGGAAAGGTGAGGAGAACTAAGCGACTAACTTTCATTAACTATTTACTAACTAAGTTCTAATTTTCCTAGCACCAGTATCTGTTCCCACTTGCTGCACACACCCTAAACCAATGCAACCCTTGCTGGGATTACCAAACACTACTCATCACTAGGTTACCAAGCGTTACACACGTGCTCGAAGCAGTTGTACTGAGTGCACTTAACTAGGAGAGTCAAGGGTTGAGAGAGATTAATTATCTAGAAAATCAATTAAGCATTTAACAATAATTAATTCTTATTTAGCTTAGTCTACATGCTGCAAGGTTTATCACAAAGTTTGTCTTTATTGTCATACACAAATGTGTGCTCAGGTACAATTTTCTTGAATAAAGATCCGTTCACTTTAAGACTCCTACTATGAGCACATGGAAATTATTCTAACTCTGGAATGGTAAAACTGCTATAGTTTGGCTAAGGGTCTAAGTCTAAGTGCTTAGAACAGGGAAAGCCACCTC
Source organism: Gnetum montanum (assembly GCA_015680685.1). Lineage (NCBI taxonomy): Eukaryota > Viridiplantae > Streptophyta > Gnetopsida > Gnetales > Gnetaceae > Gnetum > Gnetum montanum. The sequence goes on along the minus strand of MNCI01003644.1, from coordinate 42,968 downwards.
TTATTTATAGACATTACGACAGGCCATGATATCGTGTACATAATATCACGGGGGCGGACGCGATATCATGGTTCATCACTTAATAATTCATTCATAAAATTTCTATTTAGCTTTTGACATCTGGTTTTGTGTAAGCAACTCTTCCTCCCTTGGGTAAGTTGATTTTCTTTCTTATTTTATATGTGTTTTGAGTTTTCACTTTCACAAGTGCAAATAGACTTTGTTAGAGTGCTACCTTGTTTACATAGCTTGAAACTAATCGGTTGATACAAAGTTTAGCATTTACATGATGAATAAATCTCATGATTTTACCTTATTCTATTATTGATATTTTAAATATTAAAAAAATAAAAACATTTATTTCATTTTCATTTTATTAAGTTTTGATAATTCATTTCTTATTCAAGGAGGTACTAGCTATATGACATGGTATTAGGTTATCAAGGTTGTGAATAACAACCATTTTTATTGTATTTCATGTGGTATCGCACTTGTTCCTAAAAGGGATTACAACATGAGCATTACGCCTATCTCCAAGATGGATTATGATGTGTGTGTATTTATGTTGACTTTATTCTTTATAAATATAAAATGTATAGAAAATTATAAAACATAGAATTATAAATATTTTCTCTATCACTTACTGTGTAAATATTGTTTCATTTATATTATATGTATTATAATCCTTTTTATATTTCTTAAATGTAACAATCTACACAAGTGTTGGAAATCTACTCAACATCATCTCTGAAGCCTAGGACCGGATTGCACTATGATTTATATGATAAATCTCATTGGTCAAAAACTAGTAGGACACCTATTATTAACATCATTACTAGGAAAGGCATTGGAAAGTTACTTGAATATACTTGTACATTCTATATTTTAACCTTTATTCAAACTGAGTGCATGTTTCCTTAGTATTGTGTATAGGTTTTGAACACAGGTGAGATGGCAAATAGTGCTAAGAGTCCACCATAGACCTATAAATATGCACAAAAAATGAAGAAGGAATTTTATCATATTCAACCATCTGAAGGATGTGACCCTTCCATTGGTACTTTTTGCTTATCATCAACATAAGCAAGAAAGGTGGAGAGATACTCATGGACAGTTGTGTAAGGGAAAAAGTTTTGCTACTACAGTTGATCTTAAAGGGGACATGATTAAATTGGAGCTAGATGATGAATTCACATTGTACATTATTCATATACATATGTATGATGAATATGAGCATTTGTACATGCAAGATCTTTAAGATTGAATGATAGAAGAAAAGCTCAGTCACAACTTTTCATCTAATCTTTTAGATGAAGAACAAGAAGATAAAGCAAATAAGAAAGGAAAAGGGATAATTTGTCATAAAGGTCCATGATCAAGTACTATCAAATGAAGTGTATCCTAAACTTAAAATGATAACCTCCTTCTTATGTTTTAGTACTTGCATTTATTTAAACCTTTTTGTGATGATGATCAGGTACTATCAGGTGATTATCATGAGTTCATTGAAGCTATGCACATTTTAAGAGAGCATGTTTTTCATAGATGAATCAAGAGAATCATCATGGCTGATGTACCAATGCATAATTGGTATACTAGTAATGATTCCCAAGTTTACATGCAAGCCTTTGAGAATTCTTGCCATCTCCAAGATATCATGAGTAATTGGCTGAAGCTGAATTTGTTTCCCCATACCTTCATCAAACATGCAAAGACTTGGTATAAATCCTTGTTACCTAAATTAATTTAGAGATGGAAAAACATGTTGAAAATATTATATGAAAAATTTTAGGCAGATGTCAAAATTTTAAGCATCTAGAAGAAGATGACTGGATGGTAGCAAGAAGCCCATTAACCTCTTGACATCATCATGGAGTGATATCTAAGAACTACTTGATGCTATCTGAATCATGACTTCAGCCAAATGGAGTAGTTAATAGATATTATGAAAGGCATAAGGTAGGAAATAGGTGAGCATGTGGACATGTACACAATAGGCTAGGTTCACAAAAAGTCTATGACCTAAGTCAAAATGCTCTTAAGCACCATAGCAACTATGGAGGATTAGTGGTAAAAGAAATAATCTATTGAGGAGTACAATTATGACTCAGCATGCAGAAGTGAGGCTAAAGGTATTGAATGTACTACTAAAACTTTCACTATGATCAAGGGCCTAGTGCATGACATGTCAAAATAAATAAGGGCTTGATAGGCTAACCTCAAATAGTGGACTAAGTTTGAGATACAATGAATGAAAAATGATCATCACTCTTAAGAATATTAAGGATAAGAAGGTTGAAGCTATAACCAAAGCAATCATACCATATGAACATTAAAAGAGGAATGAATCTATGAGTAAAGATAAGATCTCTCATTCTAAGAGCATTCATAAAGGTCTAAATGAGGCTTTCTCATTTTTTGATATTGTGAATACTATGTAGACTGATGAGACGCGATATCGCATGCACCGCGATATTGCGTTATCCCCTACGATATCGCGTACACGATATCATGGTCCGCCATCAAATCTATAAATAAGAGGTGGCACTCCCCTCATTTCTCATCCTAGGCTAGAAGTAGTGAAGCTCTGGTGGATTGATCACCCCAAAGATAGAATATTTTTCCATGTGCCCGCAGTAGGAGTCCCCAAGTGAACGGATCTTTATTCAAGCAGCTTTGTCCCTGAACGCAAGTTGTGTACAACAATAAAAATGAGCTTTGTGGATAAACCTTGCAGTACATGGATAGGTTTTATTACATGTCATTTATTACCCATTGTTAGCACGACATGAGTACGACTTGGTTACGAGCATTGACGAATGTGTACGGCTAACCAAGGAATCGGCTATTCATCGTGATTAGATTCTCTCACCCTTGTCTCCTAGAACACGGGATGAGTACAACTTGATTACGAGCATCTACAGATGTGTACGGCTAGTCAAGGAATTGGCTGCTCAACACGCTTAGGCTAGTTAGCTATCTCAGTACGACCACTTCGAGCACATGCGTTATGTGTGGTGATCCCAGTAACGATTAGCGTTTGGTAGCCACAGTTGCATAGTTCAGGGTGTGTACGGTAAGTGGGAATGGATGCTAACACTAGTTAATTTAGACTTAGGACATTAGTTAGAGTTAGTTAGTTTCTCAACCCTTTTCTCTTAGCGTAGAAGACATAAAACCAGAAAAGACCAAAAAAATCATATACCTCGGACTTACTTAACCATACACCATGACAACAACAAGTAAGTCTAGGAAGACAATGAATGATTAACCCCAAGTGTTCCATGGGGCGTTTAGACATTTAGTCTATGGAGTTCAACCAGATCGCGTGTGCTACGCTTGTTTCGTATGGTTGAGTGTAGGGGTACCTCACCACTCATCATTGGTGTCATTGTCGGGGACTAAGTGTTTGTGCGTTGAATAGAACATAAGGGATATCACTCACATTGTTGTGAGCCTTAATGAACCTTTGGGTTAATCAAGAGAAAAATTATATAATGGTGAATTTAGCACACCGATAAAAATGCCTTCTTCTCATAAGAGCAACTCACCACCTAAGGACCACACACGAGACAGTTGGCAAGATAAAAACCATAACCAAAATCAGCCAAGTCCTAAACAATATAGGATGACATATACTCATCCTGATGAGTATATTCCTAATTTTACTTTTGTTCTCCATCAGGATGAACAACTGCAGTGGAGAGATTTGCAAGGTAACATCGTGTTACCCCCAAATCGATCAATCTCTCGCATGCTTTTCCGTGCCTTGGTACAGATTGGCATGCAAGAGCATTTCACGGAATACGTTGCAGAAGATTTTGACATGAGGGATTATTATCCCATAGATGCCCAACGTATGAGAGACTTAAGGCAGAAGAGTCAACATGCTTTTTTGAAGGGCAAAGCCCCGCACCTCCTTAGCGAAATAGGAGACGAGGAACCCTTTATCACGGGTTCTTTAGCAAAGGATGTTCCCCCTCCTAACGATGGTGAGAAGGATGAGTATCAAAACCTATGATCAACGATACATATCCCTGGTTTTGATGCCCATGAACACCAGCTGTTCACGGAGGGAACAACGACTCATGCTAAGGACAAGCACTTTGATTGTCACAACGATCGGGACCGTAGCATCCGAAGAGAAGGCAAGAAACATCGTCATGGTGATGGTTCCCCTTCTTCTTCCCCTTCTTTACATCACTCACCCTCTCCTTCCACATCTGGGCGCAGCCACCATGAACATAAAGGCGAGGATAAAAGTAAGAAAGATGAAAGACCTTGATGTGAAAGTCGAGAGAGAGGACAAGGGCAAGGATGTAGGGAGAGTAGGGAACAATGCAAACATCACAGGCATCATGAAAGAGATGATCATGAAGAGCCCCTACTCGCAACCTGAAGTATGCTTAACATCACGGAGGCAGTTAGGATTCCCACAAGGAATTTAAAGGATAGCCGAATCAAACTATTAGACATGAACAACATCCCACGGTTTGAAGGGGGATATAATGCTGATCCGAAAAATCATTTACAGGCATTCCACGATGCCTGTGCCTTGCAGAATATAGAAAATGAGTGGCAAAAACTTAAGTTGTTCCCAAGGATACTCACCAAAGAAGCAGAGAGCTGATACCAGTCCTTAGAATTGAAAACCATCAGGAGGTGGAGTACGATGCTAGAACTATTCAACAAGAAGTATCAAATGTACTCTAGAGTGTCCAATTTGCGTAAGCAAATCCAAGGCTGGAAGCAAGGTGCACACGAACCCTTGGATGCTGCCATGGCCTGCTATTACACATTGTTACATCATTGCCCGGGCCATGGGTACGCTCAGCGGGATCAACTTCGCCACATTGTGGATGGGCTAAGAAATGAAACTAGAAGAACCCTTGGGACTTACGCCCAAGGCAGACTCTCACAACTTAGAGCCCATGAAGTACATAGCTTGTTGGAGCAAGTAGCAAATGAAGAAGGTGAGCTACGCAAAAGGGAAAGTGTGGAAGAGTACAACTGTGATCCCTCCCTTCGGAAGAAGGGAGTGAAATTTTTTGATGAAGAGGATGAGTCACCAATCGAAGAGTTGGTGAATTAGAAAACTTTGCCGATCCAAAAGTTAACAACCGAGGTATCGGCCAAAGTAGACCAAATGTGGGANGGAGAGATTTAAGCCCTGCACATAACAAGGGTAAGGGAAAAATCACTAACTCCAATGTGGCTGAGGATTCTAATTCAGATGATGACGATGGATGTGAGATCTGCCATTATGACCATCCTAAGGGATGTTGCCCCATCCTCTCACATCTACAGGAGTCTAGGGTGTATGCGCTCAATCCAAGACTCAACCAACGACAAACACCTCGTAGGTTACCTTATCCACAAGGTAATCCAAGGTAGTTCCACCAACCCTTAACGTATTATCCAAGTGGAACTCCGCCATAGCCCATCGGACAGCATCAGCGGTTGTAATACCCACAGTCATGGGGGATGCCACCGCCAACACAACAGTACCCTTACCGACAGCCCGATCCTTATGGTTATTATGTGCAGCAGCTAATTTCTCCAAGTGACTCTATGGGTCACACAACCCCCAACCGTCACTACCAATTTTGGGAGTACTTCAAAAGGACTCCTTCTCCTCTAGGAGACATCTCACACTCGTTCCATCCTCCTAATCCATTCGCACCTCTTCCACCACAAGTAGTTCCCATAACACCTCCTGCCCCAACAATCCAAGGGGAACTTCCTCCTCAACTGCAACAACGTCATGCTGCAAGAGCTGTAAATATCCAACCTGCTGCTGGTTTTGACAACTATAAAAAGAGAAGACCTTACTTCAAAACCAAAAGCCCAGACAAACTCTCGCAAAAACAAGCGGTTGAGGCCATGTACACTCCTCCACCATCTAACACTTCGGAGCACCCTTCAGTCCAACGGAGCGTAACGCATACGGTTATGTTAACGCATGCCGTAACCGACTGGATCAAGGTAGGCCACCTTCCCAGGAAACTAACTGACCCTGGGAGCCCCTTAATCTATTTGTAGATCACAAGAAATAAACTACATAGGGCTCTTCTTGACTCAAGTTCCGGAGTCAACTTAATTTCATGAGAGATGTATCACGCCTGGAACCTGCCCCAACTCAAGAAGAGCAACATTCTCCTAGAGCTGGCGGACCAGTCCATCACCATTCCCTTGGGATTGGTGGAGGACATCATTACCACTGTGTGTGGTTGGTCTTACCTAGCTAATTTTCTAGTGATCGATGTGAACAACAACGAAGGGGACTTCCCGATTATAATGGGAAGGGCATGGCTGAGTACAATAGACGCATGCCTTAGGATCCGCAATTTTTCCTTGGAAATCTCTAAGATAAACATATGTGGAAAGATCGAGAAGAGGAAAGTTCCATGCATCACATACAGTGATTCATCAGGTGATGACATGGAGGAAATGTCTTCATGTAACAGGTGTGCCCAAGAAACATTGAAACAAAGATGCCTGTATGTAGCAACCATACAAGAAGAAGTAGACACCCCGTGGTTGATAGCTAGAAGGAGCAGAAAAATATGCATGGAATGAACTGAGGAAACCCATACCCATAACGAAGTCATAGACACATTAAAATATGAGCGTCGCCAACTTTCACCCCTCAACCTAAGAACATCAGTTGGGAGAAGTTGGGCACTTCTATGAAATTCAAACAAACGCTCATTATTTCGGATCTCTCCCTTACAACTCAGTCATGGGGGAGATGGCCACCTATGCTAACCATATGGGGCCCTCAGTTCTTTTATGTTTTTGTTTTACATATTTTTTTTACAACATTTTTGTTTTACACATTTTTATTTTACACACTTTTTGTTTTACAAATTTATTTAACTTTTCTCGTTTTTGTTTTACATCATCGTTATACTTTTTCAATTTTGTGTGTGTGTGTGTGATCCACCTTGTAAGTTTGTCCCATAATAAGTGTTTTTCATAATGGTATGAATTATTTTCATATTAATTCCTAATGTTTGGTTTTTACCTTTAAGTCACAATGTTGATACTAAGGTATGTTTCTTTTGATATGGCAGGCAATGAGACCACTTCATCCATCCATCCACCAATTTCTATAGTTTCTCTCGGCTTGGAAATGTAGAGTCCCTTTCTAATAAGAACTTTAACAAATCGGTGACTGGGCATTTCTCAAACTAAGGAAGGACTCATGGATTGAAAAGGGTGTGACTTCAAAGGAACTTGATGCTTTTGTGTTGGTCATTCTATTGATGCTTGAATGTTTCTTCTTGAGTTTTCTACCGTTCCGATGTTACCCAATTATCGGAAGCTGAGACAATAAAAATAAGAAGTCTTTACATGGTGTGGTTCTCACGTATAAAAACACAAAACACAAAAAAAAAACTAAGTGAGAATTCAAAGCACACCCCTTAGACGAAATGAAAATTGGGCTACAAGCACTGATTATGGAACCAAGAGTGTTCCCTCTAACTAAGACCCTTCTCTCTTCCCATTCTCTCCTTTGTTTTATCAGAATGGTGGTGGCTCTTTGGAGATGCATTCTTGCTATTCAAGAAGATGGTTCGGCCAATTGTATTGATGCGAAGTCACTGGAAGTGGTTGGTTTGAGGCTGGAGTTGGAATGAGACTTGCCAAGTCACATTAATCATAAACCACACAAGGGGCTGTACACCACCTTGTCTTGAGATTCCATTCCATTCTATTCTCTCCATCTTTCTCTCCAGGGTTCACCTCATTGCCAGTTGTATCATTAGTGTATATACTTTGGTTGATGCATTGTTTTCTTTTTGGTAAATTCTTGCGGTTAAGACTTTAACTCTTATTCCAACTGACATTCCCAGGGCCTACAGACTCTATGAATGTGGGTTTGTCAGGGCATTAAGGGCATGAGCCTGCTTTGGGGAGGACCCACTGACATTCCTATTTGGA
>MNCI01003644.1:3442-20826 GCA_015680685.1 Gnetum montanum | reverse complement strand
TATCAGACTATCTAGTGTGGCTTCAGGCTTGAGGTTGTACTTAAATCAGGTAACGAACTGATGTAACAGATCCTCTAGAGAGGATATGGAGTTATGAGGCAAGGCTCGGTACCAGTCTAAGGCTACGCTCGTTAAGGACATAGCAAACACGCGCAAGATTGCGTGGGGCCAAGCTTGAAGCAATAGAGTTTCTGATCAAAACATCACTAAGTGAGCATTTAGATCTCCCTTCCCATTGTACTTGGTTAATTGGGGCAGTGTGATTCCCTTGGGTAAAGCTAACGGTGGCACTGAAGAGCTAATTGGATCTTCGCGGTAGAAATCCAGTACTTTAACTTGTTCAGTGTTGTCAGCTTTGAGTTGTTTTACCTCATCCGCTAATGCTTGCATCATCTGTTTTTCTTTTGCCCACTCTTGAGAGGTAGGCAGATTAGTTGATTGGGGAGGTTGTTGGGTTGTCATTTGTTGCTGTGGGGCAATGTTCAAAGTTGCGGTTGTGGGGTGTGGCACGTTGAAGTGAGTGGGTTGTTGAACAAGGGGTATGGTCCCTTGCCTAGCCACAAACTATGGAGTGACACCCTGGATGTACAGGGCCGATGTAGTGAAAGTGGCCCCATGCATTTACGTGCGTGGTATGTACTGGGTGGAGATGGGGGTGGGTAATCTCTGTTGGGATACTGGTGCTTTTGTGCTCATTGACACTTGGTGAGTGGTCATCTGTGCCATGCGAGGATGGAGTGATGGGTTCACGTAGGCATGGGGACTGAGGGTGTGGTATGAATCCTCAGGTTCGGATTATGCCTCGAAGTCATCTACATCATGTTGGTTTTGGGGCTCCTTAGTGGGTCGCCATGTGTTTTGGCCCCTTGCTAGAAGGAGCTGGGAGATGAGCCTATCACGAGGATTAGAAAGGGGGATGATGTCATATACGGAGGGGGAAAATTCATGACCTCCCATGTATATGTGCTCAAAGTTTCATTTTGCCTCCTGTTCTGTGTGGTCAATAGGAAGGTTGGCCTGAATCTTCACACAGATGTAGTTATACTGTTCTTGTGTGGGGACTATGAAGGCACGTGCGCTAGAGTTTTGGGATGATTCCATGGTGATGTGTGATGGGGCAGCGTATGAGCTAGCTAACAAGTGCTGAGTGTGTTTCGGGCTAAGTGTGCAGAGTGTTCGGTATGTGAACACTAAAAATTTTCCTAAGTGTCCAACGTGTACAGCGTAAACGAGAGAAAATTTGGCTAAGTATGAAATTATGAACCGTATTCGTACGCGGATGGTGATCTCGGGTAAGAGGAAGTCATCTCAAAATCATTACGTTGTATTGTATGCCTTGGACAAGGTGATCCATGTTGGTGGCCGTTAGTACTTAGATTGGTTTGAAGTAGGTGCGAATCGCAGCGAATTTGGCTTTGCAACGGGCTCATTTTGTGTGTTTTTATTGAAAAAACACTGTAGCAGCGTAAACACTATGTTTAAATAGGTAACGTGATCGGCGTTTCGATTAAACAAAAAACAAGTCAGGCCCTCCTTCTAGCGCCAATTTCTGTACTGTCCGAAATCGTCGGTCTCCGGCTGGAAGGAAACAGAAACTGGGGGATCACCGGACATGCATAGAAGACCCTACCTTCACTTGAGGGCGAGCTAGAATGAATGAAGGTAGAGTTCCTTGAGTGGTCCGCACGCGGATCAGGCAATGATTTCCCCAAACGTACACCGAAGTGCTATACGTTGGGTTATATGTAAACAGTGTAACAAGCGTAAAGCGGAGCGTAAATAGTGTAACTGATGCGAATGGAGCATAAACGTAAAACAACGTAAACAGTATACATGCAACAATTAATGCAAACTGTAACAGATTTTAGGAAAAAAATGTAACAATGGTATTTCAAAATGAGAGTTACAATGCACCGGTCTAATGCAATTGTGGCTTTGACACAAGGCGGACGAATAGCCCCAGTGGATGCAGGGATGACTGTGGGCTGGTTCAAACCGTAGGCACAGCATAGAGGCTGTATGCTCAGCGTACAGGGTTGTCCAGCCTACAAGGTTCTCTGCTCTGGTTCTCAGCGTCTCTGTTTCTCTCCCTGTTTTTGCTCAAAATTGCCAACCCCGATCTAATGAAAAATTGGGGTTTTTATACAGGTTTAGACGTTAGACTCAAGTTGGGTGACACATGGTGCGTTGACCGGGTGTGAAAGAAAATTACAACTATACAACGTACAGCATGCCAGTGTACAGCATGCCAACGTACAGGATGTCAGCGTAGAGCATGCCAGCGTACAGGATGCTAGCGTAGAGCATGCCAACATACAGGATGTTAACGTATAGGATGCCAGCGTATAGCATGCCAGCGTACATGCATGCCAGTGTACAGGATGTCAGCGTACAGGATGCCAGCGTATAGCATGCCAGCATACATGCATGCCAGCGTATAGGATGCCAGCGTACACCAAAAATGTACCCAGTGTACACACATGAAAATGCTTCATTTTAAGGTCAAAACTTGATTTTCGAGTACTTGAGAGCTACTGGGGACCCTAGGGAAGGTCCTGGGGGGTCCAGACGCTCAGTTCTGGCATGTTTTGACTCATTTTTGGGGTCCAAAAGTCTCTCTACGCTGGCTGCACCCTAGGCGTATATGCTGGGCATAGAGGAATGAAAGACCATCATTTGGACCCCAAAATTTGATTTTCAAGTGCCTAAGAGCTACTGGGGACCCTGGGAAAGGTCTTGGGGGGTCTAGATGCTCAGTTCTGGCATTTTTTGACTCATTTTTTGGGTCCAAAAGTTGCTATACGTTGGGCTCTACGTTGGGCATGTATAGGCCAACGTACAGGATGCATACTTAGTGAAAACCAAGTATTTTGAGCTCAAGATTTGCAAAATTGATGCCAGATGTCATTGTAGTCTTTTGTGGGTCCCAAGGAACTATTTCTTGTTGATTTTGACTCTGCTTGAAGCTGTCTGTGAGTCCCTCAAGCTTTAGTCATGTTGGGGAGCATCATGACTTAGCTCGATTCTTGTTGGAGAAGTACTAAGCTCATAATTTTGTGGTGTTTCACTTCTAAGAAACCATAGAAACCATAGCTAAGTATCTATTGCATGGTTAACTTTTGAGAATCATAGAATAAGTTAGCATGATCATGAAATTGTTCTAAAATAGAACCAATTTGATCATTATGAATACATTCTAATGAAACTCCTCTGAAGTCCTTCCTATATAAAATTTAGTCTTTACCTACAAATTTATTTACCTTTTAGAAGAAAGCTCTTTTTTGACTTCAAATTAAATTATTTTGGAGCTTCCTTAAGGGTAAAAAATTCTAAAATTTGTTCATACTAGTTTTCTTTATGAGATCTTAGCATACATACCTCATCTTCTTTAGTCATTAATTTAGCCAATCCCATTTCTTTAACTGTTCTACAAATTTCTAATGAAAATATGAATCCTTGGAGCTTTATAAGTCACTTCCCTCTCTTCTATCCAATTTCATTTTAAGCCAAGAATTGCTTAACTGTAGGCTCTATTAACATAATATGTACCAACAAGCTCTCCAATTAATATTTAAAATGTAGAAGTGCTTTAATAATCATGAATGCTTATTTCTCTAAAATATAATAATTTAGATCAGAACCTTTAAGTTGATACCCAAAAGATCCAATTGGTTCATCTTGACCTTTGCCTCTTTGAGTTAAATTAGCAACAATTAAATCATGTGAGGCAAAAGCATATAACCAAAAATCTTCCTTTAATTTTGGTTTTACCAAGTGTGAAGCTTCTTAAATAGTCCTTTTGATTATTGTTAAGGCTTTCCTTGATTCTAATGTTTTCCTTACTAGGATATCTTTCTTGAGCATATGCATCAAAGGTTTAGTACTTTTAGTGAATCTTAGGATAAATTTCTTAATGAAATTTATTTTTCCAAGAAAAGATCTAAGAGATTTTTTATTTTTTGGATGCTCAATAGTTTGTATGACTCAAATTCATGAGTCATCTATACCAATTCCTTTTTGACAAATTACATGACCTAACAAGCTTTAAGACTTAACCCTAAAAATACATTTCTTAGGATTTAATGAAATAGCATATTCACGACATTTGTCAAAAATTTGTTGGAGGTAGCCGATATGATCCTCCTTAATCTTTGAATAGATAGTAATATTATCCAAATTAATCATGATAATTTTTTCTATTAAACCTTTAAAATCCAAATCCATAGCTCTTTGGAAAGCAGCTCTAACATTTGATAATCCAAATAGCATTCTTTTGTAAGCAAAAGTACCCCACTTGGTGATGAATGTTGTTTTATACCTATTACCTTTATCTACCATAATTTTATTATAGCCTAAAAACCATCTAAGAAATAATATACTTGACACCATGATACTTTGATCAACATCTCATCAATTCTAGGAAGCAAGTATTTGTCTTTTTCAAAGGCTCCATTCAAATTTTTGAAATTCACACAAAGCCTGATGTCATCTTTCTTCTTCCTTATTGGGACAAGATTAGAAAGCCATGTTGAATATTACACTCAATATATGATTTGAACTTGTAATAACTTTCTGAGCTCAACTTTTATAGCTAGTCTAAATGATAGATTGAATTTCCTTTACTTTTGATTAACTATCTTACAAGTGTTTACCAAAGGAATTTTATGTGTCATCACATCTAGTCTAAAAGCCTTAAGCTCATCATAATACCAAGAAAAATTTCCTAAATTATTTTTACAATAAATTTTGCCTAAAAATTGAATTCTTTCCCTTTGTAATGTTTAGCATCCTAGGTATCTTTGTAGATTTGAGCCTTATTGTTTCATAAGCTCAATCATCCAGATTTTGTATATCTTTTCCCATAAGTATATTTTTACTAAACTCATGTTTATAATCAATTACTTCTTTGGGAATGAAATTTTACTTAAGTTTTAATGTTGTTCCAGGTATGTTTTTATTTTCAAATTCTTGCTTATTCTTTAGAAACTTGAGCAATTGATCATCATCTTCAAATACTTGTAAATGTTGTATGTTATCTAGTACCGATGGTTGATTTCCATTCTTAATTACTACCCCTTCATAATTTTATATCTTTTTAAAATCTAATGCTGAAGCTTCCATTGCTAAATCATTTGCTAAGTGGTTATCTTTCCTACATATATATTCTACTTTGTAGTGGTGAAATTTGTCCAAATTTTTACATATGAGTTGTTTGTAAGGCTACAAGAATGAGATTTTTACTATGTAATTACCTTTAATATGTTCACAAACCTATCTCAAATCTCCTTTTACCATGATCATCTTGATTCCTTTTTTTAATGTTGTTTTAATTCCAATACTCAAAGCTTCATATTTAGCCTTGTTGTTAGTGCAATGAAAAGATAGATGAACTACATTTAAAATTTTTGGGAAATCATCCTTTACTAAAACTATTTCAGCTCTTGCACCTTTCGATTTACAAGAACCATCAAAGTATAACTCCCACTTGTTCTTATCTTGAAATATCTCTTTTTCCAAGTTATAAACTCCTTGAAGTGTGCAAATTTTAGATTCAAAAGCTCTTGTTTTCACAACTTTGTTTTCCCCATTTGAACTAATGTTTTCAATCATTAAAGATTTACTATATATGTATATTTGATTTGGTTTCCTTTTCCAAGGTAGTAGCTACATATGTGAATAATTTATTAATATGTATCTGAGAAATTTTTATTCCAACTTCTACTCAACAAAAGACTATATGAATCTAGGGTATTTGCTACTTGAATAGTTACTCAACTTTTGATACAAGGTTCAAAAGCAATTTCTAATAGAACATTTGGTAGTTTATCCATAATCTTTGCTTTGCTTTTATCCACTTGAATAATATTTTTATTAGATTGTTCAGGAGTCAAACCAAGTTTTTCTTAAAAGATAATAGCATAATAGTAGATGTAGCTCTAGAATCAACCACACAGCTATGCATATATTTATCTTTTAACTTCATTGTTAAAATAAAATGAAGAGCTTTTTCATCAAGAGTAATTATAGGTAGTTTTTGTTGTCTTATTAATGTTATACACATAGCTTAAATTTGACTCTTCAAATCTCCTTTTTTCCTTAATAAGCTCTAAAGCTTTCCTCTACTAATCTTCTATCTATAACAATTGATATATATTCATGTTGGCCTTGATGTGTTTAAGATCCTCAATTAGATTATATTTTCGATCTCCATAGAAGCTTGATTTCTTCACCCATTTATTAAAAGTTTGATTTTGAGTACTTTGCTCTATTTGATCTTCTTTATTTTTATTTTTTTCTCTTCCACTTGGTTAAAAAACCTTCCTCTTAGTAGATGGATCAAAAATGATGTTTGGAGGCTTGGAAGTGATTACTTTTAATTTTGATCATAGATTATATCTATTTTCTTCATTCTTATTACACTCTTCGTCTAATGATATATCATATTTAGAACTTGATAGATAAGAGGTATCACTAGATCCATTCTTGAAATATTTGCTTGCATAATGAATACCAAATAGCTCATTATCAAATTCAAAATCGAGAAAGTTGTACATAAAAACATCACTCTCATCCTCATTTTTTGCTAGCTTAGTGTCTTGATGCTTATGTTTCTGTTTTTCCTTTTCTCCTTTATTTTAACTTTTGCCAAATATTTTTCTAGTTTCACTACTTTGTTGGATAAGTCTTTCATTAACTATCTTTTTTCAAATTCTTAGCTTTCTAACTCTAGATCTGTAATAATATGTGAAGGCCTCAATAGTGTTTTGAGTTGGAAAAAATTTTTCATAGGGATTATAATTTTCTCTTCTCTTTCTTAAACTATGATACTTTCTTCATTGTTTAAGTTCAACTATTTTTCTAATTGTATAGCTTCACTAAAGTACTCATTTATTGTTAGCAAGTTTGGAGTTCTCCTTAACCAAATTGAAATATTAGTATTCACAACCTTAACATAAGTGTCTTTAAGTGTGTCATCTAATGGTCTACACTATCTTTGAAAGAGCCCACAAATTTGTTAAAATTTAATGTTGAAATTTCTAACTGGCTCAACTCCTTACTTAACTTGTATTGACCCATATTATAGTTTTTGATCCAATTTATTGCTAAATTGAGCCAAGAAAAGGCTTTTCATATTGTCCCAACTTGTAATACTATTTATTGGCAAGTTTGAATACCAAATTTGAGTAATATTCTTTAAATTTGATACAAATTACCTATAAGCTTGGTCTTCGTATTGAATATTTGCATGAGATAAAGTTAACTCAAACAAGAGAAGGTATTTTTTAGCCAAGTAAGCTTTTTTGGGAATAAAAGGCTTAGGCAAATATTTGTAAACTACCTTAGGAACATCATTGTAATTTTGGAACCTTAATGGTGTAACTCCTTGCCCAAGGAATCACTATTTTTGGATTTTCCATCCTATTAGGATTCCTTTTTATGGCTTAACTCTTATATTTCTTTGGATTTCCCCTAAAGAGTGATAAACAAGATAGAAGAGGTGAACTCCTTATCCTTCTACTTTTTACTCCACTACTTATCTCAAACTCAAAAAGCTTTTTTTGTTCTTTCTTTGATGAAAAATTGGTCTTACAATTAAAAAATTCTTTAGGACTTTCAAAATATTTAGAGTTATGAGCTTGTTCAATAATTAACTCAAAATAATAGCTAATTTTCTTGCCCTCCCTCTAGCACCAAAAAGAACTAGTGGCAATCATTTAGGACTACTAACATTTCTTTCAATCTCGTGACTAGAATCATAGGAACAAAGGTGTTCTTTCAAACTTGAGTTTAGGTCTTTGCTAGTCTCTAGAAACACCAAGGCCCAGATACCTTCAAATAAACTCAATAGTAATAGAACAAACTAAGCATAAATGTGTGTTTGCTATTAAAAATGTTAACATGATTGGGCTTGTGTATCAAACTATAACTAGTTATTTTAACAAAAACTTAGCTAACTTTTTTAAATACTTTAAGTCATTGAATGCTCCATTTTGTCAAGTCACTAAGTCTATATAGTGTTAATGGTACATTGCTTAAAACAAATAAAATTTTACCAAAATGCTTAAGCACAATTCTATAGAAATCTACTCCTATATTTTTCCATAGAGAAAAGTTTGTAAGAAAAATAGAAATAGAGCAAGATTCAATTGATTTTAAATGAAAAGAAGAGAAAAGGAATATTTGTATGAAATCTCAAACATTTGAGCAAGATAAAATAACAATGAGAAAACACTTCAAAATAAATTTATTCCAATTCAACCCAAGGTGGTAGAAATTATCCAAACCCTCTATGCTCAATAAGCAATTTCATAAAAGAGACTCCTATTTAACTCCTCAAAACACTTTGTAAGATGAAAATACAAGTTGTTATATGGCTAATTAATAGATGTCAAGTATTGTAGAAAACAAAGCTATTATAATGGTATAACAATTTCAAGATTGAACATAAGGAAAAACTTTAAAATTAAAGCTATTTCAAGTTAGATTAAAATATCAATGATTTTCTAGACCCTCTAGACTTGAATAGGAAATTTGGTAAATACACCACTATTAAACTAATTAAGACACTTCNTGTCCTAACAGGAGATTTTTTTAAGAAGATATCTACCAAGACTAGGAGACATCGTAGGGAAGATGTCTCTCCAAAGTAGAAAAACTCTCTAATAAAACATCTTACCAAGGAGGAGCTATCTTGGCCAAGGAGGAGAGTCTCATAAAAATAGAAAAAATCTTTTTCAAAAGTTGTGTTTTCATGCGAGATGATTTGACAAAGTAAGAGACGATCCATATGGCTAGGAAAACTTTCAAATTTACCCATCTCAGTTCAAGAAATAGTTGAGGTAATTTGAAAAATAATGAAAATAGCTAGAGAGAAGGTGAGGAGACCATGGAAAAAAATAAAGAGCCTTAAGTTAACTTAAGGAAAGGTTTCTAAGTTTCTTATCTTCTTGTAATCCATTAATATTGATGTCATTCACTATTTTTAGTACCATGAATAATAAAGAGAGTCTTGAGTGTGAAGAGTTAGCAAGAGAGGATGTGTGAGCACATTAAGTGAGTGCAATTGGTGATTGTATCTCCAAGGTCACCTTGTGGTGTGTTGTCCTATGTGTTCTATTCTCTTGTATCTTAATTGTGAATCAAGATCGCAATACTGGGTGGTGTGAGAGGTTTTTTATTGGTCATGTCTTACATTGAGAATATCCATTATATGATTGTAGAGCCTCATGCTCTGTAATATCATTTAAGTATGAAAGGTTTTGGATGTTATGGGTTTTAGGATTTTCATTGTAATATTTTAATTGAATAATTGAAGATAGCTAGTTTTCTTGTTTTCTACCAAAAGCNTTTCCTAGCCATATGGATCATCTCTTACTTTGTCAAATCATCTCGCATGAAAACACAACTTTTGAAAAAGATTTTTTCTATTTTTATGAGACTCTCCTCCTTGGCCAAGATAGCTCCTCCTTGGTAAGATGTTTTATTAGAGAGTTTTTCTACTTTGGAGAGACATCTTCCCTACGATGTCTCCTAGTCTTGGTAGATATCTTCTTAAAAAAATCTCCTGTTAGGACAAGATGTCTCCTTTAAGAAGTCTCACATTTAGTCAAGATATTTCATTTGAATTCAAGACGTCTCTTGCATAGTTCTAACTCTTGGACAAGATGTCTCCTTGACCTCCAAGAGATCTCCACAAAGCCAAAACTTGCAAAACACACACATAGGGGAAAAAAAGGGGATTCAAAGAGCTATCCCTACATTATAGTCAAGGCAAGCTAAATAATGTAATATTACCTTCTATACAAATCCTACTTTCATGTATCCATCTTGGTAATATTATCAATTTCCTATTGATTTGGTTGTGGGAAGAAGTTTAAGGTCCTATAGTAGGAAATTCTATCATAAGTTTAGACATGAGAATCATGGAATTATNAAGGTCCTATAGTAGGAAATTCTATCATAAGTTTAGACATGAGAATCATGGAATTAGATCCACATCATGCTCTCCATCTTATGAAGAGGATAATCAAGCATGCTAGACAAGAGTTCATATCCAGAAGATCTCCACAAAATTCCCTACTTATAATCAAAGTGCAATATCTACTTTAGGGATAAGTTTCACAATTATGTCTGGTAGAGTTAACAAGATGGAAGTTGGTGGTGATGTTATTACCATCTTTATATCCTTAGTGACTACACTAGTAGTCAAAGAAGAATATTTACCCAAAAAATTATCAAATCTTAATAGTTCCATGGTTGAAATTCAAATAGATGAAAAAATTCATTATCTAGCTCTTTGTGACTCCAGTTCATGAGTTAATATTATCTCATTGTAGCAGTAACTTGATTGGAGGCTTCCTCCTCTTAAGAGTACAAACATTTGATTAGAGCTAGTGGACCAATCCCATGCATACTTTGTAATATTATTAAGTGATGTAATAACAATGATCTCAAGTAGATAGTATCCCACATATGTCTTAGTGATCAAGTCAAAAAAAAAAGAAGTTGAAAAATGATTTCCCTATTATCATGGAAAGAGCTTATTTAAGCACCACCAATGCCAAGTTGATCTTCCAAGATTTTTTCCTAAAATTTGGAAAAGAGATGTTGGTGGAAGGATGAATTACAAGAGAATACACTATGATCCTTCCTAGTATTGTAGCACCATGTGCATTTATCATTCAAGTAAGCTAGATGGAACTTTGGTAGGCAATACCTAGTATACAATAATGCATATATTTCACCTCTAAGCATGTATAATGCTTAATTTAATACTAAAAGTCAACCAGGTGATAAACATGGATCAGTCATAGGGGAGTAATCTTCCATGCCATGTCAAAAATTTATTTTCATACTACTTTCATTTATGCATTTAATAAAATGTTTTTGTTTAGTTACAATATTTTGTATTTTTTAGGCTCAATCAATAATTAAGTATGCTATTTTATTTTCTTTTAGAGTATCTCTCTGTATGTGTGCATGCAGGAAAATCAATTAATGTGCTTAATGAATGCTCTTGCAATAAGCTAATGATAGATGTATGAGCTACAAATGTAATGAGGATGCAAGAGTACTAAATAGGTCTAAAGAGAAGCCTAGATTAATGGAATATCTACACAAAAAATTCATCAATCTAGTTTTCTTCTATCCATCACTAGTGAACTAGGCTCAAATTGAGTAGGTAGTTAGAACTCACACTGTGAGCTATTAACACTAATGTTACTAGAACTACAAAAAAATGGTTGATACATACCTTATGGTATGACCTTTGAAATCCTAGAAGAGTTCTTGGTCATTGGTAAGGAAATGGTGTGTCATTGAGGATTCTTGTAACCATAAAATTATGGGTCTAATCACTCTGATTAAACCAAGGTGCACATGTTGCCTTCCCTAGCCATCCTAGTTCAAAAACATTTGTGATATCATGAACTTATACATGCCATGCAATCAAGGATGAATCATTATGTTTGTAAAATTTGAAGATTTCAAGTTGTGATCTAGCACTCTAGTTATTTCCATGATTTCCATGCTTCATTTAAAATCCTCTTCCTATGTGATGAGTGGCAAGGTACCCCTACACTCAACCATACGAAACGAGCGTTGCACGCGCGATCTAGTCGAACTCCACAAATGGACTAGTTGTAGCACCTAGACAGTTAGCCTTAAGTCGTAGTTCACTATCTTCCCACCTAGACTAGTTTTGCATATGTCACGTATGGTTTAGTCTAGATGAGGTGTATGATGTGTTCTAATTCTAATGCTACTCCTGATGGCAGTGGAAAATAATATTAGCTAATCTAAGCTAAGAGGAAAAGGGTAAGAAAATCTAATCTAGCCTAAGTGCAACGAGCAACCGATTCCTTGATCCCCCATACACATCTTGGACTTTGTGCATGACTACCACTAGGACTACCAAGCGCAGGCCTAGGTACGCCACTGGGATTACCAAGCATAGACCTCAAATACGCCACTAGGTTACCAAGCGTAGATCCTAGCTACACCACTGGGCTACCAAGCAGTCACACTTAAATGCTCGTAATCAAGTCGTACTCGTTCCGCTTCTAGGAGTTTAAGGGTGAGAGACTAATCGCGATGAGTAACCGATTCCTTGACTAGCCGTACACATCCGTAGATGCTCGTAATCAAGTCGTACTCGTTCCACTTCTAGGAGTTTAAGGGTGAGAGACTAATCGCGATGAGTAACCGATTCCTTGCCTAGCCGTACACATCCGTAGATGCTCGTAATCAAGTCGTACTCACACCGCGCAATGAAAGCAATAAATAACATAAAATAAATAACAAATAAATAAACTAAGTGAATGCTGCAATGATGAAGTAATCTCAATCTTTATTTCCAGTCATGTGCATGTCCAAGTATCGCACACTCGAATAAAGACACCGTACAATTACATTCACCACACCGCGGGCAGACACGGGAAAAATTCTACCTCTGGAGGGATCAAACTGCCTGAGCTTCGCTACTCTAAACTGGGATGTCAAATGAGGGAGAGCCACCTCTTATTTATAGATATGGCGGCGGACTGCGATATCGCGGACGCGATATCGTAGGGAAAGATGCAATATCGCGGGGGATGTGATATCGCGTCGGCTGTGATATCGCGTATGCGATATCGCGGCCTATGCAAACTGCATCTCATCATACCCCCACGACTAAATAAAAGCTCATCCTCAAGTTACAAGGAGAGCAAGCTTCAGTGATTACACAGTGGATAGGTATGNAGGCTCTGGCTTTGTCCTTGTATTCATGAAGTTCTGTTAGCCATCGAGCCAAGTCGGTTACCACATCTTTCTGTCCTTGGTAGCTTTCTTTTACCACCATGAGTTTAGAATTTGCGACATCTAGTTTTTCAACCAACTTCTTTCGCTCTGCAAATTATGCTTCATATTTGATATGGGTGGAAGCTACCTGCTGCTCGAGCTCTGACCTCGGGTGTCCTGCTGTTAACATGGCCAAGTTGGCATATCGAAGGTTTGCCAACTCCATGTATTCAGTTAAGTCCTAGATCTACAAGTCCCGGTTCTTAATTTCCGCTTGGTAGATGTAGGCATAAGTGTCCAATATGGCCCCCCAATTAGTGTGCTAGGCACTGATGTTATTGATTTGAGCTTTGGCCATATGGATCTCCTTCTCCAGGATTTTTTTGTACATCCCCACCTGATCACAGAAATGCTCCTTCAGCTTCTCATGTCATTTAGCCTCATTCTGCCACGCGCTAATTTCGATGGCTGATTTTTTTTCAATAGCGTGTACCTCCTCCATTAAGAGGGTTTGATTTTCTCTGGCTAAATGGCTTACATCTCGGTTAACCTGAATGAATTGTTCTCGCAGCTGATGAAAGTGTTCATCGAGAACATTCTTTTGTTTCTCCACAGAAGTTAACTGAAGATTATCTACAACCAACTGCTTATTCTCTTATTGTAAGGCCTTGAGTGCCTTAAGATGTGCATGAGTTTGCGCCTTTTCTATGGAGGCATCCCAAGTGGCTGTCTCCTTTTCTTCTGCCACCTTCTTATTTTCTGCAATTAGTTTTGTTAGTTGCTCGGTTCTAAAATTGTCTAGCTGGTCTGCGGGAACCAATCGCAAAGGATCCCGCTGTGCTGCTTGCAAGGCTACGAGCTGCTCTTGTAGTTTCTACACTTCAGCTTTAGCATGCTCTGCCCTTACTTCAGATAGGACCAGCTTTCCCTTTGTGGAAATGAGGTCTGATTGAATTGCCGTTACATCCTGGGGGATGTCAAACAGGGACATCAAAACTTGTCTTGTTTGAAGCAATCTGTCCAATACATCCTCATGTTCCGTAGGAGTCATTAAGGTTCTGGCAATAGTTTGAGCATCTTGTGCTCCTGAAAGATCTGCCGATGGCATAACAAGTACATTGAAAGACTCTTTGATGTGGTCAACGACCACTTCAGCAACTCCCGCGGCATCCTGGTGTTGCATGACCACCATAGTGGCCCCTTCACCAGTCTTTAACTGAACTTGAAAAGATGACACATGTCCAGAGATCTGTTGTGACCATCTACTTTCCCCTCCTCCTATTTGCATTGATAACTCACCCCATGTGCAATCTATTGAAATGTTAGGCTGGTTGGCATCATCGATGACGTGGAAGAGATTGGCGTCATCACGACTTCCCCAACTAACCATCTCGGCGATGGCCCTCAGATGGCTCATCGACGGTCTATAGTCTTGCAGTGGTGGCTGATCCTGGCATGTGCTGGGTCCTACTTCTTGTTGTTGGCTAGGACCTGTGGCTGGAGGTTGACTGGGTCCTGCAAGCTGAGTTGCAGGGGATCCAGCCATCTGTTCTTCATATTTTTCATCAGGTCCAAGCTCTTCGCTAGTACTCTTTCTTGGAGCTGGTGCCTTTAATAATTCAGTGTAAGAAGCATTTTGGGCCTTTCAGAGGACATCATTTGTATATCCCCGAATACCAACCCATCGGCACAGTTTTCTGATAAGGCAGGGAAAAGGGAGTACCATCTTCCCTGACTTCCGTTCTTCAAATCACCTTAGGATCTCTGTCAAATATAGATGGGGAAGGTTAGCGTTAACCTTTCCCATCAACACTACACATCCTCTTGCTGTGTACGTTGATATTCTTTTCAAACCTTTTGTGGGGAAGAGGTAATAGGTTCTGATTTTGAAATAAACTCTCTCTTCCATTGTCAGCTCACCAAAAGCTTTATCTCTACCATAAGCCTTTTCTAACCAATCGTTTCGCACATCAGGGTCTGATCGGGTGGATAATCGAGCAACATGGGGGCTTGAATTTAGAAGGTTTAACACCTCCGAAATCGCCTGTGTAGAAAAATCTACTGTCACACCACCGATGTTGACTGTGGTGCCTTGCTCCTTATTGTGCTAGAATAGGTACATTTCTCCTAAGTACCAGGCACCTTTTTCAGAGAGGACAGGCCATAAGGGAGACCCTTTGAGGTGATCCCTTATAGCCTCAGGAACGAACTCTGCAAAAGATTCGAAGTTAAGTTCCACAATCACCGAAGCAATTATGGACTTCGTGTGGATAGCTTGAACACATTCTGGGGGCAACGTGAGTTGTTGTCCTGGTTCAGGCGCAGCAGCTCCTCCTTCCGCCTACCCGGATCATCTGGTAGGAGGTTCTTCTTGATGGATACTGAATGAGTGCACCTCCTATTCGGTATGTTGTCCGGCAGGGCCTTGACTTCTACCTCTCCTAGGTTGTTTCGCTCCACCTTGGGTAGGACTCTTCTGTTGTGAACGTTTCGGGGCCATCTGCAATCACACGGGCCAACGTTAGTAAGGTTGTTTTCAAATTCAAGTCATACCTTACTACATGCCTTTAATTGAAGATCTTATGTTATTGTGTGATCGTGCTCGAAAATTATGATAATGGGTCCTACGACTTAGGTGGATTTTCAATTTAAGCTCTCGGTATACTTAAGGTCATATGATTTTAAGTGTTAGTATTCATTACCCTAATTGATGTCCTTTGGGCGATGACAAATTTCAAAAAAGTTAGGCACTTTTCGGCAAATGTCTCTCCCCCACAACTAAATTGAACACTCCAGGTTCAAGCAAGTTCAAATGGAATTAAAATCGAAGTACCAGCGTGCAAGATATAGGTGAAAAAGCAAGGGTCACGCAATCGCAAGTTGCAAAGAAAAAATTCAAAAATTCCCCCCGCGTGAATGGCCAAATGAAGCTAAGTGTTGCGGCGGGGGTTCCTATTTATAGGAAAATAGGACGCAATATCGCGTATGATACATCGCATACGTGATATCATGTGGGACGTGATATTGCATACACGATATCTCGTCCCAACTAAGGTGAGACACTTGAAAAAGACCAAATTTTTAATGATTTTCGTGAAATTATTAGTGTAAAACGAGGACATTGACAAAGATTAATATATGCAAGGGTAATTACATGAATTCGAGAGGCACTTGGAATGATAATGATGTGAAGTTAACAATTAAAACTTGGGCAGTTATGAAGAAAAGGGAATGTAATGGTACATTGGAACGTTAAAGTTTTGAGGGTTAATAAATGGGAAAGAAACTTATGAAAATTAAGCTGAGGGTAAGAAATTGTGTGTTCTAGCTAGAGAATTAATGAAGATTACAATAGAATTACACAAGTGGGTCCTCCCCAAAGCAGGTTTCAACCTATTATGCCCTTGTGTAATCACACTTAAAGTGTCCGTGGGCACTAGAAGGGTTAGAGGTAATATGCACCAACTCCACAAAACACACGCATGTAAATATCACCTAAATGAGATGAAAATTCTATGTTACATGGGACACGAGCTACAATTACACAAATAGTGAGATGAGATGAAGTGTAGAAAGGGATCGTAGAGATCGGGACATGAGGTGACTGACCCAGGGCACAATGAATCCTACGTGAAAAGCATGATTAAGGTGTCATGAACCCATCGTTCCAAGATCAAGACTAAGTCCATCCTTCTAATTAGTGACATCGCATTGTTTCATCCCATGATGAACAACTATGAGAGTACCATAACAACAAGGCGTACGATCACTTGGCGTTTAGTACAAGGGAGGAGTGATTTTTGTTTTATGGCACTTCTTTTTTCTTTTCTTCTTCTTTCTTTTTTTTTCACTTTACTGAATCCAGGGAAGCTGCCAACCTTCAGGCATGGATGCATGTCTTTCCAATGGGACACCCTAGAACAGCTTTTGAATTTTGAGTGCCCTTTTGATTACTCTTACTCCCATTTTTCATTAGATCTACAAGGATCTTAGTACAACCATATTGCATGATAACTCCCACAGAGGTCACCAAAGACAATCCACAAGTCCCCTTAATGTCACATCCTAATCATTCTCTCTTGGTCCATCCTTCTTCATTTTGGGTACAATGACACAAAATTAATTTTAATTTTTGGAAATTTCAAGAATATCACTGTACCCTCGAACAAAACCTCTTTATTTATAGAGTGGATGAGTGGATGTAGTGGGCTCACTATTTCAAATAATTGATTACTCATGACTTAATAACATAAAACACACCTCAACCAACGATCCACATGAGTGTTTTATTTGTAGATGAGATTACTTACACAACATGAAAATACAAACACACAAAAAGATAAAACAAAAAGTTAAAAAATGAAAAACTGAAAAACAAAAAAGTTGTAAAATCAAAGAAAATGAAAAATGTTTATTAATCCTGCTTGTCATCGAAATGGGGGGTATCCCCCATAACTAAATGGTTGAGTATGGCTAGGATTAATAAATGGAAAACAAGGATCCTTGCATATTGGAAGTATTGGGACCGGTCTATACTTATCCCCTCGGGGTTCACACACTTGATTATAATAAGCATAGTGGGGCACTTTATACAATGTAGTTCC
>MNCI01003637.1:345410-369565 GCA_015680685.1 Gnetum montanum | reverse complement strand
ACTTGTTACACTCGAAGCAATCGTACTTATGTGTGTAATCTATCTCGCTTAATTGTCCCATTAACGTAATAACTAGGAAATATTTAATAAAGAATTGAAAAAATTTAATAAATAACTAGNCATATTGGCTTGTTTTCTGTTAACTCACCATACTAAACTTCTTCATTTGTGCTATCCTTAAAAAAAATATTCCAACTGTTCCATGCAATGGCTAAATGTGCCAACACTACTATGGGCACTTGGAGGAAAAATTCTAAGTTTCAAATGGAAAAAATGAAAGAGCTCTACTACAACTACAATTTACTTATGCCATAATTGCAATTGCAAGCGTGTATTTATAGCCAAAAATCAAGAAAGTTGACATTGCATTGATGGGGCCTCATTGGCACATGGTAAGATGAGTCAACTAGGACATGTCACCAAAGCCTTATTGATGTAGCTAACTTAATGCAACTCATCATACCCTCACAAATAAATAAAAACTCATCCTCAAGTTCTATTACAAAATTGGGAAGGTATGGGATTATTGATTGAAATTTCTTCACACAAAAAAAATTGACTAACTTGACAAAAAATGGAGTGTATAGATCTACACATTACAAAAAATGAAGGTGTTCAGGACACAAAATCGAACACCATGATTTAACTCTTCAAAAAATTAGACAACACTTTCCTTGATGGTGTGAAGCTTGTTGGAGAAGATCAAACAGTCCTAGGTGGTGGTGGTTCCTAAGTCCTTGAGGAACCTGCACCAGCTTCATGCATTGGTGGTGGTTGAGGTGGCTACAGTTGTTCTACTATTGCTACAAATTTAGGTTGGAGGTAGAAAGCACCATCCACGTAGCTTCCCCAATGTAGGTTCTAATGGGTACATCCTAAGTATATGGGATTGTTGGAAACAACTTCTTAGCATTGACAAACTAGGTAGCAAACTATTTTCATTCATTGTCAAGTGCTCTTACTGTGTTCTTCAACTCATGGTAGTCATTCATCCATCTTTCTAGGTTCTTAATGATGGATCGTTGATCTCTAAATCATCGTTTGAGAAATTCAAGTTCAACATTAGTAGTCTCAAGTTTTTACTTGGTGTCTTTGTGGTGTTTGAACTTAGCCTCATATAGCAAATATGAGATAGCCAATTATTTTGCTAACTCTAACCATGGTCATCTAGTATTCAGCATTGTCAAGTTTGCATAATGAAGATTAGTCAACTCCATGTACTCTATCATCTCTTGAATTTGCAACTCCTTCAAGCCCTCTCCATCTAGCTAACTATTCAAGCCACCTCATTAAGGTGAGTCATTGTTAGCCAATACATAGATGGATCCATCCCACTTGTTCCTACTTGTTGCTCTTATTTTCTTAAGAGCTATTCTTAGATTTTTCGTAGACGTTCAATGGTTGTGCACCTTCGGTATTATTTCCTGAGTGGGTGGTGGTGACAAAATCTCCTCTTCTTGTGTTGTCATTGGTATTTTATCCTTCATGATTTTTGTCATTAGAGTAGCAAATAATGGCTACCCTTTTGCAATGTTTTTTGATGAGGCATGGAAATGGTAGGATCTTCCTTTTACATTCATTTTCTTTTAAACATTTTGCAATCTCCAAGTATAGCAGTTGTGGAAGGTTAATGGGGAACTTCTTGCTTAGAGTGGTGCATGCTCGAGCATAGAAAGTAGTCACCTTGCTTGACCTCATTTTTGGATTGAGGTGATAGGTTATAATCATGAAATAAATTCACTTTGCTAGTGTGAGTGCACCATACTCCTTATGGTCAACCCCATAGCATCACTAGGTCTGCTCCCTCTTGGCCCCATGATTACCTTTTGTAGACAATTTAGCCAATTATGTTCCTATGTGAGGCAACCCAAGTGCTTGTGCAATGGCTTCTACCCAATAGGACACTTAAATTTCCTTGATCTTGATAATGAACCTTGGCCTTTAGCTACTCCATAAGAAATAGGTCTCTCCCATGTACTATTTTCCACTAGACGTGATGACTAGCCACATAGGAGAGGTCTGCAGTTGTGTCTTGACATCCTCTAAGGCTTTCTCCAAAAATGGCCTGAATTTGATCTCTTGAAGAACCAATCTTTGATGTCTTAGGACTGAATGATGTCTAGGTAGGCTTGAGTAAAAATGACCTCAAGCCTTGGCATGGGTCCAAGAATGTCTCCTCTTTATGATTGTTTGATTAGCACTTCTTCCTCTAGAATCTTTTGGCTAGATTCCACTTCAGGCTCCTCCAAAAGAGGTCTCATTGCATGGGTTGCCTCTAGTAGTTCTTGGTCTTATTCTTGCTAACCCCTTCCAGCTTTAGGTCATTTCTCCCATGGTTGTGAGGGTTCTCCTTCTTGTAGACATTTCTATTTTGGTTCCATCTATACTCAAAATAAGACCATGGATTAACAACCATTGTGTAGCCTTAAAGCAATTGAGATACCTTATCTCTTAAGCATAGTTGCACTTGGCTAAGTTGTGATTATGGCTAATTTAATTAGTCTAATTATTATTTATTTATTATTATTATTATGAATAATTCATCTTAGAGGTTGTTGGAAGGGTTAACTTGGGGAAAATTTGATGTTTATATGTGGTTAAGGTTATTAACCATTTGGGGAAGTTAGAAAAATTTCCAAAACATTTCATCAATTTTTCATTGAAAAACTTAAGGTTTGTGGCCTCCATGATAAAGGTCTTACCTCTAATAAGCTTAGGATCAAAACGCAAAGTGATTTGGACAAACGCTTGGGCAATTACAACCTTGAAAAGGCTTTGGGCTCTATAAAATTACAGAACTTCCCCATGTGTTATGAGAAATTTGCAAAACATTCTAAAGTGTCCAATGGTATATATAGGATCTAAACATTGCATCAACAAGGCCTAGTCAATGAGGCCTCATCAACGTGATTGGCTACATCGATAAGGCCTTGTCGACGTAGTCAATGTCCACCATTGACTTGGTCAAACTTTGAGAATACAAGGAATTTTTGGATGAAATTAGGATCAAATGAAAGCTTAGAAGTTCAAGAATAGTATGAAAACATGATAAGAGGGTGTTGAAGCTCATATATCTAAATAAATGGAGAAAAAATGCAAAAAAATTGATTTATTGGATGAATGAAATGAAAGATTAAGGAGTACTTTGGTGGTTTATACAATGGAAAATGCAAAATATAGGATCATACTAATGTCAAAGGTAAGGAACCTTAACTAATTAGGCCAAAAGCTATACAAGTGGGTCCTCCCCATAGCAAGCTCATGCCCTTTTTGCCCTTGCATAACCTTAATTAAGAAGTCCATCAGCCCCATAGTCAATTTAATGATCATGAAAGTTAAGGACCAATCCAAAAGAATCCACTCAAGAATCCCAACACAACAGACTCAGACATAGAGCATAACATAGAACTCAGTAGTGAGGTGAGTTACTGCAGCATGTATGGAAGATAGAGAAGGTGGAATGGGGCTCCAAATTGAGGTCATAAGAAGTCCCTTGTGGAATTTGTGGTTAAAGTGACCCAAAAAGTTCTATCCTCAATCCAAACCAAAACTATCCACTTTTAGTGACATCACATCACCACTCTGAGACCGATCCACCTACTCAAGACACAAGAGTGCTTCCACAAAATAACAACCATTCCACAAGGAGAAGAAAAGAGAAGTAGAAAGTTAGAGAGAGGACCTTAGTTAGAGGAGACCTTCAAGCATAGGTTCATGCTATTCAAGTCCCATAACAAGTGCTTATAGCCCTTTTATTTGTCCAAGAGGTGTGCTTTGAATTTCCATTATTTTATTTTTTATTTTTTTCTTTGAAATGAGAACCACACCATGCAACCAATTATTTGTCTTCCTATTATTGGTTGCCATGAAATGGTAAGAAGTCCATGAAAAACACTCAAGAACTCAAGTAAGAAGAATAGGACAAAGGGTATTGAGTCCCCTTGAAGTGACACCCTTTACAAACCTTTGAATCCTTCCTAATTCTGGAACTACCAAGGTCACTGATTGATTAAAAGTTTTTTAATGAAAAGTGACCTCAAATTCCTAGAATAAGTAAAACCATAGAGTTCATTGGATGGGTGGATGATGTGGACTCACTTCCTGTTCCATGAAAAATAAACCATGTCAAAGTCATCAAACATCAAAAATAAAAAATAAAAACTAGACATCAACAATCACACATTAAGCACAAACCATCATTAGCAAACAACAACAACAACACCATGTCCTCTGACAAATAAAGCAAATTTATTAACAAAAAAGAGAAAATATCATACTTAAACAAGAAAAAAAATAAAAATAGAGTAAAATATATAAGAAAGTATAAAATAATCAAGAAATTTTAAAGATACTAAAGATGGTGTAAGATTAGAAAAATTTGAAAATAAAAAATTTGTAAAATCAAAAATGTGAAAAACAAAAAGGTAGAAAACCGGAGAGGCCATGGTAATGATTAGCACAAATGGCCATCTCCCCCACAACTATGTTGGAGGGAGCAAATCCAAAAAATAGAACATGGTTATCCATCTATTAAGATGGTATTTAAACTGGCGTATCTTGGTTCTAGGAAAGGTTTGACTTGTTGGATGTTGACCAACTGCTTTTTATTTGGGCTATTAGGTTTGTAGATTAATGGGGCCCTAGAGGAAAAGATTTGATCAATTATATAAGGTCCCTCCCACAATTTTTGAAATTTTTTTCTTTAACGTACATGTGTGGGATTCCAGTAAAGAACCTTATATCCTGGTTGAAGTTTTACTTTCCTGATTCTAAGGTCATGATGTTGCTTGTTGAAAGCCTTATTCAACTCATTCAAGGATAGGGCCACTAAGTGATTTTTTTCTAACACATTTAGATTGATCAATCTTTCCTTTTGTGCTAGACTTATGTCAAGATTTAGATCATAGGCCATTGAGAGTGTATGGAGCTCGAATTGAATCAGGAGTGTTGGAAGTTTCTCATACACTAACTCATAGGGAGAAAAGCCAATAGGAATTTTTCAAGTTAAACGATAAGCCCATAGAGCATCATTAAGTTTTGTACTCTAGTCTTTCCTATATTTGCTAATGATTAACATTAGTATTTTTGTAATCTCCTGGTTGGTTACCTTTCCTTGACCATTGTCTTGGGGATGGTAAGGTGTTGTTAATTTATGTTCTACCCCCAAGCATTGCATTAATTTTCTAAATGTGGCACCTATGAAATGATTTTCATTATTAGAAATTAGTGAATGTGGCACCCTAAACCTATTCATGATATTTTGTTGTATAATTTTGGTAGTAGTGGATGATGTACAATTAGTGATGGTTGCTACTTCTACCCATTTTTTTGTAGTAGTCAACTACTACTATAATACATGTCTTCCCATTAGATATGGGTGTGATGGAACCCATGAAGTCAACACCCCATATGTTAAAAGATTCCACTGGTTGAATCCACTATTGAGGACTTTCCATGTGAGTGATCATCCCCCCATCATGTTGACAATGTTCACAAGACTTGATGAACTGGTGGACATCCCTAAAAATTGTAGGGCAATAGTATCCTAGCATTAGTATTTTTATGGCCATGCATATCCTTGCATGGTGGCCTCTACAAGGTCCTTTGTAAGCATCCTAGAGAATGCATAGTTGATCTTCGTCAAGGACACACCAATGAATCAAGCCATCAACACACACCTTGTAAAGGTGTCTATTGATTTTCATGAAGTATTTTGCTTGATGAAGAAATTGTTGCTTCTTCCTAAAATCCACGTCTTGTGGAATCTCTTGAGTGAGAATATATGTGAGGATGCCATTATACCATATTTCTTTTTTAGGAATTTGTTCATTTATTACTCTAGTAAAGAGGACTTCATCTGGAAACTAATTAGAGAGTTGGCTATTCTCCTTTTTGTTATTCCATCTTAGAAAATAAAAGTAGTTAGCAACCACATTCTCGGTCCCTTTTTGATCTACCATAGTGAGATTTAATTCCCACAAGATCACAAGCCACCGTATGACACGATGGTTCATCGTCAACATATTCATGAGGAAGCAAATTACACTATGGTTTGTATGCACAAATACTTTGTAACCTAGCACATAATGTCTAAACTTTTCTAACACATACACCATTTCCATTAATTTATTCTTTGTGGTGGTGTAATTTAATTGTGCTTCCACAATGCTTTGATTCACATAATGAATATAATATGGACATTTGTTATCATCTATCTATGTGAGCACTACTTCCAAAGCATAGTTAGATGCATCTGTCATGATGTGGAAAGGTATGGACTAGTTTGGCGCTCGTAGGATTGGTGTTTCTATGAGTTTCTCTTTCAATTTTTGGAATGCGTGTTCACATTTCTTAGTCCAAATGAAAGGTGCATCTTTCTTTGTAAGCTTTACCAATGGCTTTGCAATCTTAGAGAAATTCTCAATAAGTCATTGGTAGTAACCAATGTGTCTAAGCAATGAGCAAACATCTTTAATAGTCTCTAGTTGGCATGTTATTCCTTGGATGACCCTTATATTTTCTAGGTCTACCTCAATCCCTTTTTGTGAAATTCAACGTCATAGCACAATGCCTTCATGGACCATGAGATGGCTCTTTTTCTAGTTGAGTCATAAATTTGTCTCAACACATCTCTTCAACACTTGTTCAAGTTAATACAAGGCTTGCTCAAAGGTAACTTCATAGGTGGAAAAGTCATCTATGAAGACTTCAACACCACTACCGATTTACTATTGAAAGATACTAAGGACCAAGTGTTAAAACATTGTAAGGGCATTGCAAAAACTAAATGAAATTTTACAATATGCAAAAGTTCCCTAGGGACTCATGAATGTTGCCTTGGCCTAATCTTTGGGTGTAATTTGGATTTGGTTATAGCCACTATAACCATCTATTTAACACTTGGAAAAGGAAAATAATCTACACATGGCAAAGGAAAATGATCTTTAAATGTTTCCATATTCAATAACCTAAAGTTGATGCAAACCTACCATTTTCCACCCTTCTTCAGTACAATTACGAGTGGGCTAACTCACTTACTATCTGTAATTGGATAGATGAACGCTACCTTATGGAGTTACTCTATCTTCTCCTTGATAATTTACTTCAATGTAGGATTTAGCTGCCTCTACAACTACCTTCTAGGCTTCATGGTCGGGTTGATGTGGCATATCCTTGAATTGATTCCTATTAGCACTAGATATGACTAAGAAAAGGCTGTAAACCATTTATTCACCACTTTCAACAACTTTTCTTTCTATTCAAGAGCAAGTTTGACATTAATAATGACTAGTTTACCATTCTTTAAAAATGCATACTCCATTCTGACTAGTAAAGTTTTTAGTTCTAAGGGCTCCTGCTTGAAGTTATCAGGGATTTCTAACTCTCCCTAACAATTATCATCATCTTTATCAAAGAGTTGGGAATGAACTTTAATTTTTTCCATGCCTTAAATATCTGCACAAGTTAAACTCTTAGTTGGTTCCATGCATATTATGCTACTATCAGAATCAGCTATCAACCACTGGGTGTTGTCCTACTTTGTGGTTGCTATGCATAGACACCATTAAATGTTAATTTCTTATGCACATTGATTGCATGCCTTAATGTATGTGCTCTTGATGGACCAAATCGTTTACATGCAATTGCACCCATGATCACCATATGCGATGCATGGAATATGCTTCTTCTCAATTTATCCTCGCTTAATTTTCCTAGATATTTCTAAAGATAGGTTTCTTATACCCATTCTTGCATTGACCATGCTTAACCAAGCCCTTTCCATAATGATGATAAAGTTACTTTCACAGTTTTCCATCTTGATTACTAGAAAATTAGTAGGAAAGGACCATCCACAAATTGTGGTCACAATGTCCTCTACTAATCCCAAAGGAATAGTAATGGACTGATCTAATAATTCTAGATGGATGTTGCTCTTCTTAAGACATGGTAGGTTCTAGGGCTTGTACATATCATGGAAGATGAGGTTAACTCTGGAACTAGAATCAAAAAGAGCCTTACATGGCTCTTGTTTAGCAATCTATAGATAAAAGAGTGGACTATCCAAGTTAGATATTTTTGTAGGAATATTTTCAGCCTTGATCTAGTTAGAAACAACATGAGTCAGCATTATAGTATGGATCCTAAGTAGCACTTGGTTTGAAGGGCACTCGAAGGTATTTGATGCAAACGATGAGGATGATGGAGATGTAGAATGATTAGCCAGAGTAGGTTGTGAGGGTTGGAGAGGACTACTGGGCTAGAAGAAAAGTTGTTTCCTTAATTGATTATCTAGACTACTTGGTTGAAAAACTGGTTGTCAGTGTATAACCCTTGTAGTATTTCATTGTTGTGGCTATGAAGGAATCTCACTTTGCATAGATGGAGCAGGAGGTAACTGGGTTGAAGGTGGAGGTGTAGGTGTAGAGGGATGTGGGATATGATAAGGATATAGATATGGGTTTTCCCCTCAAGTAGATGGTGAATGTTTTCAATGGTACTCTAGAGGGTAATAGTGATGCTAGAATGATGTATGAATTGTAGAACTTTTAGGGGAGATGGGTTGCTAGAACTTCTATTTTGAAATTTTTCATTGAAAGAGTCCCATAACTTATCAACCTTGGTCGAAATGTTAGAAATATATTTTTGGATGGCCAAGGTCTTTCTATTCATCACTTCATCAAGTGGTGACTCCTTCTCATCACAAAATTTGACCTCTTATTTTCTAAAATAAGGGTCCCTATTATACTCTTCAGCACTTTCCCTTTTCTTATAGCTCACCTTCTTCTTTTGCTATGTACTTAATTAACCTTTAGATCTAATGAGCTCTCATTTTAGACAACCTTCCTTGGGCATACATCCTAAGGGTTCTTCTTGTTTCTGCTCTTAGTCTATCTATGATGTGGCGAAGTTGTTCCCTCTGAGAGTAACCATAGCTAGGGTATCAATGTAGGGGTGAATAGTATCAGCCCATGACTATATCCAATGGTTCATGTGCTCCTTGTTTTCCACCTTGGATTTGCCTTCTCAGATTAGACACTCTAGAGTACATCTGGTATTTGTCATTGAATAGTTCAAACATGGTACTCCATTTGTGAATAAATTCTGGCTCCAAGGATTAGTACAAAATTTAGCTTCCTTAATGAGTATCCTTGGGAAAAGCTTGAGTTTTTTCCACTCATTTTCTATGTTTTATAAGGCACAAGCATCTTGAAAAGCTTATAGATGTTTCTATGGATCATAATTGTATCCCCACTCAAATCTTGGGATATTGTTCATATCTAGATGCTTAATCTGACTATTCTTCATATGCCTAGTCAGGATTTTAACTACCTCTACAATGTTGAGCATACTTTGAGTCACTAATAAGGGTTCACCATCATCATTGTGTCGATGATGGTTTTGGCCACCCCTTCGATTTTGGTGGCCTTCACAATCATTGTTATTTTGGAAAGCTTCTTCATCATGGTTGTTTCAATGGAAGCTTTCATGAAAATCATCAAATAAAGATAAATGTTTAGAATTGAATGAAGAGGATGAAGAGGAAGATGGAACTCCATTGCCACTACCACCATAGTGTTCACCACCATGGTCTCCACCATCGCTCTTATGCTTATTATGATCACCATCCTTAGATCCCTTATTGGTGTAATGTTTACCTAAGTTCCTACCTTGGCTATCACTCTTTCCTCAATCCAATTTTTGAATAGTCTATTGCATGGTAAGGTTCACATCCTCACCATCAATAGCACGAGGTGGAAAATCTTCATGTTGAGAACCTTCCAAGGAAGGATCCTCATTGTCCTCTTGATCTAGTAGGAACAAGGGGTTAGTGTAATGTTTTCCCTTTGTAGCTTCATGGAGTTTCTCCTGACATTGATCTTGTTTAGATTGTGTTTTGGTGGAATAGTACTTTCGAGTGTTTTATCCATCCACAACATACTCTTCATGAAGATTTGATATGCCTAACTTCTTAAGGTCTTTGAATAGCATCTTGGGCATAGATCAATCTGAGGGCAAGACCATGTTGCCCTCCATATCATGCCATCACATTTGTTCATCCTAATGTAGGATGAAGGTGAAATTTGGTACAAACTCATCTAGATGAGTGTATACCACCTTGCATTCTTATGGGATTGGTGGTTTAGTATCTTTGTGCTTGTGAGAAGAAGAAGACATTTTGCAAAATAAAATGAAATTGTTAGCATGCTTTTATAATTCTATGTATAGTGGGAATGATATTGACCTTTATGTTTGTACAACAATATAATGGTATTTACTTAGACCTAAATAGCACACGTTCCACAAACAAAGTTCCTGGCAACAACACCAATGATAAGTGGCAAGGTACCTCTACGTCCAACTATATGAATCACAAAGCGTTCACATGCGATCTGGTCAAATTCTATGGACTTTATTATTTCTAGTGTACTAGCCCTTTATGAATTGAATCTAGCCTTAAGATCAATCACTGTCTTCCAAATTACACTTGTGAAGTTTTTTGGTATGATTAAGTGTAACTAAGGAATTATTTCTTTTATCATTTTTATGTTTTATAGTTGGATGCTTGAATTGTAGAAAAAAATGGATTTTATTAACTAATCTAAATTAACTAATTAACTAGTCATTTAACAATCCTAACATAAGTATCTATCCCTACTTTCTATACACGTCTTGAACTCATGTATCCACTGCTAGGCAACTAAGTGCTACACTACCGGGCATGCCAAATAATAATGTTGCTAGGATTATCAAGTGAATATGTGTTATGCTCAAAGCAATCATACTTATGTGTGTACTCTATCTTGCTTAATTGTCTCACTAATGTAATAATTGAGAAATATTTAATAACTAATTTAAAACATTTAATAAATAATTGGAAACACTAAATCCATAAATAAAGTAGCTAACCTATCCAAAGTGTTGCAAGGTTTATCAAAACGCACACACATTATTGTGCTTGGGTACAACAATGCTCGAATAAAGATCCATACACTGAATGACTCTTACTATGGGAACTCAGAGGAAAAACTCTAACTTTCAAATGGGAAAAATGCAAAAGCTTTACTTCAACTACAATTGACTTACGCCATAAATGTGGCTGCAAGCACGTATTTATAACCAAAAGTCAAGGAAACTGACATTGTGTCAATGGGACCTCATCAACACATGGTAAGATGTGTCAACTAGGCCTCATCGACAAGGCCTCACCAACGTAGTAACTTAACATAAGTCATCACATACCAAAGTCTAGACTTGCTAAAATTCTCATTATCCTTTACCTTAAATTCATCTTTGTTTGGGATTTGATTGGATTCTATTGTGATGTCATGGTTTTCTTGAGTAGTATGGTTGCTTAAGATGTCTTCTTTTTCATTAAGATAGTCATACTCAAAGAAATATATTCTATTATTCAAGGATCTAATTTTCATGATTTTTTTACCACTAGGTTTGTTGTTAATATAAAACTTGCTCTTAAAACTAACACTATTTCCTTTATTAGAGGCTTTTCTAATAAATATGAGAGGATTGGAAAGATTAGGAATATAATACACATTGGAAATGGTAATTTTTTATCCACTATTTAATTTAACTAAATAACATCTTATTTTTTTATATGACTAGTATTTTCTATCTCTAATTTTGATGTTGCCAAGAATTTTGTTTATTTTTTAATTTAGTAGATAATTTTGGATGGTGTGATATGATTTGAGTGCCCACTATCTACAATCCAAGAATATTTCGTTATTTCTATAATTGAATTGAACGTTGTATAATTACTTGATTCTTCTTCTTAAGTATTCTTTTGAGATGATGGAGTATCTTGTTCTAGTTTTGAAGTTTATCCATGTATTATTTCAAAACCAATGTTGAGATAGAATTGGTTAATGATATGATTGTTTCTTTTGCAAAAGTTATAATATGGTACTAAGTCTTGACCATGTTTTGTCTTCCAAATTGATTCTATTTATCTCTTCCTCTCATTGAACCTCTTCCTCTTTCTCTTGTATTTTGACCACCATTTTTATTCTAAGTTTGTTCCTTGATCTCTATTCTAATGATTAAATATTTTGCTCCCTTTGAACCTTCCTTGCCTACCTCTTCCTCTTTGGTTAGTTATGTAAGCTTGATCATCTTCACTAGACTTTTTTTTTATTCTTCATGATTGGCAAGTTTCAGGTTCTTTGAAATAATCATGTCTTCAAATCATAGATCTATGTAGAAATCTTGAACAACTTTCTAAATCTTTTTCCTATTGGTATCCACAACCATATTCATCTATTTTTTGTAAGCTATCATATATTCTAATAAAGGAGTTTTTGACACTTTCATTTCTTCTAATTTCTAGGGTATTAAATTTTTGTTTGTAGATTTGTTACTATAATTATTGATTTTCCAAGCTTTCATTATATTCTAATTGAATATTATTACACACTTCTTTGGAAATACTATGAAGACTATATATGCCAAAAATAACTTTTGAGACACTAGCTAATAGCATCATGAGAGCTAAATTGTTATTCATCTTCTTTGTTTCATATTCTTTAGTTCGTAATCTAGTGAAATTTTTAAAATCATGAATGAATTAGAAACCTATTTTAACTATTTCCCAATAGTAATTATGTTCAAGGAGGCTTTTCATCATCCTTGTCCATACGTTGAAATCTTAAGAGTCATCGAAGATGATGGAGCATCCAACTATGTTTGTTGTGCTCATTTTTATAGGTGAACCTCATGCTCCACTACCAAGTGAAGATATTTTCGGTAGCTAAAGAATTACTTGGTTATCTTAACTTCATAAAGAATCAACTAATAAATTTTTTATTTTTTGAAGTCTAGGAAATTATTTAAAATTTGGAAAAAGGAGCACATCAAAAGATATCCAAAAGTTGAGGTTATGTTATGTTCTTTTTAATCTATAAAAAATTGTAGTAATTCTAGTAGTGAAATTTTGAGAGATGATAACTCAAAAGTTGTTAAGTTTCTTATGCTAAATTTTTAATTAAACCTTTTCATAGATATTAGCTTTAAATGTCTAATATCACATTAAATCACTGTGCAATGAGGGAGAGATGATCTAATCATTAACCATCCTTCATTCTAGTAAAAATTTAGGATTCAAAAAATGTGTTAAATTATAGAACTAATTTCTCTCAAACTATAAAGATATTGAACTAAAATTTTAGTTACACATGACCACCTATTTTTATTTCTAATAAATCAAAAATCACTAAAACGTATTGTGAAATGACTAAGATATGATCAAAATAGTGAATGTTCCCAATTCTAAGTGTTCAACTTCCAATATTAAGTAAATAACCATGAATGATGTTGATGAATTGATGAAAGATTAATGAATTGATAATGAAATAGTACAATTTTTGCTAAAATTATATTAATGATTCCATAATAGAAATTTCCAAGAGATGCCTCGAATATATATATGTGATAAGTGGAGAAAAGTTTACAAAAAATAATATAATATAGCATCAACAATAAAAAAATATTAATATATATATATAATATTACAAATACCCATCAATCTAGAAGTATTAAAATGAACTCCTATTATATAATAAAAATAAAAAATTATTATCTTCTATTGTAAAAAGCCAACATATTCAACATAATGCTTTCTGACCTATGGCTAGAAAGGAGGGTGTTATTGTAATATTAGCTCTCTTGATATTAATTGTGCATTGTTCTTTTTCTATCAACATTTGTTTCTCTCACATGTAGCTTTGTATGATAAATTTCTTTGTGATTTCTAGATTTGAACTTGTTCTTACTAATTAAAGCTTTACTATCATCTAATCTTTTAAGGGAGAGGAAATAATTTTTCATTTATTACTTTTCTTAAAGCTTATTCATTTTAATAGCTACCTTCTTTATTATTTTTATTTTGCTAATGTAACCCTTATTTGTTGTCCTTAACCCTGTAATTAACGCTTTTTTGTAATTTTTAAAATACTTTTCCCTATTTCTATGGCATCTTCTTTCTACAACAATGATGATGGCTATGTTATTAGATATCACAATGAATCTAGAGGTCATGATAGAATATTTCTCAAGAAATTCATGTAGCAGAAGACCCTGAATTTGAGACTTTCTATATAAAGAATATCCTTAGTGATGTGTGAATAAAGAAAGTTTGATATCATAGTTAATAGCTAAATAGGGATAAAGGGGGAAGCAAATTTCTCACAAAGTATTATGCTTTGAAGTGTGGAGTGAAAACGATAATTTTGAAAAATGATCATTCTGATTTTTGGATGGAAAATTTTTATGAATTTTTATCCATTTTATTTGTCAAGCCAGGTTAGGGGGTATTTTTATAATTCAATGAAAACTCCCTATAATCTTTAACCAATTTTGTGCCTTGTAAAAGAAAACAATACATAAACTTATTTTGATATTATGCAAGAGTGGTCTTGCCAAAATTCATGTTATTTTTTTTCCTTTATCAAAGTCAAGCCAGACTACTCTTGCATAATATCAAAATAAGGTTTCATATTTTTTTTTACTTTTCTAATGTATTTCTAACAACTTTTTCTATTTTTTATTTTTCCAAAGTAGCCTAAAAGCAAAACAAAATGTAAGAGCATTAAGGAAAAAATGATTAATTTCAATCAATAAACTAACTAAAAGACCAAAAAAATAGTATATATCTATGTCTATATACGATTTTTGGCTTGATGTTGTCCTTATTTTTCTTTGGATTATTGTCCCTAATAAAAAAATGGCTCCATGAGAAAATGCCCCTATCATTATAAATCCTATTTATTTGTTTAATTAGTAAAAGAAAATATTTTTTCACTTGGGTTCTCGAACTTGTTTATTATTTTATGTGTAGGGAAAGTCAAATCCCCACTAGCTTCTTAAAAGAGAGATGTCTTAATTCGACCTAGACATAGATAACCAGTCAACATCAACACTCAAATACTCTATCTTTCTTCATCATGGATTATCTATTAGAAACTTTAAGAATTTGTGAAAAAAATGTTAACTATACTAATGAATCAAGTTTTGATGTGCTCCAATATCACATATCTGATATTGGAGCCTTGATATTCAATATTTGATATTATACCCCAAGAAGTAATGTCGAATATCCAATATGGTATGGTATATGCTAGCCTATAAATATAGCACTTGGGCACATTATTTTTAAGTAAGTTTTTACATAAAGTAATGAAGTTCTTACAATTTACCCATTCTAGAATTAGAATATTTTTGAGTGCACACAGTAGGAGTCTGAGTGTCCACAGCAGGATTTTGAGTATGTACGGATCTTTATTCAAGCACTAATGTACTTGAGCACAATAGTGTGATGGAAATAAAGACAAGCCCTTTTGATAATTCTTGTAGCACTAAGAATAAATTAATGTTTCTTTTAATTCATTTATTATTCATGCATTTTACATTAATGCACTTTAATTATGAACTTAATTTCTAGTTGTTAATGAACACAAGCAGGGCCACTTCGAGCATATGTGTAGTGCTTGGTAACCTTGAAACACTTAATGTTTGGTAACCCAGTAGTGCTATTTGTGTTCAAGATGTGTTCGAAGAGTGGGAACAAGTACATGTGTTAGGCTAGTTAGGTAGTAGATACACTAGATATTAAATTACCCTACCTTTTATTATTTCTCTAGGTGATTAAATTTATAAAACATAAAATGATAAAAATCATATACCTCAATTGCAATTAACCATATACTTGTACCTCACAAGTGGAACTAAGAAGAAAATGATCATCTCGATTGGATTTCACTTCCTAGAGCAAGTATACTTAAAAAATTAAGGTCTATGGAGTTTGATCGGATTACACATGAACACTTGTAATTCATATCGTTGGGTGTAGGGGTACCTCACCATTCATTATTGGTGTTGTTATCAAGGACCTTTTAGTTGTTACATGCACTATATAGGACTTAGTGAAAATTACTCAAAATTTTTGGAATGAACCTTAGATTCATATCATATATTAAAATTACTACAATAATTTTACAAAGCACACTATGATTTTATTTTCTAACATAAAATTTTTTCTTCTCATAGGAGAAATTCTCCATCCAAGTCTGACGAAGTTCATCAATAGGTGCCTCAACAATACTAAGTGGTATATGCTCATCTTGATGAGTATGTACCCAACTTCACCTTCATTCTATAGTAGGATGAATAGCTATGGTGGTGTGACATGGAGGGTAACAACATGTTGCTACTCAATTGATCTATTGTTGTGATGCTCCAACAAATGATAATACAATTGGAACTCCAAGAACTTTATGCTAAGTATGTTATACAAGATAGTGATGCCAGGGATTAGCATCCCACTAAGGCACAACATGTTAGGGATCAACAGCTAGAACAACACTATGAATCTATGAAGGGAAAGTGATTCACTGATTCCTCACTCCTTCTGTACCAAAAATATGGTGGAAAACCCTTCCTCTCTTTGACTTTGGTGGATGAGATTAAAACCAAAACCTACAATCCACAACCCACAATCCTAGTTCTAGCAAGAATGGATCCAATGACAAAGGAGTATCTAAGGAGGAGAGTCAAGGTAGGGATGTAAATAATAAACAAGATCATGATCATGGCCACAATCACCAAAGAGGGGGTAGTAGGCACTATGATGGTGCTAATCCTCCTTCCTCTTTATCTTTATCATCAACATCTTCTTCTTCTGGATTTGATCACAATCATAGGGGATACGACCATGATGGTGGTGACCAATACGATCAAGATAACCAAAGGAACTATCAGGTAGGTTAAGACTAAGGGTGCAAGCATTCAACAGAGATCTATCATCATGAATGAAGGGGTAGTAGAGGGAATTGTAGACATTAGAATCATGGCCTCAATGAGCCTTTACTTTCTACCTAGAGTATGCTAAACCTTGTTGAGGTAGTAAAAATTTCCACAAGGCTTGTAAAAGATAGTTAGATTAAGCAGCTAGACATGAATAATATCTTTTAGTTCAAAGGGGGATATAACTCAGATTCACAAAACCATCTCTAAGCTTTTCAAGATGCATGTGCCTTGCAAAACATATAAAATGAGTGGAAAAAGCTTAAGTTATTTTCAAGGACACTCATTAAAGAAGCAAAAAACTAGTACTAGTCTGTAGAAGCAAAATATATCAAATGATGAAGTACAATGCTTAAATTGTTCAATGAAAAATATCAAACATACTCTCAAGTGTCCAATTTGAGATGGAAAATCCAAGGATGAAAACAAGGAACACATGAGCCCTTGGATGTTTCCATAGGCTAATACTATTTCTTAATACATAGAAGTCCTAGCCATGTTTATTCTCAACTAGACCAACTTCACCACATTGTAGATGGGCTTTGATTAGAAATAAGGAGAACCCTAGGCATCTATGCCTAAGGGAGATTGTCAAAATTAAACATCCATCAGATCCAAAGATTTATTGAGCAAGTAGAAAAAAGGAAAAAAGAATTAAGAAAATGAGAAAGTACAAAAGAGTACAACCATGATCCTTCCATTCACAAGCTAGAGGTTATATTCTATGATAGTGAGGAAGAATCATCACTTAATGAGATGGTGAATAAGAAAACCTTGCTACTTCAAAATTTTCAATTTAAAATTATAGCTAAGGTT
Organism: Gnetum montanum; assembly: GCA_015680685.1. Classification (NCBI taxonomy): domain Eukaryota; kingdom Viridiplantae; phylum Streptophyta; class Gnetopsida; order Gnetales; family Gnetaceae; genus Gnetum; species Gnetum montanum. The sequence goes on along the minus strand of MNCI01003637.1, from coordinate 351,934 downwards.
GATTAGTTATGGGACTTTATAGATAGCATCTTTAAAGCTATCCTAAAAATTACTGAAGAGTCTAAGGAAAAAGGTAGTGATCATGAGTGCAAGATGTGCACAAAAGCTGAGCATGCCTATCAAAAAGGTAAGGGCAAGATTGCTGTGGTAGGAGAGTTGTGGAAAGTGACTAAGATGATGATGATGGATGTGACATCTACCATTATAAACATCTTAAGGGATGTTATCCTATTATGTCACACTTACAAGAATCTAGGGCATATTCCTTGAATCCATGACTAGCATAAAGGAAAACACCTAGAAGATTACCTTATCCTCAAGGAAATTCTAGGTAGTTCCACTAGTAATAATAGTATTATCTAAGTGGAACTCCACCGCAATCATATGAGCAGTATCAACAATGATAGCAACCATAGTCATGGACGTTAGCACCACCAAGATAGCCATATCCTTATAAAAAACCTAATCCATATGAGTATTACATTCAACCACCCTTGTCTCCACATGACTCTTATAGTCACATTTCTACTTTTCAAGGTCATTACTATCCTTTTGATTATTATAGAACTCATTCTCCACATGCAAGGAGGGATACCACTTTTTACCCTTATCCTCATCCTATTTTTGCACATGCTCCTCCATCCTATGCACAACTATCACCTACTCCATCTATGCAAGGAGAACTCCCAACTCAACTATAACAATGCAATGCTACTAGGATTGTTAATTTACAACTAGTTCATCAACCGAATGGTTCAAACACTCGATCTAAGAAAAGACCATTCTTCTATTCCAATAATCTTCCTAAGCCCTCACATACACCTACAATTGGCAATACTATTTCTTTGTTTTTTTCTATATCAAATTCCTTCAAGTCCCCTTCAAACCAAATACCACCTAAGATCCATACTATTATTCTTACTCATGTGGTATCTGATTAGATCTATGCTAGAAACCTTCCCAAGAAATTAGCTAAGCCTAGGAGTCCTCTTATTTATTTGCAAATTACTAAGAATGAACCATGTAAGGCTCTTCTTAATTTAGGTTTTAGTGTCAACTTGATTTTATATGAGTTGTATACTACATGGAACCTACCTCCTCTAAAGAAGATCAATATCATATTGGAATTGGAAGATCAATCCATTACTATTCCATGGAGACTTGTGAAAGCCATTATGACCACTATCTATGGGTAATCTTATCCAACTAACTTCCTATTAATCAAGGTGGAGATCTGTAATGGGAACTTCCCAATCATCATGGGAAGGACATGGTTGAGCATCATTGATGCAAAAATGGGCATCAAAGATCTTTCCCTAGAAATATCTAAAGAAAATGCATTTGAGAAGATCAAGAAGAAGCGAGTTCCATGCATCACGTATAGTGATATAGGCTACAATTGTGTGCAAAAACTCTGAGCAGTGAAACAAGCATCCATCTTTGCATGTAAGTAGTGTGCACCAAAAGTTGATATTCAAAGGTGTCTATATGTAGCAATGATAAAACAAGAGGGCACCTAGTGGTTGATCACTAATTCTAAAAGTAGCACACTTTGCATGAAACCTACCAAGAGCTTTACATGTGCATATGTCATAGGCATGGATGAACTTGAGTAAGTTCATCACCAACTCTCTGATAATGCAAATGATGATATCTATTAGGCAAAGTTGGAAATTCTTAAAAATTTCAAGCAAGAGCCCCTTGAATTAAAAACTTTATTGACTGACATGGAATATGTATTCTTGGAAAATGGAAAGCTGGTAATAATCATTGCCAATCTTGCTCCAGAATAGAAATAGATGTTGTTAAATGTGGTTGAAAAATGGTCAATAGCCCTTGCTTGGTCATATCTAGAACTCATTGGGATTGATCCTAGGATATGCTAGCATCATATCTACACTGATTCTTCCATGAAGCCAAAAACATAGCCACAAAGGTGATTAAATCCCAAACTAAAGTAAATCATCAAGGAGGAAATCAAACAACCCCTCAAGATAGGGTTTATCTATCCCATTGTGGATAGTGAGTGGGTTAGTCCACTTGTTATTGTACCAAAGAAATGTGGTAAGTGGTGGGTCTACATTGATTTTCAACTACTGAATATGAAAACATTCAAGGACCATTTTCCATTATCATTCATTGATTGATGTTAGACACAATATTTGGGCATTACTTCTACAGTTTTTTGGATGGTTATAGTCGCTATAACCAAATCCAAATTATGCTAGAGGACTAGGCCAAAACAACATTCATGAGTCCTTGGGGAAATTTGGCATATCACAAGATGCCTTTTAGTCTATGTAATGCCCTTGTTACATTCCAATGCCTAGTCATTAGCATTTTCTTAATAACAGATCAATAGCAATGTGGAAGTCTTTATGGATGACTTTTCCACCTATGAAGCTACATTTTAGCACACCTTGGACCACCTTGTGTAGGTGCTAAAATGATGTGTTGAAACAAATTTATGGCTTAATTGGTAAAAGAGTCATCTAATGGTCAAGGAGGGCATTGTGTTGGGGAACAAAATATTACAAGTAGGAATTAAGGTCAACCCTAAAAAAATAAGGTTCATCTAAGGAATAGCCCACCAACCAGAAACTTCAAAAATGTTTAATAATTCCTTGGAAATACTGGCAACTACTAGTGATTCATAAATAATTTCTCTAAGATCACAAAACTATTGGTTGAGCTGACAAAGAAAGATGCTCCATTTTTCCAAACCACAGAATGTGAAAAAGCATTCCAGCAAATAAAGGAGAAGCTTGTAGAAACTCCAATTCTATAAGCACCTAACTAATCTAAACCATTTCATGTTATGAAGATTAGTTAGATCATACAGTGGTTGGTGATTTTACAAGAATTAGATCTTATGATGGTAGATTGAAAAAACATTGAGAATGTGATCACTGACCACTTGTCTTAGTTGAGGTGGGATAATAAAGAGGAGGAAAGCCCACTATTTGATCCATTTTCTAATGAACTCCTCTTTGTCAAAGCTATAACTAAACAATTACCTACTAAGCCTAAATGGCATGATGGATTTCTCACCTATTTTCTCAACTAGGAGATGCCACAAGGGTTGGAACACTAGAAGAAAAAAATAGTTTCTTCACTAAGTAAAATGCTTCATGAAGATTAACAGACACCTCTACATGGTGTGCACTGATGGCCTAGTTTGTTGGTACATCCTTGATGCTGGTCAATTACACATTCTTCAAAGTTCTCATAAAGTTCCTTGTGGGGGCCACTATGCTGGAAGATGCATGACCTTTAAAGTCCTAATGGCAAAGTATTATTAGCCAATAATCTTTAGGGATGCTCATCAATATGTGCGCTCTTATGAATGTTGTCAACAAGATGGTGGAATGACTACTCGAATGGAGGAACCTCAATAGTTGATCCAACCATTAGAACCCTTTAACATCTAGGGCATGGATTTCATGGGTTCCATCACATCCATGTTAAATGGAAAGGCATACATCATAGTCATTGTTGACTATTATATGAAATGGGTATAAGTAGTAACCATCACCAATTGTACATCTTCTACTGCTACTCAATTTGTACAACAAAATGTGGTAAATAGGTTTGGTGTGCCATGTGCATTAATTTCTAATAATGAAACTCACTTTATAGGCACTACCTTTTAGAAGCTTATGCAATTCTTGGGGGTTGAACATAAACTAACAACACCCTACCACCCCCAAGCCAATGATCAAGCTGAGGTTACCAATATGAAAATCACAAATATACTAATAAAAACTATCAGAAAATATAGGAAATATTAGAACACAAAACTCAATGATGCCCTTTGGGTCTACTACTCAACATGGAAACTTTCTATAGGCTATTCTCCCTATGAGCTAGTGTATAGAAAATTACTGATACTTCCTATTCAATCTGAGCTCTATACACTTTCAAAAACTTGTGACCTGATCTTGACTTAAGTCTATCACAAAAAGAAATATTAATGAATCTCAACTTGCTAGATGAAAACTGATTGGTTGCCCTGTCATCTAACAAGGTGCACAAGGCATTCAACAAAAGGCACCATGATCTTAAAATCAGGAAAGTTAAATTTCAACTAAGAGATAAGGTCCTCTACTGGAACCCCACACATGTGCCTCAATGAACTAAGTTCTAGAAATTGTGGGAAGGACCTTATATAATTTACAAAACTTTTTCTTCTAGAGCCATGGTGATCTACAAACCTGAGAACCTATACAAGAAATAGCTAATCAACATACAATAAGTCTAACCTTTCCATGAGCATAAGCTAGTTAATACAAAAAACACCTTGTTGGATGGACAACCATGCTCAATATTTTGTATCTCCTTCTTTCTAGTTAGTTATGGGGGAGATAACCATCCATGCTAACTATATAAGTAGCTCCTTAGTTTTTCATCTTTTTTTTACACGTTATTACTTTTACAACTTTTTATTTTGCAAATTATTTATCTTACACCTTTTTGTTTTTACATTATTAATTTTTTCAAGATTTTCATTTTACAACATCATTAGTACATTTTGTTTTTCTTAAGTATTTTACAAGTTCTTATATATTGTCCTTTCTTGGGATTTGATTTTCTTATTATGTTTTAATAATAACATGCCATATTGCCAACTAGGTACAGTGTGTTGGATTGATGTGGGCATGTGCTATCTAGTTATTTGATTGTTGGTATCTAGATTCTAGTTTTGAATTTTGTTACTAATAACTAGGACATGGTTTCCCTTTCATGCAATAGGAAATGAGTTCATAACATCCACCCATTCCTAAACTCTATGGTTTTTCTTGTTCTAGAAATGTGTAGTATCTTTTTCATTAATAAAACTTTAACAAATTTGTGGCTTTGGTAGTTTCTAGATTTGGAAAGGATTCAAAGGTTTGAATAGGGTGTGACTTCAAGGGGATTTGGTACTCTTTGTGCCTTTCTACTTACATGGGTGCATGTGTGTGTTCAAGGATTTCTTACTGTTCTATGTTGACTAATAATAGGAAGTTGAATAATTCTTTGCATGGTGTGGTTTCCATCATCATAAAAAAACTAAAAAAAATGATGGGAATTCAAAGCACATCTCTTATACAAAATAAACAAGCTATAAGCTAATTATGGGACTAGAAAGACATGATACCCATGTTTAAAGTTCCCCTCTAACTAAGGCCCTTCCTCACATCCTACTTCTTTTTTCTTCTTTAATAAGGAATGATGGTTGTTTTGCATGAGTACTCTTGTATATTAGGTGGGTGGAATGATCTTAGAATGGAAATGTGATGTCACTAAACATGGTTTTTTTTTGGTTTGAACTAAGGATGAATTTTATTAGGTCATTTAAACATGACCTTTACAAGGGACTTCATGTGACCTTAGTTGGAAACTCCATTCCACTCTCTCTCTCATCCACTTATGTTATCCATGTCTCACCTCACTACTGATTTCATATTCTTGTTTAATGTCATGGTTTGATGTGTCAAAATTCTTAGGTATTTTCTTCCAAGGTTTTTTCTTTAACACTCCATAATTATTAATTATCCATGGGGCCCATGAACTCCTTAGTTTGAAGTTATGCAAAGGCAAGGAAAGGCCTATGCCTACTTTGGGAAGGACCCACTTGCATATCTTTTGATTGGGTTACTTAAGTTCTTTACCCTTATACATTCTTGCAATGAAATCCTTTTGCATACCTCATCAGTGACATCCAACTGTGCACATCTTTATAATGTTTTTTAGTAAATCCTCGTTCCATTATTGTGAATTCTTAAACCCTCTTCAAAAATTTCATTGCATTTGAACTTCTATAATTTAATGTACCGCGTATCCATTTCACCTATTTTTCAACTTTTCCACTCACACTATTAATGAAATCAATCTACGATAATCACAACCTAGCCAAGTGTAACCACCAACGAGAGAAGATACTTAAAAGCTCTATGTTACACATTGCACACTAATCAAAAATTTTGTTTTGATTGCAGTGGGAAGTGTGAACTAGAAGTAGGAATATCTTCATCAAAGGATAAGTAGTAGCACCATGTCATGAGGACTATTCATGATCGTTGAATCTTATCCCTAACTCTTTAGCTACCAAAGGAGTTGGATGTTAGTTTTGTCTAGGGTGTTCACTTCTCATGTCATGAACACCCAATTTTGTAAAATTTTGTAATCCATACACTCGGGAACTTAGAGTTTTTTTGTTCCATCTAAGTCAGTCTACATGTTAATCAATAATCCCATACCTACCTAATATCTTGTAAATAACTTGTTCCTCCTTTTGTTCACTTGAGGATGAGTCTTCATTTCTGAGTGTCCACAACAAGATTCTAAGTGTGTATAGATCTTTATTTGAGCACTAATATACTTGAGCATAGTAGTGTGATGGAAATAAAGACAATCTCTTTTGATAATCCTTATAGCACTAAGAATATATTAATGTTTCCTTTAACGCATTTTACTTTAATGCACTTTAATTAAGCACTTAATTTCCAATTGTTAATGAACATAAGCATGACCACTTCGAG
>MNCI01003637.1:329969-345010 GCA_015680685.1 Gnetum montanum | reverse complement strand
TTGAAGAGCTATGAAGCATCAATTACTATAAGAAATTAGCTCATTAAAGGCATGATTAGTCATGCCTCTTGTATTAATTAATGTTATATATACATGTATATGGAATAATATCATTTTAGCATATATACTTTTGTCTCTAATAATTATCAAAGTTGTAATTTATTTTACACCTATTGAATTATATTAATAATGCAACACCTATGTCATCTAAATTCTAGTTAGAAATATAAATGGTATAATTACTCATTCCATATATATTTTTACATGATGTGATTATTCACAACATATATGTTTTTTACATGATGCAAATATTCATGTAATATATATTTTATAAATCATGTTATAATTTGTACCATGCATAAAATACATATGAAATTAATATATATACCTTAGATTTTTTTTTTGCATAATAAATCATGCCACTCATATGATATATATGGCTCAATTATTCACACCACTCTAATTATATCAATATTTATTTTTAAAAAAATCATTGTACAAAAATTATGCAAACCATTAAAACCTTGTGCACATTTATAATAGTAGAAACTATATCCATATTTGAATTTTTTATATTTCCAAGATAATTTTGAAATAAGTACTTGTAATCATGGCCTATGTAAAGGTTGCATTTATGCAAGTCTCTTTTGCCATTGTGCACAATTTTTAGGGTAAGTATGATAATGCAATGGAATCTTATGTATCTAATAAGTATTTTTAATCAAGTCTTCAATATGAGTAGCATCTATTATTAGTGATTACATAAATCAATATTCCATGCCAAAAACCATAATTTTACTATTTATAAATTGTAAAATTATCCATCAAAATTAACTAAAATGAATTACTAATATAAAATGATAAATTTTTTCACTTTTTTCAACATATTATATTATATGTATTTCTTGATCTTATTAGCTTGATCACGAGATTGGGATTGTACTTACTAAAAAATGTGAGAGTATTTTCCTTCCATTAATTATTTTTTTAAGGTAACATACAACCATTGATACCCATCACATAAAACCAAAATAGCAATTCATGTAAACTAGGAATGTAAAACATCACAATTTTTTTATATCATATAGAAATTCAAATTATTATTAACCATGTTATAATATTGTAAAGATGGATAAAATAAATGACCATGTTATAATACTATAAAGATAGATAAAATCAATAAAGCTAAGGGATCTTGCAATATCTCTAATTAGTAGTAATGAAATGATATATGTATAACCAAATTTATTAACTACTGAATTAGTGGCAAAGATTCTTAAAGTAAACATGAATTCTAACTCAATAATTCTACATTAGAATTTTTCATGTTCCATACATGGTAACTTTATGGGTTTTCTGTACTTAACATCATGGAAAGATGAGGAACAACTTATTTGTAGTAAAATAAGATTTGAATACTATAATTTAATGTATTAGAAATTCTTGAACTTAGTTCTCATTGCGTGGGCTTATGAGTCTCTCTTTGGTATATGTAAACAAAGAATGATTAATTGTTAAAATTTTACATAACATGTAACAAAATTCTTCAAAAACTTTAAATTATAATTTGTAATTCTTTAGTATGGATATCACTTGAATTATCTTTAGATATATTTTTAAAAACATGTAAAAATTGACTATACTAACAACAATATTTTTTTATCATTAAATAATGTGAATTTGATAATTAAAAAAAATAAAGATATATCATATGCATAAACAAAGAGTAGCAAGCAGGTATTTCCTAGGACTTTATTTTATGCTTAATAACTAATGATGTTTTGGAAATCATTGACATTTAAGTAAATAATTCTATATAATGTGATGCTAGAAGTTTAACAAGTAGTAAAGTAGTGTAAGTACTTATGATAGATTATTCTTTTATTGTTTTGTTAACATGGGTAATGTTGTAATACTATCACATCCAAAAAATTAACTTAAGAATTCCATGATTAAGATACACATAGCTTGAAACCTAGGACATGTAACATCATAATGCTTATAAATTTAAAGAAGAATCAACCATAATCATTATAAAATTTAGAAAAAAAGTGCATGGTATAAAAGAAAATTCATTACAAATTAAATTTCACAAATTATAATATAATCCATGATCTTAAAAGAGTTAATAATAGAATTCATCAGTACATCCATTCCAATACATTATGTCCATCAATACATCAAATCTTAAAATAGATTACAATTGGAAAACAGAGAGAGATAGCTCAATTAATTGAACTCCAATAACTATAAAGCTTCTCGCTCTTGCCACCTAAATCTAAATACAAACATGAAAAAAGAGTTAAAAACCTTCTAATAGTCATCCAGATTAGTGCACCTAGAATAGAAACGAGAATGGGACTACATGCTACAAAAAAAATTATCTTAAGAACCACAAGATTAGAATCTATACATAATGCCAAAAATCATGATTTCAAAGAGAGTTTCAAGGCCATAGATTATCCAAAAGTATTCTAATAATTTGATTCTTCTCAATAACTAGTTGGCTGAGCCCCACCTAATTTTTAGTAAGTCATACCAAGAAGCACCCATTTTGGTTCATCTATTCTTATTATTCCAAATCATCAAACCAAATAATACATCATGTGAATAATTAGAAGCAATGTAAGTAGGCAAAAATTCCCACATATTTCTTTCTCATGATCACAAAATATACATAATCATTGGTAATGCAGGTCAAGTATGATAGCCAACACTACCTTCTATAATGACTATCTATTGATACCTAGACTAGACAACTTGGGATACAATCATAGGCATTGTGGGTCAAGTTCTAGTGGCTAACATAGACTCCCCAAAATTCTTGTTCATTCATCCCAATACAATACATAAATAAAGAATTAAAACATTAAAGAGTCCCTGAAGTATAATACTAGAGGACTTAGATGAGTTAGGAATGGAAACTTACCAAGTTTTGATTGAAATAAAAGACCATGAGTTGACCATGGTTCATGGTCATAAATAGGAGATTGACCATGACTAGTGGTTAGGTTATGGTATCAAGAGGCTACCAAAACTCATGAATCTCACCATCAGTTATTTTTGCCTAACCATGACTCATGATTAGGTCATGGTATAGATCATGACCTCATCATAAGTCATGGTAAATGCCACAACCACAAAAATGCATAATATAGCTTATCGTTGGGGTTCTTACAAAGACCATAACTCATGGTATGATCATGATCTTGATCAAGACCTTATAAGAACTCATGGTTTCCATTGGTGCCTCACCATAAATCATAATACTATTCACCATGGCTCATGTTCATATAGAATGATAATAAGAATATGTTACAAAAAAATAGAAAAAATGAAAATTTCAAAGAAGAAAGTCAATTAAAATTACTAAACTCAAATAACATAAAATAGATTATACATTATGAATTATAAATGCATGAATATTATAATAACTTCATGGGAAAACATAATGAATTTTTAGGAGAAATCACTAGAAGTTTGTAACTAGTTTTTCTATCTTTGATGGTTAAAAAGACCTACAACATACAAGATCACATCCATTGAAATACTAATGTAATACCAAGGTTCAACAATGAAAGAGATTTGTTGAATTGAATGGATGAAAGAATACCATACAACCTTGAATTTATACATACTTATGAGATTTCTAAGTTAATATAAAAAAAATTGTTCATAATAGTAACTTTGATTGATAAATTTATTAAATAAAGAAAAAGGTAGCTAAGAGTTTAATAACCAAAGAAAAATCCAAGTTCACTTGTAATAAAAATAGAATAAATCTTGTGCAAGTTTTTGAAAAAGATAATAATCTCAAAAATATTGAACTTTGGTCCACAACATATGTCATGATTCTACCAACCTATTCTTAGCAATAAGATATCAAGTAATTAGTAATGTACAAATGTAAGTTAAAAATATGAATAACATTATATTTTATAAAAATAAATTGGAAGATAATAAAAATAAAATAAAAACAAGAATTTTTATTAACAGGATTCATCATTTATAAATGATAAAGCATAACTAAAATATTTAGAAGAAGGTTACAAATCAAATCCTCAAAAGCATAAAGTACAAAATACATATTTGAAGCTAAATCATAGAATAATCTCAACTTAAGCAAGATAGATAAACACAAAATAAGGAATTAGAAACATAGGATATTACATCCTTTCCTCCTTAAGAATCTTTCTACTAGAAGATAAGAGAAGTGGACACACCTTTTTTCATCTCATGTTAAGTTTCCAGCAAGTTGTAGTATCTTCCTATTGCTCTAATGTCTTTTCCTTGAGAAACTTCCATAATGTTGTATACTTTACCATTTTGATTATAGTTTATGGGTTGTCTATCCTTATCCTTGAGTTTAGAACATATTATCTTAATGTGATTAGACTCTTTACATTAGAAACAAGTCCTTATGTTACCTTAACTCTTATATTGAGAGTAAGTTAAAAAAATACTTATGGGTCTTTTCATATTTAGTTCTTGAAGCATTACTTCTCTCATTAATTCGAGTTGAAGGATTGCTCTTTGAATTATTCTTCAAAAAAATGTCCTGTACACCATCTTCCACTAGATTCATTTCCACTTGTAAAGCATTCACACATGTTTTCTTATATCCTATTATAAAAAAAGATAATATGTATTGTTTTATGAATGGTATTAGGGACTTAATAAACCTTTTCACATGTGCTTAATCATCTTTCAGAATGTGTGGAACATAGTTACTCAATTTATAAAACTTACTATTATACTCACGAATTAACATATCACCCTACAAAAATGCATAAAATTCATCTTTATTCTTATAATAATAAATTTTAATATGAAAAAAATCCTCTACCTCCTTTTTGAAGTCATCCGACATCATATTATACACCACCCAACCTTTTACTTAAAGTAAATTGTTCTATCAATGGCATATTATACCTTGAAGTGAATATATAGCTTGATTCTTCCTTTTTGTTGGTATATAATTAAAAAAAACCAAAGGAACTCTTCATTTCCTTCATCCACTCATGTGACATGGTTGAATCATCCTTTCATTATTAGATTCTATGCTTATGGCTTCACATTTACTACTCCCATTGCTTAATAAGCTAACCACGGTTTGAAGCAATTGTTGTTTCATATTGTTAGAATATGACTCTTTACTATCCTTTCTTCTAGAGGGTATATGCTAAAAGCTACCAAAATTCAATTAGTAATATAAAATACTATTATGATATCAACTTGTTATACCCCAAAAATTAACTTAAGAATTTAATTATTAAGACATGTATAACTTGAAACTTAGGTTATGTGATGTTACAATGCTTATAAAATTAAATAAGAGTCAATCATAAGCATTAAAAAACTTAAAATTAAAATTACATAGTATGAAAGAAAATTCATATTGAAGTGATTATAATTAAATCATATGAATTATAACATAATGCATGCTCTCAAAGAGTTAACAATAGAATTTATCAATACATCCATTCCTATGTATTATGTCAATTAATGCATCAAATCATAAACCAAACTATAACTAGAAAATAAAGAAAAATAGCTTAATTTATCAAGCTATAGAAACAAATAAGCTTCTAGCTCCTACCATTTGAATCTTTATACAAACATGCAAGAAGTAATAGAAATCTTCTAGTATAGTCAACCACATTGATGCACCTAGAAAAATCTATATGATAGGGCTACATGCTATACAAAAGGATCATATCAAGAACCATGATGGTAAGTAGAGTATTAAGTTAATGGATTATTGTTGATTATTTTAATGAGTAGCCCTCCTTAATGACTAGTTGGTCAAGTCTTACCTAATCATGAAATGAAAGAATCAACAATATGAGCACTGATAAGTGATGTGATTAGGCCCTAGTAACAAATCAATTCTCCCATAATGCATGTTCATTATTACATCCTATGCATAAACATAGGCAATGTGGGTTAATTATGGTATCCAACTAATGAGAAGTGGGTATTTCCTATGCCCAACCATATGAATCAAAAGTGTTCACATGCAATCTAGTAGAATTTCATGGATGGAACTAGTGTGGTATCTAGATTGTTAAGCATTGATCATAGGTCATTATCTTCTCACTTGAACTAGTGGTATCTTTATCACGTATGGTTTAGTACAAAGTAAGACATATGATTATTGATATTGTTGAGGTCTTGTACTAACTAAATAATAATATAGAAATTAATTATTTAATTTAATTAGTAATAAAAGTAAATCTAAAACTATTCTAAGTGTGATGAGTGTCCATTTCCAACTTGTTATACAAGTCCTAAACTTACGTATCCACTACTGGGATTATCAATTGTTATGCTATTAGACAAACCAAGAAATAACACTACTGGGATTATTAAGAAAATACATGTTTATGCTTAGAATTGATCACACTCATTCCACTGATTGATTAACATGCATGGAAATGTAAATATTAACTAAGTACATAGAAAGTAAATTGCATTGAAGTAAATCTATTCTAAGTTAAAGTATTGCAATAAATATGAATCAATCTAAATCTTATTGTCATTTATGGAATATGTCCAAGTATAATGCCACTTGAATAAGATGCTATACAGCTAATTCAAATCCACATTATGGGAAATCATTGACTATTTACTAAGATTATTGAAGAAAACTACAAGATTTTAGCTACACTATTGACCAAATGGTGTCAAATATGTGGCAAATGGTAACATATTTATAGGCAAATATAGACACTACATTGATGGAGATGAATTAATACATTTAGCTACCTTGATGGGGATGCATTGATGAGGATGCATCAGTGTAGCTAAGTTATAGTAGATGTGATATAGCATCTATGATATAGCAAATTCAATTTAGCATCTATGATGTAGCAACCAACTGAGATGTGTCGATAGGGATGCTACAATGCAAACACAATGTAGCATCTACCATATAGCCACTATGATATCTCAACTAATTGATATAGTTGACAAAATGATACTTTATCATATACCTACAACTTAGCTACCCAACACATCAAGTTTCATCATATCTCCATGACTAACTAAAAACTCATGCTCGAGTTATATATAAATGGACAAAATTCCATTTCAAAAATTGTGAGGTGACTAAGACTAAATTGGCTACCATTACAAAATTGGAGTATTTTATTATATAATTTTATTCAAGTGGATGTATTACAAAATGAAAAAAAGAATTGATAGACATCAAAGTTTACAACATTACAGAGATCTTCAAAAACTCATCAAAGATGAATCTTCTTATTCTTACTAGTAGTGGTAGATTTTCCAACCTTGATTATCATGTTGATGCTTCTTTTTTATGTACAATTTTTTTGAAAGATGGACTAAAATCTCTCCTCATCATCCCATGGGTCTAGCAATCATGTGATGTTTAAGCTGTTATCATTGTATATGGTATTTATCCATGGTCATATCATATGCTATCCACCTATTGATATATTTTTATTTTCTTGCAAAATACCTTCAACCTTAGGCGTTTCATTTAGCATCATCTGAAAATTACCAAAGTATCAACATTATTTTTGATAATTTTTTCTTAATGATTAACCCTTTCTAAATTCTTAGTTAGCTCAAAATTTGAGAAATTTTAGCATTTAGGCTCAAGGTGATTTCATAATAATGTCCTCCAAGGCTCTAATATAACTAAAATCATCAAGTTGTTCAATTCATTTTGATTAATTGTACTATTAATTACCCTAATATTTGAAGATGATATATTATAAAAATTTTAAAAATTAAATCCTTAGCCCCTATGATAACTGACCTCAACTCTAGAAGCTCAAAAGTTATTAAACAATTGAAATCAAAGGTATGGTTTGCAAGATATTGCAAATGCATTAGAATATTGAAAAACATGTGGTTTCAAAATTGACAAAGAAATTTTTAATTTAGAGGAAATTTTAATATAAAATCATTAAAGATAATCAAAATTGATAAAATATTAGTCTCAAAATCATGCATAAATTTAGAGAATTTTCCCATAATATCCTTAAAGTTATGAGGTTTTGGTTCAAAGCCATGATCAACAAAAGTCATGTAAGTGGATCCTCCCCAAAGCAGGCTCTTGCAATAATGCCATTGCATAATCACTCCTACAAATGTTTGTGGTCATCTTAGAAGTTAAATGTGTATCATGTCTTATTCCAAATAACACATAACCACCTTAGTTGGAATCCTGCACTATATTATATAAAATCATTAGGTACATAATTTCATGTAGTAGTAAGGTGAACAATGAAATGAGAAGGTATTATAGAGATTAGAATGTAAGATACCTATGTTAATTCTGATTAAGATTATCATCATACCTATCTGTCTAATTTTTAGACCAATTCTATATCATTAATAATGGCCTTGCATTGATGTGCCCCTCTACACCTACCATCATGAGTCCATAAAAACCATAAATATTGAGCATCACTTTAAAAAAAAGGAAAAGAGAAGAAGAAAGTAGTTTGTAGAGATTATTGAGAAAGAAATTTGGACCTTGGTTAGAAGAGTGCCTTTCAACATGGGTGACATGTCTTTCTAGCCCCATAACCTACGCTTGTATTCTAAGAAATCTTCAAAGAGGTGTACTTTAAATTTCTATTTTTAAAATATTTTTTATATTTTTGGGAAGCCACACCTTACAAGAAAATACTTTCATTATGGTTGATAATATGAGTGATGATACATTTTATAAGAATTCATATGTCTCAAGAAAAAAGTCAAAAAGAGAACCTAATAACTTCTCTTGAGGTCACATCCCTTTTTCTTTCCACTTGGTCTTTCTCACTTTCTTTAAGGCATAATGATTATTATTTAATTTTAGTTTCATCTAAGAAGAACCATATTGATTTCATCCTAAAGACCTCTTATTTATATAACTAAAGGGATGGATGATGTGGTCTCACTACTTTACTCAATTATTTACCTAATCATAGTAGAGGACAAAGACCTAACATGTAGCCTTGACTTCTCCATCATGATTGGTAACATCATTATTAACAAAAGCATAGTAGACATCCATAAAATATAAAGAAAATAACTCAAGAAAAAAATTAAGAAATGGAAAACATATTAAGAATTGAAAAATTTTGAAGAAATAGAAAAATGATAAAAAATTATAAAACAAAAGGTGAAAATGTAATTATTTTTTTATTCAAGATGGGACATCTCTCCCATGACTAAACTCGTGGGTGAGCATTCAAAAAATGGACCACACATTCCCTTGGTTATACATCATAAGTTTTCCATTTATCATCCTTAGTAATTTAAGTTTTCTCTTATTAGCACATTTAACATTGATGATAATCAGGTTTTGATCATTTGGAAACATATATTCATCTAGATTAAAAGGTGTCTTCTTTGTAGAGGATCCAAATATGCTCATTTTTTATTTTCTATTTTAGTTCTTAAATCTTCTTATTTAACATATTCTTTTGGTGTATAGTCAAATTGTAATATGTTCTTCTCTAAGTTCTCTATTTGGTTTATTTTCTTAGGATAACAACTAATAAGTGGATTAGATGTTTTCATGCATCTTTTGAATGGTTTGGTGTTCTCATTTTCTAGCCACTTGGTATCTTTTGATTTAGAGGCTATTGTGTAGACATAATTTTGCATATGAACTTATTTCTCAAGTTTGTTTTCGATTGGTATAGGGGTCATGTTATTACTTTGAACGTTTAGCCCACAGCTGCATCCTTCGTTATTATTAGTAATACATGGAAATTTTTGTCTCTCCATAGTAATAGGTTCATCTTTTATGATTTGTATTGGAGTGATAATAATTGTTGAATTTTACGTTGGATTAGGAGAAATTATTTTTTTGAGGAAGTAAGTTGTGCCATATTGGCCTTACATTGGTATTGGGTAGCTTGTAGATCTATGATGAGATGTGATTCACACGAGCCGCGATATCGAGTCGTCCCCTGCAATGTCGCGTACGCGATATCGTGGTCCGCTGCCAAATCTATAAATAAGAGGTGGCACTCCCCTTATTTTTCATCCTAGGCTAGAAGTAGGGAAACTCTAGCATATTGATCACTCCAGAGATAGAATATTTTCCATGTGCCCACAGTAGGAGTCCCCAAGTGAACGGATCTTTATTTGAGCAGCTTTGTACCTGAACGCAAGTTGTGTATGGTAATAAAGACGAGCTTTGTGGATAAACCTTGAAGTGCATGGAATAGGATTTATTACATGTTATTCCTTACCTGTTATTTATTACTCTGCATTAGTGCGGCATGAGTATGACTTGATTACGAGCATTTACAAATGTGTATAGCTAATCAAGGAATCGGCTGCTCATCGCGATTAGTCTCTCTCACCCTTATCTCCTAGAATGTGGGATAAGTACGACTTGGTTATGAGCATTCAAGGATGTGTAAAGATAGCCAAGGAATGGATTCTTATTATGTTTAGGCTAGTTAAGTGCCTCAGTACGACCACTTCAAGCACGTGCGTTACATGTGGTGATCCCAGTAATGATTAGCGTTTGGTAGCCACGATTGCATAGTTCAGGGTGTGTACGGTAAGTGGGAATGGATTCTGATGCTAGTTAATTTAGACTTAGTCCATTAGTTAGAGTTACTTAGCTTCTCAACCCTTCACCCTTTAGCATAGAAGACATAAAACATAAAATACTATAAAAATCATATACCCTGAACTTACTTAACCATACACCATGACAACTACAAGTAAGTCTGGGAAGACAACGAATGATTAACCCCAAGTGTTCCATGGGGCGTGTAGGCACTTATTCTATGGAGTTTGACCGGATCATGTGTTTTATGCTCATTTCATATGGTTGAGTGTAGGGGTACCTCACCACTCATCATTGGCACCGTTGCCAGGGACTAAGTGTTTCTGCGTCCAATAGAACATAAGGATATCATTCACATCATTGTGAGCCTTAATGAACCTTTAGGTTAATCAAGAGAAAAATTTTATAACGGTAAAATTAGCACACCGATAAAAATGCCTTCTTCTCATAAGAGCAACTCCCCACCTAAGGACCATACACGAGACAGTCGGCAACATAAAATACATAANTGAGAAGAAGGCATTTTTATCGGTGTGCTAATTTTACTGTTATAANCTCATCCTGATGAGTATATCCCTAACTTTACTTTTATTCTCCATCAAGATGAACAACTATGATGAAGAGATTTGCAAGGTAGATTGATCAGTCTCTCGCATGCTTTTCTGTGCCTTGGCATAGATTGGCATGCAAGAACTATATGCTAAATATGTTGCTAAGGACTTTGATATGAGGGATTACCATCCCATAGATGTGCAACGTATGAGGGACTTACAGTAGGAGAGTCAACATGCACTATGGAAGGGAAAGGTCCAACACATCCTTAGTGAAATAAGAGATGAGGAAACCCTTATCACGGGTTCTTTAACAAATGATGTTCCCCCTCCTAACGATGATGAGGAGGTTGGGTATCAAAATCTACAATCAATGATACATATCCCTAGTTATGATGCCCATGAACACCAACTGTTCACAGATAGAACAACTACTCATGCTAAGGATGAGCACTTAGATCGTCACCACGATCGGGGCCGTAGCAACTGAAGAGAAGGCAAGAAACATCGTCATGGCGATTGTTCCCCTTCTTCTTCCCCTTCTTCACATTACTCACCCTCTCCTTCCACATCTGGGCGCAGCCGTCATGAACATGACAGAGAGGATAAAGGTAGGAAAAACGAAAGACCTCGATAGGAAAGTTGAGAGAGAGGACAAGGGCAAGGATGTAGGGAGAGTAGGGAACAACGCATACATCACAGGCATCATGAAAGAGATGATCATGATGAGCCCCTACTCTCAACCTAAAGTATGCTTGACATAACGGAGGTAGTTAGGATTCCCACAAGGCTTTTAAAAGATAGTAGGATTAAACATTTAGACATGAACAACATTCCATGATTTGAAGGGGGATACAATGCTGATATGCAAAATCATTTACAGGAATTCCACAATGTCTGTGACTTGCAGAATATAGAAAATGAGTGGCAAAAACTTAATTTGTTCCCAAGGACACTCGCCAAGGAAGCAGAGAGTTGGTACTAGTCCTTAGAACTAGAAACCATCAGGAGATGGAGTACGATGCTAGAACTATTCAACAAAAACTATCAAACGTACTCCAGAGTGTCCAATTTGCATAAGCAGATCCAAGGCTGGAAGCAAGCTACTCATGAACCCTTGGATGCTACCATGGCCTGCTACTACATATTGTTACATCATTGCCCAGTCCATGGGTACGCTTAGTGGGATCAACTTCGCCACATCATGGATGGGCTAAGGCATGAAACTAGAAGAAACCCTGGAAACTTAGGCCTAAGGGAGACTCCCACAACTTAGAGCCCATAAAGTTCATCATTTGTTGGAATAAGTAGCAAAAGAAGAAGGTGAGCTACGAAAAACAGAAAGTGTGGAAGAGTACAACTGTGATCCCTCTCTTCGAAAGAAGGGAGTGAAATTTTGTGATGAAGAGGATGAGTCACCAATCGAAGAGTTGGTGAACAGAAAGACCTTGCCACTTCAAAATATGACAACAGAAATAGTGGCTAAGGTAGATGACGTATGGAGTTCCTTAGACTCTAAAATTAAAACTGTCTTAAAAATTGTATAAGAGTCTAAGGTAGAACAAAGTAGTGACAAAGGTAAGAAAAAGTGGAGAGATTTAAGCCCTGCACATAACAAGGGTAAGGGAAAAATCACCAACTCCGATGTGACTGTGGACTTTGACACAGGTGAAGATGGTGGATGTGAGATCTGCCACTATGACCATCCTAAGGGATGTTGCCTCATCATCTCACATCTACAGGAGTCTGGGGTGTATGCGCTTAATCCAAGACTCAACCAACAGCAAACACCTCGAAGGTTACCTTATCCACAAGGTAATCCAAGGTAGTTCCACCAACCACTAACATATTATTCAAGTGGAACTCCACCACAACCCATCAGACAGCATCAGTAGTGGAAATACCCACAGTCATGGGGGATGGCACCACCAACACTACAGTACCCTTACCGGAAGCCTAATCCTTATGGTTATTATGGGCAGTAGCCGATTTCCCTAGGTGACTTGATGGGTCACATAAACCCTCCACATTACTACCAAGTTCAGGAGTATTTTAGGACTCCTTCTCCTTTGGGAAATGCTCCATACCCACACTATCCTCCAAATTCATTTGCATCTCTTGCACCAATAGCCCCACTACCAACCACTCCAACAAAGCCTAGAGTAATTCTCACTCAACCACGACAACCCAATGCTATGAGGGCTCCCAATCCTCAATTCTTAGTTGGTTCTAACAATCATACATCAAAAAGACCTTTCCTTAGGACCAACAATCCAACCAAACCCTCGCCTTCACAAGCAGTTGAGCATCTAAACACCTCCATACCAAATAAGGTTTTGGGAAACCTTTTAATAGAGAAATCACGTCCAATGCATACAGTTATGTTAACACATATAGTAACTGACTAGATCAAGGTCGACCATCTTCCAAAGAAATTATCGGATTCAGGAATCCCCCTAGTTTACCTCCAAGTTGCTAGGAATGAACCCCATAAGGCTCTCCTTGACTTAGGTTCTGGGGTCAACTTAATCTCACAAGAACTGTATAAAACCTGGAACCTACCTCCACTCAAGAAGATCAATATTCACTTAGGGCTAGCTAACCAGTCCATCACTATTCCTTTGGGATAATTTGAGGACATTATTATCACTATAGGTGGTTGGTCATATCCAGCCAATTTCCTAGTGATCTAAATAAACAATGACAAAGGGGATTTCCCAATTATAATGGGAAGGACATGGCTGAATACAACTGATGCATGCCTAGGAATCCGCAAGATTTTCCTAGAAATATCCAAGATAAATGCTTTTGGGAAAATTGAGAGGAAAAGAGTTACATGCATCACATATAGTGACACAGGGTGTCATTGTGTGCAAAAATCATGGGTGATGTGAAGTTTAACATTTCCTGCATGCAATCGGTGTGCATGGGATATTGACATAAAAAAGTGCCTATATGCGGCATCCACACAACAAGAAAACACCCAGTGGCTGATGGCTGATAGAGAGAACAACTCAACAACCTGCATGGAACTAGTTGAGGGAATAACTAGTTCTTACATTGAAAGCACAGACATATTAGAGCAAGTTTGTTGCTAACTTCCAGCCCTTAACTCTGAAAACATTAATTGGGGGAAGTTGGAGATTCCAAAGGAGTTTAAACAAGAACCCCTAGATTTAAAACTGTTGCCCACCGACTTGGAATACATGACCCTTAAAAATGAAAAATCGGTAATCATCAACGCAAAACTTGTATCCAAGCAAAAAGAAAGTTTGCTAAAGGTGATAAACAAGTGGTCAAAAACCTTTGCCTGGTCATACCCTGAACTAACTGAAATAGATCCTAGGATATGCTAGCATAGGATTTACATAGACCCCTCTATGAAACCTTGCAAGCAACCCCAGAGGTGATTGAACCCGAAGTTAAAACAAATAGTGAAAGAGGAGATAGTGCAGCTTCTCAAGGCTAGGTTCATTTACCCTATTGCCGATAGTGAGTGGGTTAGTCCTCTTGTAATCGTACCAGAAAAATGAGGTAAATGGAGGGTATGTA
Organism: Gnetum montanum; assembly: GCA_015680685.1. Taxonomy (NCBI): domain Eukaryota; kingdom Viridiplantae; phylum Streptophyta; class Gnetopsida; order Gnetales; family Gnetaceae; genus Gnetum; species Gnetum montanum. Next base: position 330,352 of record MNCI01003637.1, on the reverse strand, counting down.
TAGATTTTAGGCTATTAAATATGGCAACATTCAAAGATCACTTCTCATTTCCATTTGTTGACCAAGTCTTAGACACTATAGTAGGGCATCGCTATTAGAGTTTTCTGGATGGGTATAGTGGGTACAACCAAATACGAAATGCACCAGAAGACCAAGCCAAAACAATGTTCACCAGTCCTTGGGGAACTTTTCCATACAAAAAAATGCCTTTTGGCTTGTGCAATGCACCTACCACATTCCAACGATTAGTTCTAAGCATCTTTCAACAGAAAATAGGTAATGGAGTAGAAGTCTTCATGGACGACTTCTCCACTTATGGGATGAGCTTTGATCAAGCCCTCGACTGGTTAGAGCAAGTATTGAAATGATGTGTTGAAACCAAC
>MNCI01003637.1:306459-329813 GCA_015680685.1 Gnetum montanum | reverse complement strand
AGCATTCCAAACTCTCAAACAGAGGCTTGTGAAAACCCCCATTCTACAAGCCCCTGACTAGTCCAGGTCATTCCATATCATTACTGATGCATCTAATTATGCCTTAGGAGCTATACTAACACAATTAGATGAACAAAAATGACCTTATTAGATCCACTGTGCCAGTAAGAGTATCACCGGTGCACAACTCAACTACACGACTACAGAAAAGGAATTAATGGCTGTAGTGTTTGAACTGGACAAATTTAGGCACTATGTATTGGATTACAAAGTATACATCCATATAGATCATAGTGCAATGAGGTTCCTTATGAACAAGCCAACAGTTAGCCCACGTATCATACATTGGTTGGTAATTCTTCAGGAGTTCGATTTAACAATAGTAGACTACAAAGGCACCGAGAATGTAGTTGTTGATCACCTATCTCAGTTGCGTTGGGATAACAAAGAGGATGAATATGCTATATTTGACCATTTTCCTGATGAAACCCTCTTGCTGGTGTAGTAAATGATCAACCCATAGAAATAAATTGGTATAGTAGCATTCTTACTTATCTTACTTCCCAACAAATACCACAGGGGTTGGACTTTAGGAAGAAACAACAGTTTCTTCACAAAACTAAGTACTTCATGGAAATCAAGGGACAACTTTATAAATTCTATCTTGATGGCCTGGTTTAATGGTGTGTGCCTGATCAGGATCAATTAAAAGTTCTCTAGGATGCTCATGAGGGCCCATGTGGAGGTCATTATGCTAAGAGATGAATGGCTACCAAGGTCCTACTTGCAGGATATTATTGGCCAACACTATTTCAGGATGCCCATCATTTCATCCAATCCTGTGAGTGCTGCCAACACGATGGTGGAATGACTACTATAATGGAGGATCCGCAACAATGGATTTAACCTTTGGAACCCTTTGGTATCTGGGGAATAGATTTTATGGGGCCTATTACACCAATGTTCAACGGAAAGGCATATATCATCGTTGTTGTTGATTACTTAACTAAATGGGTTGAAGTGGTCGCAGTAACAGACTACACATCATCTATGGCTACACGATTTATACAACAACAAATCGTAAATAGGTTTGGTGTGCCACGTGCACTCATCTTGGATAATGGAACACATTTCACGGGTGCAACCTTTCGCAAATTGATGCAATGCTTAGGGGTTGAGCATAAATTGACCACACCTTACGACCCCCAAGCTAATGGCCAAGCCAAGGTTACTAACTGAGAGATTACTAGAATATTAATGAGAATGATTAGCAAATTTAGGTGAGACTGGAGCACAAAACTAAACGACGCTCTCTGAGCATACCGCTCCACTTGGAAACTCCCTACAGGCTATTCTCCATATGAGTTAGTGTACGGGAAACTACCAAAGCTCCCCATACAGAATGAGCTCTATACACTATCCATGGCTTGCGACCTCCATCTAGACCTCGACCTAGTATAGAAACAATGGTTGGAAACTCTGAACATGCTAGATGAGAATAGATTGGTTGCACTATCATTAAATGAGTTGCACAAAGCACATAGTAAACAATGTCATGACTTAAGAATTTGAAGGCTTAGGTACCAACCAGGAGACAAGGTCCTTTATTGGAATCCCACGCATGTACCTCAGCGTATAAAATTTCAAACATTGTGGGAAGGATCCTATATTATTCATACAACCTTCCCCTCTAGAGCCATGATGATATACAAACCTGATAGCCTGGATAAATGATTATTGGTTAATGTACAACAAACAAAACCTTTCCGTGAACCCGCAACAGCCAGTACAAGTTACACATCCACTAGTGGGCAACCTCGCTCATTATTTTAGATCTCTCCCTTTCCACTCAGTCATGGGGAAGATGGCCACCTATGTTAATCATATGGGGCCCTTAGTTCTTTTTTGATTTTTGTTTTATGCATTTTTGTTTTACATGTTTTTGTTTTACAACATCGTTATACTTTTTTGCATTTTGTGTGTGTGTGTGTGTGTGTGATCCACTCTATAAGTTTGTCACCCAATAAGTGTTCAGAATGATGGTATGAACTATTTTTATATTGATTTCTAGTGTTTGGTTTTTACCTTTAATTCACAATGTTGATACTAAGGTATGTTTCTTTTGATATGGTAGGCAATGAGATCACTTCATCCATCCATCCACCAGTTTCTATGGTCTCTCTCAGCTTGAAAATGTATAGTCTCCTTCTAATAAGAACTTAAACGAATCAGTGACTGGGTATTTCTCAAACTAAGGAAGGACTCAAGGATTGAAAAGGGTGTGACTTCAAGGGAACTTGATGCTTTTATGTTGGTCATTCTCTTGGGTGCTTGGATGTTTTTCTTCTTGAGTTTTCTTGTTGTTCCGATGTTACCCAACTATCGAAAGTTGAGACAATAAAAATAAGAAGTCTTTGCATGGTGCGGTTCTCACGCATAAAAATAAAAAATGGAAAAAAAAAAGAAAGAAGAAAGAAGAAAAAGAAAAGAAAAGTGAGAATTCAAAGCACACCCCTTAGATGAAATAAAAATTGGGCTATAAGCACTGGTTATGGAACCAAAAGTGTTCCCTCTAACTAAGGTCCTTCTCGCTTCCCATTCCCTCCTTTGTTTTGTCAGAATGGTGGTGGCTCTTTGGAAAGGCATTCTTGTTATCCAAGTGGATGGTTTAGCCGAATGCATTGACGCAAAGTCACTAGATGTGGTTGGTTTGAGGCTGGACTTGGAATGATACTTGCCAAGTTACATTAATCATAAAATCCACAAGGGGCTATACACCACCTTGTTCTTGGGATTCCATTCCATTCTCTTCTCTCCACTCTTCTCTCCATTGTTCACCTCATTGTCGGTTGTATCATTAGTGTATATATTTTGGTTGATGCATTGTTTTCTTGTTGGTAAACGCTTGTGGTTAAGACTTTAACTCTTGTTCCAAATGACATTTCCGGAGCCTATGGACTCTTTGAATGTAGGTTTGTCAGGGAATTAAGAGCATGAGCCTCCTTTGGGGAGGACCCACTGACATTCCTATTTGGAGCATTAGTTAAATTCTTTCCCTTAACATTTTTGCAATCTAATTTCTTTTGTTCATTTCCATCTTGACATCCATTTCCTCGATGCCATAGTTGTCCCTTTTTATCTATCTTTCTTACTCCTTTTCTTTCTCCATTCTAATGCTACCAGAGGTTTGGGATTAGTCATGGGGGTATGGGGCCCGATTTTTTCGATTTTCTCCTAGCCCTGAAATTTTTGATTTTCTTCCTAACCCCTACACCTTTGGTAGTCATCNNAGCTATGCAAGGAGCAAGATCGATGGCGTGCTTATGGATGATTAACAAAGGTGCAATCTTGGCGTTGGCAGCATCAAAACTTCTTTCTCTCTCTCTTTCTCAGCTGCCAACTAAGGCCTGATGTCATTGTAATAAGGTGTTCATCCTTGTTGTCATGAACACTAGTTTTTTCATGTCTTGTAATGATGATCCATTCACAAGTCATCCCATTAGTTCCATTCCCCTCAATAATTCCATACCTTCCCAATATTATTGTACGGAACTTGAGGATGAGTTTTCATTCAGTCATAGGGGTATGATGAGATGCAATTCGCATGAGCTACGATATCGCATCCCATGCGATATCGCGTACGTGATATCATGTCGTCCCCTGTGATGTCGCATATGCGATATCGCGGTCCGTTGTCAAATAGGGAACCTCTAGCAAATTGATCACTCCAAAGATAGAATATTTTTCATGTGCCCATAGTAGGAGTCCCCAAGTGAACGAATCTTTATTCGAGTAGCTTTGTACCTGAACGCAAGTTGTGTATGGCAATAAAGATGAGCTTTGTGGATAAAGCTTGCAGTTCATGGAATAGGATTTATTACATGTTATTCCTTACCTATTATTTATTACCCTGCATTAGCGCGGCATGAGTATGACTTGATTACGAGCATTTACGAATGTGTACAGCTAATCAAGGAATTAGCTGCTCATCACGATTAGTCTCTCTCACCCTTATCTCCTAGAACATGAGATAAGTACTGAAACACCGTGGAAATTGCAAATCGGCCTAAGGCGAAGATTCATGATTTGGGTGAAAGTTTGTGACAACAATCCAGAAGACAGAGCAAGGCAAAGAGGCGTGCAGCATCAAGTCTCCAAGTTTCTTGCAAATTTCAACCTTACTTTGTTTTCTCTCTTTACGCTACATTATGCAACATAGCGTAGTGTCGCTTAGCGTAACTATGTTTAACATAGCCCGACATCAGAAAGTAACTTACTTCAATGATTTTGACGAAGTTTAAGATCTAAGACTTTTCGCATATTCCACTAAGTCTTTTGTTCAGGGCTGAGTTTACGCTTCGTTACGCAAAGCAGCGTAATGAGCTCCTAGAAAGTCAAATTCAGAGTCCAAAGAAGCATGGAAGATTGATTTCTTCCTTTTTGCAGATTGGTCTCTTTACGCTTATTACGCTACGTAGTGTAAACAAGCGTAACTTATTGTAAAGTTGACTATGTTTTATGCTCTATTACACTTCGCGATGTAAATGAGCGTAAAACAACTTGAGCTAACTACTTCTATGCTCTATTACGCTCTACCACGCTACGCAGCGTAAACGAGCGTAATACTGCCTAAAGTCAACTAAGGTAGTACCCAACACGCACCTGCTATCCATACGCACAATACGCTCATCAGCGTATCGTAGCGTAATCATGAGGCAGCCTCAATAGGAATGATTGACAGCGTACCCTACCCCCTTTCCCAAAAATGTGATGCGACATGACCAGTTTCAACATAAATTTTGCCAAGTCAACGGTATTTTGAAGGTTCGAGACATGTGTCATTAGGACCTTGCCTTCTTCATGTGCTACAGAACCTATAAATACTCCAATTGGCAAGAAAAGAAGGGATCTTCATCTAGATCATCTTTTTTGGCAGCATCACCTCTTAGCAGAGACAGAAGACATTGTTGAGCATTGGAAGTAGGAGTGATCAGTCTTTTGGTGAAGATACAATTCTCTCCATTGGCGATCATTAGTGGCTTTGAGCAGAAACTACCGAAGGCAGAAAGAGTAGATCAGAGATCGAGAGATCATCTGGTGCAGTTGGCAAGGTTTATTGATCAGAAATAGTTGATCGATAGACATCCAGGCTTGACCTTCCTTGCATCCCATCCTTGGCTTATGAGGTAGATCGAGCTTCATTCTGTACTCCTTGTTGAATAGTTTTCTTGTTATTTTGTGTATACTTCGCACAAGATAAGCGGAGTCTGCTATTGGAACCTTGTATACAATATACTCAATTTAGCCAAAACATAGATCTTGGAATTGTGCACTTTCCTAAATCTGATCCTCCCTGTCGCGTTGACGTTGTCATTATTTTGATTTATTTACATCGTTTTCTACTCCTCTTATGATTCATTGGATCAGTTTGTTTCATGGAATATCTATATAATATACATGTTATCGCAATATTCGTCGATTTACTGATTAAGTATGTCCCTGTATGTTCGACAAGACCATTTAGGGCACCGCGGAATCGTTTTCTCTAGCACGGCCCTCGCACGGAGCCATGGTTAAGACTGTGTACATGGATTTTCGTTCGGTATTTTCCAGCGACTGATGTTTTCTGTCGTTATAGTTTTCTAGCACTAGAAGGAGGGCTTGAACCTCCTATCCGTATTTTACGGGTAGCCCTGTAAGCGATCCGTACCCATGTTCATAAAACGTAAATGTAATATCTCTAGGGAAGTTTACGAAAAATCGTGTGGTGTAGATTGGTCACAACAATGATTCCTTTGGAATCCTATAGGGTAAAAAGCCCATTCATAATTCTGTTTGGTCGTCGCCTTTTAGATCCTGTCATTTGTTGTCATTAACCTATCTGAGAAATGGATTCTGCATATGCAACCACTGCCGCTATGATCACCACTGACTCGGGTGCCACATCTGTAAATCCCATTCCTGGACCAACTTCCGGTGCAATAGGACCTCAAGGACCATTGCATCGTTCATTGAGGTTACAGGGCAAGAATCCTGCTTTCACCGTCGTGACTCCTGAAGAGTACAATTTCATTTGCATCAAGATCCAGGAAAAACTTGCCCTTAGCCTAGCTGAGATTGAGGCAAAATGAAATTATGAGCTGATCCACAAAGGAGACCAAGATTTTACCCCTACCACGTATGACATTATCCCCCTGACCGAACATTATCATGAACTCCTGACCCAACTGGTTATGGCTAGGAGTCAGGCTACATAGTCCATTCTAGAACCTCAAAATGGGGAAGAAGAGGAAGATGAATTCATAGCCCAATCTAAACATGCAGATTCATACTATACCCTCAGCCCCCATACATACATAAATCCCCTATTTTCTCTCACCGGAGAAGCCGTCCATCTCAACTCTATCATGACTACCCAAACCCATATTCCTATCATCCTGTAGGCCACAACGCAATCCTCAGTCTTGCAAGTACAAATACCATCTCAAAATAACATGGGGGCATTATCATAGCCACGTGTAATTAGTATTCTGTCGATGGTACCTGCGTCCACCACACCCCATTTCATCCCCCAAGTGCAAGCCCATGCCATGCCCATAACCCGCCCGGTGCAAAATCTAGTGCAAACTTTATCATCACAACCCACTGCAAGGCAATAGATCGCAACCACTATTCAATCATAGTAATCTGTTCAACAACCCATGGCTGGTCAGTGGATCTCGCCTATTTCACATAATCAATCTGCGTTATACGATGTGCAACCCTTAACCGCACCTACCACGCATGTCTCGCAGAAAAACGCACAATATCCTTACAATCTCCATCCTATACACCCGATGACAACCAATTTCTCTGCTCAACCCAGTGGGTGGTGGCCTTCACAAGCAGCTCCGTCCGCAGGGATAGTCCCCATGGCATTTCCTGTCAACCAAGCCATTGCTCCATTCCCATTGCCTGGTACTGCTCTTTCAGTCCAACCCCCTACTCCTCCTGCATAGACTTCTTCATCACCAAGTCTGGATCAAGCTTTTTCGCTTATTCAGACCCTTACCGAGGAAGTTAGGAGCCTTAAAGCTGTTGGCTCTGATACGATACAAGTCATGGATTTCTACCAGGATGATCCTATTAGCCTAGTGGTTCTTATGTTGTCGTTTCCTCTAGGGATGTCGTTGCCCCATTTGACTAAATATAATGGGGAAGGAGATCCTAATGCTCACCTTGTTACCTTCAAGTCTGAATCCTTGTTATTGCAGTAATGGCCTCATACAATTATCCATGTCTTTGCAATGTCTCTGGAAGGGAAAGCTTTGGATTGGTATCAAACGCTCCCTCGCTCTTCCATATCAACCATGGAAGAGCTCCTAACACAATTCATGACTCACTTTAAGTACAACTTAAAGCCAGAAGTCACGCTAGACCAACTTATGGGAGTGAAGCAAGACCCACTTGAACCAGTCTAGAAGTTTATACAGCGATGGAGCGCTAATTTGAATGAAATCCGTAAGCCTATCGTGGAAGCCCATCTGCTAGCTATTTTCAAAGGAGCAGTTAACGACTTCATCAAGTCTAAACTGTATTACCTTACCCCTAGCTCCTTGAGTCAGGCTTTCGCCCAAACTAGGAGCATCCAAGATGCTACTGAGGCTAGTAAATACCTAGCGTATGTGGCCTATAAAAACACCAATAATAAAGGTAAAGACAAGGGTAAAGCAATAACGATGATAGTAGCTGCGCTGGCTGAGGGCGCTAAAAACAAGAATAACAAGAAGGCACCCACAGTGTCTGCCGAGACCATGGCTAGTGCAAGTAGCACCGGCCAAGACACACCTACCCCTGAAAAGCCCCCCTAGTCAAAGCCAAACTTCGAGCGTAAAGATCGCTCAAAATACATAGGTCTGCCTATAAAACATTCGGAACTATTGAAACAATTATTAGGGGTAGGATACATTCAGAATAAAAAGGTATCCGAAGAAGCTCTACAGCATCACAAGAGTCATTGTGAATTGTTGAAGAATCCTTCTTTATCCCTACCTAATGAACCACCAGTTCTGAAGTCTTTTAGGCTGGACTATTTTTGTGACTACCATCAGTTGTGTGGTCACGATACTGATTACTGCTGGGTGTTGAAGGATGACATTCAACGCATGATTGACAATGGTTCTCTAAAACTAGACGGCAATAGTCCAACACGTCCTGAAAACCAGGTGTTTCATATGTACAAAGACCCATTAAACGCAAATAACGCACCATACACCATCAACATGGTAAGTACGGATAATGAAGGGAAGGTATCACCTAAACAACCCTTTTTTTTACGTGTACCTACCAGTTCACCCCAAAGGGCAAGTTCTTCATCGGCAGTTAGTGGTGTCTTGAGGCCACCCTTTGTTATTCGGGCACCCTCTCCAGCCATAACCCGGTCTTACGTTAACAATAAAACCGCGGCCACACCCGCGCCCACTTCTAAGGTGCCTTTTATCCATAGGGTACCAAAACCATCGGCTGCTTCTTTTACGCAGGGGCAAGCTTCTATCCAAAACCATCAACCGTCACCAAATAAAAAAAAGGAAGAAGATGCGTCAATTAATGCCACCAAAAACCACTCTATGCTAGGCTTCGCTAAGCCCAAGCCCCTCACCTCTGTCCCTGCACCTGTACCTTGTGGGCAAGACAAGGGTATAGAAACATAGCCACCTCCCCTCGATAGAAAGAACCACAACCCTCCAACTAATGCTATTCCGCCTCGAGAAATCCATCTCTTAGGGCGAATGGAAGAGGACAGAGGATATAAGCAAACCAGCCAAGAACGGGACCTCCTCGATGCATTTACGCAAGTCAAGCAGGCTCTAAAATAGAAAAACATGACATTGAGCCTCTATGACTTGCTTATGACATCTCAAAAGCACCGTGAGGCTATGGTCCATATGCTGACATCCATACCTGTGGATGAAGGCTTACCAGCGGAAGAGAAAGCGATACATGCTGTCATGTTTCCTCCTACTGCTGAGCAACCTAAACTAGCCCCTTTGATCATTCATGATGAATCCATCAAAGATGATCCCGAGAAAGATCAAGTGACGATAGAACCCATGTTCATCATCGTCCGGTTTGGTCAACATTGGATCTGGAGGGTGCACGTTGACGATGGTGCGGCTACGAATGTCATCCCTTATCCTATAGTAGATAAGTTGGGCTTGGTAGACCAGATCATTCCTACAACAACATCGTGCCTAAAATCGTTCAACGGGGCACAAGTTTAAGTCAAGGGGATAGTGCATATCGAATTTGTGACAGGGGATCAATTCCCAACAGATGCCACATTTATCATTATCGAGGAGATGCCCGGTTTCAACCTGATCCTAGAGAGGTCCTGGCTAGCCCAACTGAGGGCAATTTTGCCACCAATACACTAAGAGATACACCTCCCTTATGTGGGGGGAGAGGTAGTAATACACAATGATGAAATAACTCCTAGGACTGTCAATAACATAGAGGAAGAATGGGGTTCGGAGATCAAGATGCCTTAAGATCAGACCCATGTCCGAATTCCCAAACAAGTCAGAATGAATGATGACAGCCTAGCCTGGGCAGACTTACCATTTTAGGAAGAAGAGGATGATGTAGAAGAGTCAGGCCATAAACCTCCTTGCCCTTACGCACCACTGAATGTAAAAGCCATTAAGAAACAATTACGGGCTAGCGATTGATCTAAGTGGTATTTACGTGCATCGTTACACTTTTACTAGTTTTCCGCTTACGCTTATTAAATTTGATTGTCAGTTTTCTTTAATATACATACATATTTATGCTTTTTGTCCATTACGCTATTTACATTCCCCATTTTACACCATTTACACTTCTTGACTTCTATTGGTCATATTAGCACAATTATGCAGATATGTACGTTTTTATCAATTACACTCCTAGACATACACAGAAGGCCCGCAATGGCCTAAAACTAGTAAATGGCCCGCAACAGCCTAAAACTAGTAATGGCCCGCAATAGCCTAAAACTAGCTAATCCGTTTGTATCTTACACAAATGCTATAAGATGGCCCGCAATGGCCTAAAACTAGTAAAGGCTCGCAATGGCCTAAAACTAGCAAATTCATCCATTTATATCTTACACAAACGCTATGTGACGGCCCGCAATGGCCTTAAACTAGCTACTCCATTCTACAGTCATAATAATGCAACCTATCTAAAGTCTTTAACAGTTTTCCTTACGCTTTGTATAAATAAAGACATAAAATTAAACATAACATAAATAAGAAAAAAATAAACAAAATCTCATGAGTAATATTGCCAACATTCATATTTCCATTGTTCAATTTCATCAATAAAATCATGCGTAAATCACAATTACGCATCCCCCCTAGTACCACTATCACCCGTATCCCTTAAGTCCGCCTCTAAGACTAACAAATCATTCTCGAATGGACCGTCCCTTTTAGAGAGTATTCCTTCATGAGGAAGGTCATCTTCACGGGGTTCTTGCACTAACACTCGCTTCCCAAGAGGATGGTCTGCATCATTATGCTCTTCTTCCTGAACGTGCTCCTCATCCTGTCCACCTTCTTCATCCACTCCTTGTACCTACATACAATAAATACATAAGAAAAAACCATGATAAAACAAATTAGAAAATTTAAATTCAATAACATTCAAACTTACTCGTGATGGTCCTGCATCTGCAACAAAGGGGAGTTGGTCTAAACCTACCCACAGGCGTTGCATAATTTTGTCTTCGGTTAACTCGGACCAAAATCCATCCCCCAGATTAGTTACAGCCTTCACCTTCCCTTTCTCCACACTAGTCCATCGAGGTGGTTCAAGGAAGAAAGTAAGAACTGTAGTCTCTTCCCTGGGAATAGTAATTTCCCTTTCCAGGGACATGCTTACCGTTACCTGCTCCTAGAACTTCTCGAAGGCCTTAGCTGCACCAATGACATCAAGGAACACCCGCAAGGATTAAGCTTTAATGGCAGAATCTTGATAGTGCTAACGATAAGTGATACTTTCTCGCTTATACAGATGCTTATGATCTTTTTCTTTCTACCCCGACTCTTGGACACTTGCGCAAAAGTCCTTCCAGTCCTGGTTCTTCTGGGCCAAGAGCTCTATTTGCATCGTTTGCTCCACCAATTTGTGACTAGTTTGCACGCTGTTTCTAACCACGGTCCAGTAGCGAGCGTAGTCAATAATAGCCATATACCAGTCCTCTTCATCTGTTCCTTGCACTTGTAGGAATTTACATCACGATCTTAAGTCTTTGACCTCTTTGGTCAGAGATATCCTTTCCTTCTCTGACCTCTGTAGCCTCTTCCAGAGGTCTTCATTGACGTTTTGAATCTCCCACAAGGAGAGGGTCGAGGGTAATGCACATTTGCACATTTCCTCATAAATTCTGCATGGCACGACCACGCCATCCGATGAAGGCTTGACTGTGTCCAGGTCAATGGGCTCCGTAGGGTACCATTGAAGGCAAGCTCCTGACAATAAATATTATCAAACATAAATAAACATAATAATCTTATAATAAAATAAGCATATTATAGCAGTAACATACCAGCCCCAGGATTAACGTGCTCGAGGCACTCGATCATATCACTAACAATGCCTTCCATGAAGGCAAACTTATCAGGGAATTCCCCCCACACTCTGCTTACAACAGCGGACAGGGATGCACCTCGTTTATCTGTAGCGTAATTAACTCAAAATTTCTAGTTATTAACAGAATTTCTTAAAAATTCTAATACACTGATTACCTCTTCCTATTACAGTGGGGAGTGCATCAACATTTTCTACCTCCTCTCTCTCCTCACGCACAAGGGTCTGTGCGTCACTTATTCTAACAGCCGGGGTCCCTTCCCCACGCCGTAATACCACTACCCCTATTTGAGTGGTCAATCACTCTGTACGTCTTCCTATTCATTCCACATAACACATTTAAATAATTCAGAGTACCCTAAATAAAGTTGCATAATACAATAATTACCATAACTTTCACTATGTCTTTACTCTTAACAAGCGGAGGTTTACTTCGTTGAACCCTGACTTGAATAGTTCTGTTAGTGCCACCTGCTGGTTCCACAGGCGACTTGGTTAGGTGAGGCCTTTTACACTGAACCGAGGCATCTACTATCTCTGTAGCCAGATGCTTCCCTCGTGACGCATCATCGGTGTAAGTGGGAAGTGCCCCACCTACGCTATCAGGGCCCCGCATTCGAGGTGCCACCAAATCCCTAGTCGTTATAGATAGCAACTCCCCAATTCCCTCCAGAGGATCCTGTGACCAGGTAGTGTCGAAGAGATGAGGAATCCAGGGTTTGGATAACTAGTCTCGGTCCTGTAGCATCCAGACCCCATTCTTCTGGACAACCAAAAATTTGGCAAAACACCGGAGGCAAGCTATGAAGAAGGTGAAGTGCACACTAAAATGAGACTCGAGCTTTTGACGGAGCCTGATCATTTCAGTGTGTAACCCCTCAGCGAAATAGCTTGCCCAGTCAAATTGGGTTCCTTCCTCCATCACCTCTCGCATAATACAGGCCTATTCTATAGTAAAGAACTTCCCCTGCGAGAGTGTCTTGGGGAAAGCTTGGGCTCGGAAGAGGGGATAAATAGTCTTGGCGACCTCTAATTTGATCTTTTTACAAGGGATCCCCATGGTATCCTTCTTAGTTCCCAACCACTCCTTCAGCTCTTCCTGACATTTGACGCTCCTCCTCAATTTTTCCTCTATGGGAAGATCATCAGAGGGGATGCCGAAGAGGTCAGTAAACAGCTAAGCATCAATATCAAAGTTTACATGCATGTGACGCACGTGCATGCAAAAACGTTCAACTCCCTCGCTGAAGGAGTTAACCAAGGTTAACATTTTTCTTGCGGGGACATTAGGGGTTACGACCAAGAATAAATGCATCAACCTCGCTTCCCGCAGCTTGGTGACCAATGCCACTAGGGCTGTCATGTGGCTGAGCCATTGTTGTGCCTCCTTTATGTCACCATAATGGAAGAGGAGGGTGTTCGCTTTGCGGCCAGAAATCATGATGGTAATCTCTTGGGATTCCCTGACTGATAACACAAGGCACATGTCAAGATACCGAAATCACCATTACGCAACATTTTAAAACAAAGAAAAATGTAATATCCTATAGCTAATAGCAGCAATGAAACCTTACCAGGTCCAAATGACAAAGAAAATGGAGGGAGCTTCCTTTGCACATCCATGAGGGTGAGGGGTGGGTTCAAAGTCCATTCCTCATGTAACCACCCGAGATTTTGACAATTTTTGAAGGAATTAGCATAACAAGTGGGATACTCAGGAATGTCGAAAGCCATTTGCCCCATTACACCAACACGTACGTTGCTAGTGGACGTAAACTCATTTATTGTCGTTTTAGTCCAAGTCAATGTATCATTATTGCCTACTAACCCATTTTCGTTGATGAAGAACCTGTATCATATAACACATTACTATCTTACGCTTTACAAATTCAGACATTACAAAACATAATAACAATACCGTCAATAAAATAACTTACCTGCCTAAATAATACACTGTGCCTGGGGGATTATGGAAGTAGGTCGAGACATGATGAGCCACGAACAAAGTATTATATGCATGATAACAGCTAAATCTGGTCATCTCCCAGATCCAACTTAAGCATCTCAATCCTCTGGCGTTAAGTTCGCGATCTTGAGGACGACCAGTATCAATAGCCCCATCTGTCAAGAAAGCTAGGACACCCTGTGTAGAACCGACTAACAGATATTCCAAAATAGCTCTAGCCACATCCCCCGAAAAATGCGACCACACAGTAATACTGTAGTTACACAGCAAAAATTGAAAAAACTCCAGCGCACCCTTCTGAAACCATATAGCCTTCCCCTACAACTAAGTTTGAGGGGGAGGAACATTGGGTACGATGGGGTTTATACAACATAAAACCCTGACTATATCCAAAATGATTAGGACGGGTTTCATCATGATACTATACAGAAAATAAACACGTTACCATCTAGATTCCGATTGCATGCTTAAACTATAGGAAAATTTACAAAATTACGCTTTAGCCATATAGCCGAAATTGCCTAAACCCTTGTAACAGTATAAGGTTTGTCTCTAAAAATGGCAATAGACACAATACTATTGTCTAAACCCTCGTTTTAATATGAGGTCTATAGCCAAAAACTCTAGTTTACGTAGATGACGCAAAAGGATAAACATAACAAAAAAGCATATCATAGGAAGCAATACAAGTAAGTAAGGGATGGCCTACCGATTTAGGGGAGTGACATCTCTCATTTCAACCAAGGCTTGCAAAGCACACTGCAGGCTCCCTTGTACTTCATTGACTTTTGCCAATTTGATGTTCTTTCCTCTCACTTTCGGTGCCATTATTACAGTCCTAAACACCTTCACACCTTTACACCTTCACGCCTTCACACTTGAACACCTTCATAAATAACGTGCTGCAATCTTTTGCACTTTCTCCTTCTCTCTGTGACAGCCGAGAATTCAAATTTGCGACAGCCAACAGCCTATTTTCGATAAGAACTACCTACTTATATGCAAAGATGACTGACTTGATGCCCGATTTAAGTGAAACTTACCCAAATGCTGGTGTCAGTATGAGCTGGAATGCAAAAATCAAGGCATTAATTACACCAGATATCGCATGCATTATGGTCCGAAATGACCTTAAACTACTGCATCTTATCTCCTCGTAATCAGGTCACATTAATTACAAGCTATTCATGATGTTTAAAATTCAGTTAGCTTCTCACGCTCAGCAACATCACATCACATCCTTTTTCTTTTTAGACTAAACCAAGCGTTATATGCTAAATACTTATGGCACTTAACTTAGTATCTTTCTAATTACTTTCATATTTGACAATTTTGCAAGGTAATTGGCAAATGGAAGAAACTTTATCTGCACTCCTAGTTTTAATAGGCCCACATGGGAAAATCATTAGACAATTTGATCCCACACTAGTAGAAACTAACCTTGCCCTCGATGACATAACCATACCACATCGGAAACATCTCTAGACTGGCCAGAACCATCGACATGCACGCTAGATCTAGAAGCTGGAGATGTAACCGAAGACCCCCTTAACGAGGTCTTTGTGGTTATGCATAAGGGTGAGACTAAAACTCTTAAGGTTAGTTCTTTACTAGAACAAAAGGCACATGACAACATAAAACAGGTCCTCCAGAACAACATCACAGTGTTTGCATGGTCATACGAAGATATGTCGGGACTAGACCCAAGGTTAATACAACACAACATAATTCTAGATCCCCATATCAAAGCAGTTAGACAGAAAGCACGAAAAATTAAGCCAAAAGTCGTGCTAGTAGTACATGATGAGATCACTAAACTGTACTAGGTTGGTTTTATTTGTGTAGTCGATTACTCAGACTGGATATCTAACATTGTAGTTGTCCCCAAAAAGACCGGAGGGATATGCATCTGCATAGAATTCCAATACCTGAACAAAGCTACAATCAAGGATAATTTCCCATTACTGAGTATCGACCAATTAGTGGATACAACCACTGGGCATGCGCTTTTATCCTTCATGGATGGCTTCTTAGGCTACAATCAAATACGCATCAACCCATAACACCAGTTGACAACGACATTCATGACACCCTGGGGGACCTTTTGCTACACTATGATGTCTTTTGGGTTAAAAAATGTTGGAGCTACGTATCAATGAGCTATGACATATATCTTTAGCGATTACCTCCTAGGGAGACTGAATGATTATATTGACGATATAGCTGTTAAGTCTATAAGGTCATAAGATCATTCGGAGGATCTGGAGTTAGTCCTTAAAAGATGCTCTAAATACGACCTCTGGCTCAACCCAAAGAAGTGCTTATTCAGAGTCAAAACCAGATGCATGCTGGGGTTTGTGGTATCGGAAACTAGTATATGAGTAGACCCTAACAAAGTCAAAGCCATTGTTGAATTGACACCCCCTACAAATCTCAAGCAATTACGCGGATTGCAAGGGAGGTTACAATTTATCAAGCGATTCATTTCGACACTAACAGATAAGTTACACCCCATGCAGTATCTGCTTAAAAAGGGGGTTAATCTCGAATGGACAGACGATTGTCAGCGTGCATTTGATAGCTTAAAGCAAGAACTTCAATGCTTGCCCACAATATTCCCGCAGCAAAGGGATCAACTGTTTTACATTTACCTCACAACATCAAACGTACCCTTAGCTACATTACTCTATCAAAAGAGAGATGATGGGTTAGAAGTACCCATATACTACTTGAGTCATGCTCTATGTGCATATGAAATGAGGTATAATGAAGTAGAGCATAATTGCTTAGCGTTAGTATTTATGCTCAAAAAGTGCAGACACTATCTCTTCCGTAGCCAGGTCAACATAATCTACAAAAATAACATCCTTAGGGCTATTACACATAACCTGTACAAAAGTAGTAAAATAGCTCGTTGGAAAGCTATCACAGCAGAATTCGATCTATATTATATTGGTCAATCTTTTACGAAAGGCCAAGCGATAGCTAACTAACTAATAACATCGCCTATTGATAGTTAGGCAACCATAGAGCCTTAATTTTCAGAGGAGCGTGTACATAGTCTAAGCCCTGTCCTAACAAGCCTCAAAGCAATGTTACATTTTGATGGGGGTTCAACCGCTAGGGGCAGTAGTGCTGCCGCAGTCATTTCACTATCACCTAAGGATGTGTGTCTGCACGCTTACCTCTTGACCTTTCCCTATACGAAAATGTGGCAGAGTACGAGGGGCTCCTCAGAGGATTATTAACTGCCAAAGAGCTCGATGTTCAACACCTGGCAATTAGGGGCGATTCGATGCTTGTTATAAATCAAATCATAGGAGTCTACGCCTGCAAGGCTGCACATTTACAGCCCTACTGCAATATGGCTAAAGATCTTCTGAAGCAGTTTACAACGATCGATGCCCAACATGTGCCTCGAAACGACAACACGCTAGCTGATGCACTGGCTACATTAGCTTTAAATGTGCCGTCGCACATATTTGACACTTGTCCTGTCTTAATAACAGATTGTACAAATCCTATCATTCAGGCCGTGCAAATATCTTCACTGCTCGAGGATAGAACGTCAAAGTGGTATGACAACATTAAAACTTACCTCTTGCATGGTGAACCACCACATGAGCTAACATGCACGCAGAAAGATGCAATTCGTAAGCAAGCTAGGCAGTACGTCATCATAGGAGATAGTACCCTCTGTAGATGCTCTTTTGATGAAGTACTACTTACTTGCATTAACAAAGACCAGGCACAACGTATAGTTGGCGAGGTTCACGAGGGATTATGCGGAGGACACATAGCACCATGAGCCATGGCCTCTAAAATCTGTCGCTTAGGGTATTATTGGCCGTACATGGAAAAAGACTATCTTACAAAGGTTAAAACATGTGACATGTGTCAGCATTACGCAAACCTTATACATGTGTCATCTATAGAACTACACACAACTCAAATCACATGGCCCTTTCAATGATGGAGATTAGACATTATAGGGCCTATCACACCAAAATCTTCCCCAGGTCACAGCTTCATAATCACTGCTACTGAGTATTTCACGAAGTGGGTGGAAGCCATTCCTTTGTGAAAGATCACATCTCAACAAATCTGCCATTTCATCTTACATAACATCATAACTAGATTTGGCCTCCCAATGACTATCGTGACCGACAATGGGGCACAATTTAGCAGTATGGAAACCAAATCCTTTTGTCATAACCTCAGTATTAAACAATATTTTTCCTCACCTTATTACCCACAAGCGAATGGTCAAGTTGAAGCGCCAAACAAGGTCATTATCAACCTACTTAAGAAAATGCTCAACAGCAACAAGAGATGGTGGCATGAAAAGATCCTCTATGTGCTATGGGCATATCGTACTACATGTAGAATAGCTACAGACAATACACCCTATAGCCTAGTCTATGGATCTGAGGTGGTGCTGCCCCTCGAATTACAAGTTCCTTCTCTGTGGATGGTCCTCTCCATGATTATAAATGATGCTCAACACATCGAGTCTCGAATCATGGATTTGGATTCAGTAGAGGAGAAGCAGATACAGACACTTAATACCATTGAAAAGTATCAAGATAAGCAGAGGCAGAAGCACCGTCATAATCTTCAACAGCGTCTGATCGAGAAGGGAGATTTGGTTTTCAAGGCCATTCGCGAACTAGTAGGAAAGTTCTCTGCAAACTGGGAGGGCCCTTTCTTGGTAGCTGATGTGTATGATAACAGTGCATTCAAGCTAGTAGATATATCAATGGCAACAAGTTACCGAATCCTGTGAACCATATATATCTGAAGCAGTACTACATCTAGCTACATATCTAGTGTTAACATCAGGCACAACAATCGTCCGCTATGACGCTAAACTAGCAACAATCATCTAGTACAATGTAAAACTAGCACTCTCTTCATGCGTCCGCCATGACGCTAAACTAGCAATAATCGTCCGCTACGACGTAAAACTGGCACTTTCTGCACGCGTCTGCCATGACGCTAAACTAGCAACAATCGTTCGCCACAACATAAAACTGGCAAGTTGCAACCGTCCACTACGACGTAAAACTGGAAGTTTTGTACAGGTCCACCAAGACGTAAAATTGGCATTTCCTACACGTATCCGCCATGACACTAAACTGGCACCAACTGTCTGCCATGACATGAAACTAGCACAGGTAAGCATCCGTCTACTGAGACGTGAAACCAGTACAGATCTATCCCTGGGTCACGACATGAAATTGACATCCACAGCATTGTCTACTGAGACCATAAATCAGCTCTACCACTATCAGCTACGACGTAAAACTAGCATTTTTTAGTCTGCCTAGACTTTAAACTAGATCCATGATCTGCTGGGACTTAAAACTAGTAACGACAGTCTACCAGGACTTAAAACTAGGACCTACAGACCACCAACATGTGAATCAAGCGAGTGTAATCATCTCTATGTGGCTGCAAAACAAATGGGGTGGGATGTTGGGACAACCCCAGTGTTACTACCTCACAGGAATTCTGCTAATTCCTCGGATGTGCTGAAAGGCATACTATTGACCCCTTAGAGATGTCATCACTGCACCCATTTCAGCGGTGGCACCTCTGAGAGGTTAGTTTCGCTGCCCGGAGCCCTAAAGGAGTTCTCATCAACCACAACCTTGGGAATCTCTGCTCATCATCACTATTAGGCTCTTGCTTCACAAATTCACCTAGCTAGTTCTTTGCATAGCCATTTGGGTGCGATGAGTTTGATATTCTTTGGGGGTGATATGCTAGGTCGAGCATCAACATTGAAGACCCTGGCCTCTTGCTATGGTTCCTCCTTCATGGCCCGCTCACTTTGTCTCGTCCCAAACAATACTTGTTTCAAAAACCTCTTCAGTGATTCGGTCAAGCAATGGTGCCCTCTGTTTTCTTCTTTGGTTGCAGGTTACTTGCTACGAGGATGTCGTTCAAAGGTGCGTTCATTTGAGTGGTGAAATACAGACAGTGTTTTGAGATGGTTGCTTAGGTTAGCCTGTCCACTCAGGAGTGCATCCTTGTTTTCCTCATACTCCTACCGCTAGCTCTTACTACCCTCCTTAGCCATCCCATTTGTTTCCCTTACACAAAATGTGAATACACAACATACGCTTTCTACCTCTGCATTACAATCAAGTCCATGAACTAGCGTAACACAACTCGCCTAGTGGATGCCAAAAAAAAGGAGGGGTCGACAAAATGGATGAAACACAACCCATCCAGGCCACGCAGATGCAACACATTTCGTCTATGCAAGCCCCTTCATCTACAAAATGATGGCATAACTCCATGCAAACGAAATCATAGGAGAAGGCCTAAGTGCTTATGCGTAAAAAACTATACTCACATATTTGCATCGTCCCCGAACCTCATTTGAGTCTTCCCTGAACCTCACTTGAGTCTTTCCCGAACCTCTCTCTTCTTACCTCTGTACAAATTCCCTCACGTACCATTTTATCTCCTATTTCTCTCATTTCTGCACTTCTACTTTTACAGGGTGACACTTGAGTAACCGTTGACGAACATTGTTGGTACTTTCACCCATCTGGTGTTTCGTATTCTTTGTCGATGTCTTTTGGGCAAGCCCTCTAAACGTCAACAAAGATGGGCCATTGAAAAACCATGGAAATTGCAAATCAGCCTCAGGTGAAGATTCACGATTTGGGCAAAATTTTCCGACAACAATCCAGAAGACAGAGCAAGGCAAAGAGGCGCGCAGCATCAAGTCTCCATGTTTCTTGCAAATTTCAGCCTTACTTTGTTTTCTCTCTTTATGCTACATTACGCAACATAGCATAGTTTCACTCAGCGTAACTCTGTTTAACATAGCCCAACATCAGAACGTAACTTACTTCGGCGATTTTGACGAAGTTTAAGGTCTAAGACTTGTTGCATATTCTGCTAAGTCTTTTATTCAGGGCTGAGTTTATGCTCCGTCACGCAGAGTAGTGTAATGAGCTCCCAGAAAGTCAAAGTCAGAGTCCAAAGAAGTGCGGTAGATTGATTTCTTCCTTTTTGCAGATTGGTTGCTTTACGCTTATTACGCTACGCAGTGTAAACAAGCATAACTTATTGTAAAGTTGACTATGTTTGACGCTCTATTACGCTTCACGGCGTAAATGAGTGTAAAAAAGCTTGAGTTAACTACTTCTACACTCTATTATGCTCTACCATGCTACGCAGTGTAAACAAGCGTAATACAACCTAAAGTCAACAAAGGCAGTACCCGACATGCACCTGCTATCCATACGCACAATACGCTCATCAGCGTATCACAGCATAATCATGAGGCAGCCTCAACAGGAATGATTGATAGCATACCTTGCCCCATTTCCCAAAAATATGATGTGACATGACTAGTTTCAACATAAAGTTTGCCAAGTCAACTGTATTTTGAAGGTTCGAGACACGTGTCATCAGGGACGTGCCTTCCTCACGTACTACAGAACCTATAAATACTCCAGTTGGCGAGGAAAGAAGGGATCTTCATCTGGATCATCTTTTTTGGTAGCATCACCTCTTAGCAGAGACAGAAGACATTGTTGAGCATTGGTAGTAGGAGTGATCAGTCTTTTGGCGAAGATACAATTCTCTCCATTGGCGATCATTAGCGACTTTGAGCAGAAACTACCGAAGGCAAAAATAGCAGATTAGAGATCGAGAGATCATCTGGTGCGGTTGGCAAGGTTTATTGATCAGAAATAGTGGATCGATAGACATCCAGGCTTGACCTTCCTTGCATCCCATCCTTGGCTTACGAGGTAGACTGAGCTTCATTCTGTACTCCTTGTTGAACAGTTTTCTTGTTATTTTGTGTATATTTCACACAAGATAAGCGGAGTCTGCTATTGGAACCTTGTATACAATATACTCAGTTTTTGAGCCAAAACATAGATCTTGGAATTTTGCACTTTCCTAAATCTGATCCTCCCTATCGCATTGACGTTGTCATTATTTTGATTTATTTACATCGTTTTCTACTCCTCTTAGGATTCATTGGATCGGTTTGTTTTGTGGAATATCTATATAATATACATTTTATCACAATATTCATCGATTTACTGATTAAGTAAGTCCCTGTCTGATCGACAAGATCATTCAGGGCACCGCGCATTCATTTTCTCTAGCACGGCCCTCGCACGGATCCATGGTTAAGACTGTGTACACGGATTTTCATTCGGTATTTTCTAGCGATCGATGTTTTCCATTGTTACAAGTACGACTTGGTTACAAGCATTCAAGGATGTGTACGAATATCCAAGGAATGGATGCTTATCACATTTAGGCTAGTTAAGTGCCTCAGTACAACCACTTCGAGCATGTGGGTTACGCATGGTGATCCCAGTAACGATTAGCGTTTGGTAGCCCCAATTGCATAGTTCAAGGTGTGTACGGTCAGTGGGAACGGATGATGATGCTAGTTAATTTAGACTTAGTTCATTAGTTAGAGTTAGTTAGTTTCTCAACCCTTCACCCTTTAGCATAGAAGACATAAAACATGAAAGACTATAAAAATCATATACCCCGAACTTACTTAACCATACACTGTGATAACTACAAGTTGGGGAAGACAATGAATGATTAACCCTAAGTGTTCCATGGCGCGTGTAGGCATTTACTCTGTGGAGTTTGACCAAATGGCCCGTGCTATGCTCATTTCATATGGTTGAGTGTAGGGGTACCTCACCACTCATCATTGGCACTGTTGCTGGGGACTAAGTGTTTCNTACCTCACCACTCATCATTGGCACTGTTGCTGGGGACTAAGTGTTTCTGCGCTGAATAGAACATAAGGATATCATTCACATCGTTGTGAGCCTTAACGAACCTTCAACATCGTTTTCTCATTGAATAGCTTAAGCATTATGGACCATTGGTGGGTTTAGTCTAATTCCAATGATCTATACCAACTTTTAACATTTTTCTATTAGCATCCTAGGAAAGATTCTAATCTTTTGTCACTTACTTTCAATGTTTTGTGAGGTTTAGGCATCATAGAAGATTTTTGAATGATGTTGTGGATCAGAATTATAGTCTCCCTCAAATTTAGAAGTGTTATTCATATCAAGTTGTTTGAAGTAGCTTTCTCTTTGATGCCTATGAGATATTCTAACTCCCCAATTTGTATCATGTTCCTACTAGCTAACTAAGATTCATCATCATTAGACATGTACTCATAATCTCTATTTACATTTGTCTAATTGTGATAATCTCATCTATGTGACATTTGGTACTTTGTATCTTGTCATTGACCTTTATTTCAATCTTCATTTTGATCCCTTAGTGAAGCTCTATCTTCATATCTATATTCATCTTCATTAGAAATAGACGTTAAAGATGAAGAGAAAGATGGTGAACTTGGAGAATCATTATGGCTTCTATATCTCCCCCCTATGGTTCCTTGATTTATCTCTTCTAAGTTTGGAGAAGGTCCTAGGCATTAGGGCCCTCCTTATTCTAGGACCTGATCCATCCCCTCTAGGATTGTCCGTGATAGCTGAACATAGTCTTGGAATATAGTAAGGATCAAAATGATCATATGAGACCCTGATTGTAGTGTTTCACTCCAATTCTCTTCAATATAGATCCTATCAATTCTTCTACTAGTGTTCTCATCATGTGATGAATTATCAACACTATGTGAAGGAGATATGTTTTTAGTTAATAATGTGTATATGGCTTAAAATATTATTATTTCCTAAAATATAAATTTTTAATGCTTTTATAATCATCATTAATGAGAGCGGTTACTCTAGTAGTT
>MNCI01003637.1:251787-278579 GCA_015680685.1 Gnetum montanum | reverse complement strand
TTGTCGTTCCGATGTTACCCAATTATCGGAAGCTGAGACAATAAAAATAAGAAGTCTTTGCATGGTGTGGTTCTCACGCATAAAAACACAAAACACAAAAAAAAAACAAAGTGAGAATTCAAAGCACACACCTTAGATGAAATAAAATTAGGCTACAAGCACTGGTTATGGAACCAAAAGTATTCCCTCTAACTAAGGCCCTTCTTGCTTCCCATTCTCTCCTTTGTTTCGTCGGAATGGTGGTGGCTCTTGGAGAGTGCATTCTAGTTGCCCAAGTGGATGGTTTAACCAAATGCATTGATGCAAAGTCACTAGATGTGGTTGGTTTGAGGCCGGAGTTGGAATGAGATTTGCTACATCACATTAATCATGAAACATACAAGGGGCTGTACACCACCTTGTTCTTGGGATTCCATTCCATACTCTTCTCTCCACCCTTCTCTCCACTATTCACCTCATTGTCGGTTGTATAATTAGTATATATATTTTGGTTGATGCATTGTTTTCTTTTTAGTAAATTCTTACGGTTAATATTTTAACTCTTGTTCCAAATGACATTCCCAGGGCCTATGGACTCTTTGAATGTGGGTTTGTCAGGGCATTAAGGACATAATCCTACTTTGGGGAGGACCCACTGACATTCCTATTTGGGGCATATGTTAAATTCTTTTCCTTAACATTTTTCCATTAATTTTATTTTGTTCATTTCCATCTTGACATCCATTTCATCAATTCCATAGTTATTCCTTTTTACCTATCTTTCTTACTCCTTTTCTTTTTCCATTCTAACACTACTAGAGGTTCGCGATTAGTCATGGGGTTACGGGGCCTAATTTTTTCGATTTTCTCCTAGCCTTGAAATTTTTGATTTTCTTCCTAACCCCTACACCTTCGGTAGTCATCAGTAACATATTCCTAGATCCATATCAGCCATACCAAAACCTAGCCAATGAGTTTACACTGAAGCAAGGTATCAATTACATGATGATTCAATTACCCTTGCTAATATAAGATTGTGTTGTGTGTGCAGATGGCGACCATGCAATAACGGATTGGATCTAGAGAAAATACTTGGAATGGAGCAGCATTAAAGCAGCTATGCAAGGAGCAAGATTGAGGACGTGCTTACGGATGGACAATGAAGGTGCAATCTTGGCGTTGGCAGTAGTGATACTTCTCTCTCTCTCTTTCTCAGTTACCAACAAAGGTCTGATGTCATTGTAATAAGGTGTTCATCCTTGTTGTCATGAACACCAATTTTTTCAAGTCTTGTAATAATGATCCGTTCACATGTCATCCTATTAGTTCTATTTCCCTTAATAATTCCATACCTACCTAGTATTATTGTAAGGAACTTGAGGACGAGTTTTCATTCAGTCATGGTGGTATGATGAGACGCGATATCGCGTCCGTCGCGATATCACATCCCATGCAACATCGTGTACATGATATCATGTCGTCCCCTTCAATATCGCGTACACGATATTGCGGTCCGTCGCCAAATCTATAAATAAGAGGTGGCACTCCCTTCATTTCTCATCCTAGGCTTAAAGTAGGGAAACTCTAGTAGTTTGATCACTCCAGAGATGGAATATCTTCCATGTGCCCACAGTAGGAGTCCCCAAGTGAACGGATCTTTATTTGAGAAGTTTGTACTTGAATGCAAGTTGTGTATGGAAATAAAGATGACCTTTGTAGATAAACCTTGCAGTGCATGAAATAGGTTTTATTACATATTATTTCCTACTTGTTATTTATTACCTGCATTAGCGTCGCATGAGTACGACTTGATTACAAGCATTGACAAATGTGTACAGCNCTTAGTTAGAGTTAGTTAGCTCTCTCAACCCTTCACCTCAATAGCATAGGAGAAAAACAAAAAAGCTATATAAATCATATACCTCGGACTTAACCATACACCGTGACAACAACAAGTAAGTCTAGGAAGACAACGAATGATTAACCCCAAGTGTTCCATGGGGTGTTTAGGCATTTAGTCTACGGAGTTTGACCGGATCATGTGTGCTACGCTCGTTTCATATGGTTGAGTGTAGGGGTACCTCGCCACTCATCAGTGAGGCATATGATTATTGATATTATTGGAGCCTTAAATTAACTAAATAATAAGATATAAATTAATTATTTAATATAATTAATAATAAAATAAAATCTAAAACTATTCTAAGGGTAATAAGTGTCCTTTCCTAGCTTTCCATACACATCCTAAACTCACATACCCACTATTGTCATTACCAAGTATTATGCTACTGGGAAAACCAGGTAATATGTCTATTGGGATTATTAAGCAAATATGTGTTTATACTTGAAATTAATCACACTTATTCCATCAATTGATTAATGTGTATGGAAATGTAAATATTAATTAAGTACATAGAAATTAATGTACATTGTAAATAAATCTATTCTAAGTCAAAGTGCTACAATGAATATGAATCAATGATTATCTTATTGATGTTCATAGAATGTGTCTAGGTACAATGCCACTCAAAGAAGACATCCTACAATTGACTTTAATCCACACTATAGGCACTCACTAACTGTTTGTTAAGAAATGAAAGAAAACTGCAAGAGTTTAGCTACATTATTAACCAAATGATGCCAAATATACATTAGATGCTTACATATTTATAAGAAAATTTAGAAACAATGTTGACGGGGATCCTTTAATGCATTTTTCTACATCAATGGGAATGCATCAACAAGAATGCATCAAAGCAACTAAGCTATAGTAGATGTGATATAGCAACTATGATATAGCAAATGCGATGTAGCATCTATGATGTAGCAACCAACTGAGACACATTGACAAGGATACTATAATAAAAATGCAACATAGCATCTGTGATATAGTATCTACAATATCTTAGATGACTAATACACTTGATAATATGATGCTTCATCATACCTTATAACATAGTTATATAACACATTAGGTTTCATCACCAACCCTACCATTCATAATGCCTACCCATTGATACATATACTATACAATCTAGGGTATAATCATAGCTAATGTAACTTAAGTACTAGAGGCCAACCTAGATTCCTCATAATGCCTACTCATTGATCTTGATTTAATCAACACACAAGAGTTCAAAACATTAGAGAATCCATGAAACAAGAAACTAGAGGATATAAATATATTGGGGGTAAAAAAATGATAGGAGTTATTCAAAAATAGTAGACCATGAGCTAATCATAACATGTGATCATGAAGGAGAGGTTAACCATGAATCATGGTTAGGTTTTAGTAGATACCATAAGACTACCACAACTTATAAAAACCATCACTTCTTATTCCTACTTGACTATGACTCATTGTTAGGTCATGATCTAGATCATGATCTCATCATGAGTTATGATCAATGCCACAAATTAGATAAACACATGCTATGACTTGTAGTTACGATCCGTAGAAAGATCATAATGGATGGTGTTATTTGCAATCAAGACCATAATCTCACTATAACTCATATTTTTTATTAGTACCATATCAAAAGTCATGATATTGTTCATTGATGAGTGGAGAGGTACCCCTACACTCAACCATATGAATACGAGCGTTTCACACACGATCTCGTCGAACTCCAAGGACTAAGTGCTTATGCGCCTTAATGGAACACTCAGGGTTAATCAATCATTGTCTTTCCAAACTTACTTGTATTGTCACGATTGTATGGTTAAGTAAGCTTGAAGTATATGATTTTTATAGCTTTTGTATTTTTTTATGTCTTCTACTAATAAAGGTGAGGGAGAGAGAACTAAGTGGCTAACTCACATTAACTGTTCATTAACTACTTTCTAAATGTTCCTAACACTAGTATCTGTTCCCACTTGTTGTACACATCCTAAACTAATGCAACGCTACTGGGATTACCAAACGCTAATCATTACTGGGTTACCAAGCACTACACGCATGCTCAAAGTGCTCGTATTGAGTGTATTTAACTAAGGGGGTTGAAGGTTGAGAGAGATATTAATTAGCTAAGAAAGTGTTAAAAATCATTAATTACTAATTAGCTTAAGCTATATATTGCAAGGTTTATCATAAAGTTCATCTTTACTGCTGTACACAAAATTGTGCTCGCGTAAAAATTGCTCGAATAACGATCTATTCACTCTATGACTCCTACTATGGGCACACACAAATAATTCTAACTTTGGAATAACAAACCTGCAAGAGTCTAGCTAAGGGTCTAAGTCTAACTGCCTTGAAACCAAGGGCACTACCTCTTATTTATAGAAGATGAGGCAAGATGCAATATTGTGTATGCGATATCGCGTGGTGGATGTGATATCACATATGCGATATCGCATACACGATATCGTGGTTCATCATACCCCTATGACTGAATGAAAACTCATCCTCGATCAACATTACAATACATGGAAACATTAGTATTCATGACCATAAGAGAATACTATACACAATTGACATCCAGCCTTATTTGGTAGCTGAGAGAGAAGAGAGAGAAAAAAAGGAGTTTATGTGTTGCTGCCAACACTAAAATTGCACCTTTCATTGTCCATCCATAACTATGACATCAATCTTGTTCCTTGCACAACTGTTCTAGCACCAATCCATCCTAAGTGTTTCCTCCAGGTCCAGTTCATTGCTTTATGATTTCCATTTGCACACACAACATAATTACATATCAGCAAGGATAAGTAAATCACAATATAGTTAATACCTTACCTCAGTGTAAGATCGATATGGACAATACGGATTCTAGAGATATAACATTGGTGACTACCCAAGGTGTAGGGGTTAGGAAAAATTGAAAAAATTGGACCAAGGCCCCCATGACTAAGAGCGATCCTCTGGTAGTGATAGAATGGAAAAATATAAGGAATAAGAAAGATGGAGAAAAATAAACAATGGAAATGCCGATAAAATTCATGTTAGAGGTGGGAATGAAAAAAAAAGGTTGATTGTGAAAATGCTTAAGGGAAAGAAGTTAACTGATGCACCAAAGAGGAATGTCAGTGGGTCCTCCCCAAAGCAAACTCATGCCCTTTATGCCCTAACAAACCTACATTCAAAGAGTTCGTAGGCTCTGGAAATGTCATTTAGGAGCAAGAGTTAAAGACTTAACCCCAAAAATTCACCAAAGAGAAAACAATGCATCAACCAAAATATAGACTACTAATACAACCAACAATGAAGTGGGAAATGGAGAAAGAATGATGGGGAGAAGAAAATGGAATGGAGTCCCAAGAACAAGGTGGTGTACAGCCCCTTGTGTATTTATGGTTAATGTGACTGAGTAGATCTCTTTCCAAATCTAGCCTCAAATAATCCATATCCAGTGACTTCACATTAATACACTTTGCCAATCTATCCACTTGAAGTAACAAGAAAGCTTCTGCCAAAGAGTCACCACCATTCTAAGGAAGACAAGAAAGGGAAAAGTAGGAAGCGAGAGAGGGCCTTAATTAGATGGAACATGTTTGTTTAGTTCCATAACCAGTGCTTGTAGATCAGATGATTATTTTATCTAAGGGGTGTGCTTTGAATTCTTACTATTTGTTTTTTGAGTGAGAACCACACCATGCAAAAACTTATTTTTATTGGCTTAGCTTCCCGATAATGGAGCAACGTTGGAATGGTAAGGAAAACCCAAGAATAAAACATCCAAGCACCTAAGAGAATAGCCAGCACAAATGCATCAAATCCCCTTGAAGTCATACCCTTTTCAATCCTTCAGTCCTTCTTTAGTTTGAGAAATGCCCAATCACCAATTCATTAATAGTTTTATTATTAAAGAAATAAATTGTACAATTCCAAGCCAAGAGAGACCATAGAAATTTATGGATGCATGGATGATGTGGACTCATTACCTATTATATCAAAAGAACCATACCTTAGTATCAACATTATAACTCAAAGGTAAAAACCAAACATTAGCAATCAATAGAATACGTTTATACCACCATCAGGAGCACTTATTAGGTGATGAATCTAACAAAACATAAACAACAAACAAAGACAAAAAAAAAGAACAAAAACAAACAAAACAAATAGTCACACAAAGAAATAAAAAAGTATAAATGATGTTGCAAAACAAAAACAGGAAAAGTTAAAGAAATTTGTAAAAAAAATGTGTAAAATAAAAACTTAAAAAAAAAAGAACTGAGGGCCTCGAATGGTTAGCAGAGGTGGTCGTCTCCCCCCTGACTGAGTTGGAAGGAAGAGATCTGAAATAGTGAGCAAGGTCATCCCTTCTTAGAGGTATTATGTACACTGACCATTCTAAATTCATGGAAGGGTTTGGTTTGTTGCACATTAACTAATAATCTCTTATCATGGCTCTCAGGTTTGTATATAGTCATGGCCCCTGAAGGAAAGGTTGTATGAATAATATAAGGTCCCTCCCATAGTGTTTAAAATTTTGTGCATTGTGGCACATGTGTGGGGTTCCAGTAGAGAACCTTATCTTCTAGTCGATACTTAACCTTTCGAATCTTCAAGTCATGACGTTGCTTGTTATATGCCTTGTGCAACTCATTTGATGATAGGGTAGCTAATCGATTTTTGTCTAGCATGTTTAAAGTTTCCAACCTTTGTTTTTGTGCTAGATCAAGATTGAGGTGGAGGTCACAAGCCATTGATAGTGTATGGAGCTTGGTTTAAATCAAAAGCATTGGAAGCTTTCTGTACACTAACTCATAGGGAGAGTAGCCTATAGGGAGTTTTTAGGTGGAGAAGTATGCCCAAAGAGCATCATTCAGTTTAGTGCTCCAATCTTGCCTATATTTGCTAATTGTCCTAGTCAATATTTTAGTGGTTTCCTTGTTGGTGACCTCAGCTTGTCCATTAGCTTGGGGGTGATAAGGTGTAGTCAATTTATGTTCAACCCCTAAGCATTGCATTACCTTTTGAAAATTTGCACCTGTGAAGTGTGTTCCATTATCCAAAATAAGTGCACATGGAACACCAAACCTATTTACAATTTATTGTTGCACAAATCGTGCAGCTATAGATGATGTGCAATCTTTAATAGTAGCCGCTTCAGCCCATTTCCTTAGATAGTATATGGCAACTACAATGTAATCTTTTCCATTAGACATTGGTGTAATGGGCCCCATCCCCAAATGTCAAAGGGTTCTAACGGTTGAATCCATTGTTGTGGACCCTACATTTTAGCAATCATTCCCCCATCACGTTGCACAAGATTGGACAAATTGATGGGCATCCCAAAATAATGTTGGACAGTAATATCCTATAAGCAAGATTTTAATATCCATTCATCTCCCCGCGTAGTGACCCCCACAAGGGCCCTCATGAGTGTTTTGGAAAACTCTTAGTTGGACTACCTTGGGCATGCACTGTCGAACTAAGCCATCAGAATACACTTTGTAAATTTATCCATTGATCTCCATGAAGTACTTGGCTCTGTGAAGAAACTATTGTTTCTTCCTAAAGTCCAGCTCCTATGGTGTTTGTTGAGTAAGGAGATAGGTGAGAATGCTACTATACTAGTTCGTCTCTGTGGGTTGGTTATTCACTACATCGAAAAAGAGGGATTCATCAAAAAAATGATCAGACATTACATATTCATCCTCTTTATTATCCTAGCACAATCAAGATAAATGATTTGCAACTACGTTCTTGGTGCCTTTTCGATCGATCATTATTAGATCGAACTCCTGTAGGATTACTAGCCATCGTATAATACGAGGGCTAACCATTAGTTTGTTCATGAGAAATTAGATTGCACCATGATTTGTGTGGATGAACACTTTGTAAGCTAACATAGAGTGCCTAAACTTATCCAGTGCAAACACTACAACCATTAATTCTTTCTCTATAATTGTGTAGTTAAGTTATGCACTAACAATACTTCTACTTGCACAATGGAGGTAGTAAGGGTATTTTTGGTCTTCTAACTATGTAAGTACAACTCCTAAGGCATAATTGGATGTGTCAATCATGATGTGGAATGGTCGAGACCAATCAGGAGCTTGTAGAATGGGAGTTTCTGCTAGATTTTTTTTAGGGTTTGAAATGCTCATTCACATTCCCTGGTCCACTCAAAAGGTACGTCCTTCTTTGTTAGCTCTACCAATGGTTTGGAAATCTTAGAGAAGTTCTCAATGAATCTCCTATAGTAGCCAGTGTGTCTAAGGAATGACCGAATTTCTTTGAAAGTTTTTGGTTAACGGGTCATTCCTTGGATGATCCTAATTTTATCTAGGTCTACCTATATTCTTGCATGTGAAACCTTATGCCTAAGTACTATGCCTTCTTGGACCATTAAATTTCTTTTCTTCTAGTTAAGCCTTCAATTGATTTCTACGCATCTTTTCAGCACTTGCTCTAATCGGTCCAAGGCTTGATCAAAACTTGTTCCATAGGTGGAGAAGTTGTTCATAAAGACTTCCACTCTATTCCCTATCTGCTATAGGAATATGCTTAGAACTAGTTTTTGAAACATGGTAGGAGCATTACACAAGCCAAATGATATTTTTTTATATCCAAACATTCCCCAAGGATTGGTGAACATTATCTTGGCTTGGTCTTTTGGAACTATTTGTATTTGGTTGTATCCATTTTAGCCATCCAGAAAACTGTAATAGTGATGCCTTGCTATGGTGTCTCAGACTTAGTCAACGAATGACAACGAAAAGTGATCTTTAAATGTTTCCATGTTCAGTAGCCTAA
Organism: Gnetum montanum; assembly: GCA_015680685.1. NCBI lineage: Eukaryota > Viridiplantae > Streptophyta > Gnetopsida > Gnetales > Gnetaceae > Gnetum > Gnetum montanum. The sequence goes on along the minus strand of MNCI01003637.1, from coordinate 269,893 downwards.
AATCTATGCACACCCTCCATTTTCTTTCCTTTTCAGGCACGATTACCAAAGGGCTAACCCATTCACTATCAGCAATGGGATATATGAACCCAGCCTTAAGAAGCTGTTCTATTTTTTCTTTTACAACTTGCTTCAATTTTGGGTTCAATCGTCTCTCCAGTTATTTTTGAGGTTTCATGGAGGGGTTAGTGTAAATCCTATGCTGGCATATCCTAGGATCTATTCTAGTTAATTTGGGATATGACCAAGCAAAGGCTTTTGACCACTTGTTTATCACTTTCAGCAGTCTTCCTTTTTGTTTGGAAGCAAGTCTTGTGTTGATGATTACTAGCTTTCCATTTTCAAGAATCATATATTCCAGACCAGTGGGCAATGGTTTCAATTCTAGGGGCTCTTGCTTGAATTTCTTAGGAATTTCCAACTTCCCCCAATTGATTTTTTCAAGGTTAAGTCTTGGAAGTTCGAAGCGAACTTGCTCTAGTGCGTCTATGCTTTCTATGTAAGTGCAAGTTATTTCCTCAGTTAGTGCCATGCACATTAGTGAGTTTCTCTCTTGATCAACTATCAGTCACTAGGTGTCTTCTTGTCATGTGGTTGTTGCATACATGCACTTTTTTATGTTAATGTCTTTTGCACACCAATTGCATGTAGGCAATGCTAAACTTTGCACAATCCATGATCTCCACACACAATTTCACCTTGTATCACTATATGCGATGCATGGAACCTTCTTTTTCTTAGTCTTTCCAAAAGTGTTCTCCTTAGATATTTCCAAGGAAAGATCACAGATTCCTAGGTGTGCATCTATAGTACTTAGACATGCCCTTTCCATTATTATTGGGAAGTCCCCTTTACCGTTATTTACTTGTATCACTAGGAAATCAGTTGGGTATGACCACCCACACATAGTGGTGGCAATGTCCTCCACCAATCCCAAGGGAACAATGATTGACTGGTCAACTACCTCTAGGAAAATATTTCCCTTCTTTAATGGCAGTAGGTTCCAGGCTTTGTACATTTCTTATGATATTAAGTTGACTCCAAAACTTGAATCCAGAAGAGCTTTGCATGGCTCATTCCCAATGATTTGGAGATAGATTGGAGGGCTTACAGGATCAGATAATTTCTAGGGAAGGTGGCCAACCTTGATCCAGTTAGTAACAACATGTGTTAACATAACCATATGCGTTGAGCTCAGTGTTTGGTTCAAAGGGATCTCTAAAGGTTTATTTGATGGGAAGGCATTTAAAGGTTCAACCGCTTGTGGTTGTAAGGGCTTGGTTGGACTATTGGTCCTTAAGAAAGTTCTTTTCTTCATATGGTTGTTAGAACCAATAGTGGGTTGAGGATTTATAGCCCTTGTGGCATTGTGTTGCTTTGGTTGAGTAGGGAGTTCCCCTTGCATTGTTGGAGCAGGTGGTTATGGAGCTATTAGTGTGAGATTTGCAGATGGATTTGAAGGATGGAATATTTGTGGGTTATCTTCCCTAGGAGAAGGAGTTATATAATACTCACAGGCTTGTAACTAATGTTGTGGTGTAACATGACTAATAGAGTCATGTGGAGACATTGGATGCTACACGTAGTAGCCATATGGGTCAGGTTGCCAGTAGGGGTATTATTGCCTTGGTGGTGGCATCCCCCATGACTGTGGGTATTTCCACTGTTGATGTTTCTCATTGGGTTGTGATGGAGTTCAAATTTTATAATATGTTTAAGGTTGGTGGAACTGCCTTGGTTTACCTTGGGGATAAGGTAACCATCAAGGTGCTTGTTGTTTAATTAGTCATGGATTGAGTGCATACACCCTAAACTCTTGTATATGTGAGATCACTGGGCAACATCCCTTAGGATGGTTGTATTGGCATATCTCACATCCACCATCATTTTCCATGTCTAAATCCACAACCTCTTCTGTGATGGCCATTTTTCCCTTACCCTTGTTACGTGCATTTTCCACTTCTCTCTTTTTCTTTTTGTCGTGGTCACTACCTCGCTTCCTAGACTCATCTACAATTTTAAGAATAGTTTCAAACCTACTATCCATGGAGTTCCACATTTGGTCTACCTTTGCTGATACTTTTGTTGTTTACTTTTGGAGAGGAAAAGTTTTCCTATTCACCATCTCTTCGAGTGGTGAATCTTCTTCCATCTCACAAAATCTCACTCCCCTTTTTCGGAGGGAAGGATCTCAGTTGTATTCTTCCGCACTTTCTCTCTTTCATAGCTCACCTTCTTCTTTGGCAACTTTCTCTAGCAGTCTATGAATTTGATGAGACCTAAGCTCCGATAAGCTTCCTTGGGCATACATCCCAAGGGTTCTTCTTGTCTCATGCCTAAGTCCATCCACGAGATGGTGTAGTTGATCCTGCTGTGAATAACCATGGCCAGGGTAGCAATGTAACAGTGTGTAATAGCATCCCATGGCAACATCCAAGGGTTCATGATTTTCTTCCTTCCATCCTTGGATTTTCTTCTGCAGGTTAGACACTTGGGAGTACATTTCATACTTATCATTGAACAGTATCGGTACCAACTTTCAGAATCTTTCACTAGTGTCCTTGGGAAGAACTTCAATTTTTGCCATTTATTTTCTATGTTTTGCAAGGCATATGAATCATGGAATGCTTGTAAATGATTTTGAGGATCAGCATTGTATCCCCCTTCAAATCGTGGGATTTTGTTCCTATCTAACCTATTAATCCTACTATCCTTTTGGTGTCTTGTTGGAACTCTTACGACCTCCATTATACCTAGCATGCTTCTAGTTATGAGTAGGGATTTTTCATGATCGTCTTGTTCATAGAATCTATGGTGTCTACGCAGTTCCCTACTCTCCCTTCTTCTATGTCTTGATTCTTTAGAGTGCCCTTGTCCTCGTTCTCGACTATCTCATCGATGTCTTTCACTTTGTTTTTCCCTATCCTCATGATTGGTTTCCCTATGACTACATCCAAACACTAAAGGAGAGGGTGAAGATGATGATGAAGGTGAAGAAGAAGAAGAATCATTGCCATGATGGTGTTTTCTACCTTCTCTTCGATGGTCTTGACCTTGATCATGATCATGATCAGAATGTCTGTCCTTATCATGTGTTCGTGTTCCTTCGTTGAACACTTCATGTTCATGGGTATTAAAACTAGGGTTTTGAATAGTGGAGTGGAGGTTCTGATACACTACCTCCTAACCAATGTCAGGAAGAGGAACATCATTTCATGGGGAACCTATTGGAGCAGGTTCACCATCCTCAATTTCGCTCAAAACTTGCAAAGTATCATGGGGCCATTTACCTTTCAAAGATCTATGGTATCTCTCCTATCATAAGTCCCTTTTACATTGTGCTTATGTGGGATGATAGTCCCTTAAGTCATGATCACATGCAATGTATTCTGCATATAAAAGAAGCATGCCTATTTTTGTGAGAGCACAAAGAAGCATGTTGGGGACTCATATGTCTGGAGGCAATACTATGTTACCCTCCAAGTCTCTCCAACATAGTTGTTTGTCTTGGTGGAGAATAAAGGTAAGATTGAGTACATATTCATCAGGATGAGTATATACCACATGAAACTATTGAGGAACTAGCAGATCTTGGTTATGTGTATTATGTCACCAACTGCCTCTTGTGTTAGTCATAGGTGATGAAGTGCTCTTATGTGAAGAAGAAGAGATCTTGTCTTGATCGGTGTGCAATGTACTATTATCTTATCTTTCTTTGATTAACCCTAAGGGTTTATTCTAACATTCCAATGATATGAATGATTTCCTATGTTCTACGTAGCACACAAACAACTAAGTCCCTAGCAACGGTGCCAACGATGAGTGGCGAGGTACCCCTACACTCAACCATACGGTAATAAAGATGAACTTTATGATAAACCATACGAATATAGATCTGTTAACAATGAGTGGCTTAGGCACAAATTGCTTGAATAAAGATTTGTTAACTCTATGACTCCTATTGCGGGCACGTAGAAATAATTGTAACTCTGGAATAACAAAACTGCAAGAGTCTAGCTAAGGGTCTAAGTCTAACTACCTTGGAACCAAGGGCACTACCTCTTATTTATAGAAGATGAGGCAGGACGCGATATCGTGGTTCATCATTCATTATAAGTCTTAGTAGCATGAAATTAGAAACATTACAATATATATATATAGAGAGAGAGAGAGTAGAAACCAAGTCAAAATTAGCAAACACAAATAACATATAAAATCAAGTGCACATGAAGAATCATAAGTACATGAATATCATAATAACTTCATGGAGAAAACACAATGAATTCATGGGAGAAAACATAGGAAGTTTGAAGTTGATTGCTCAACCTTTAATAGTTAAGAATACCTACAACACATCAGATCAGATTCTCTAAAATACCTATGAAATAATAAGGCTTACAAATAGGAGAGGATTAATTAACTAGAATGAGTGAAAGAATATTATATAGCCCTAGCTTTTTACACACTTTTGGAGTTCCCAAGTCAATATGGAAAAAATGATTCATAATAGTAACTTTGATTGATAAATTTCACAAATCTAGAAAAATCTAACCAAGATTTTACTAACCAAATAAAAATCCAAGTCCACTTATAACAAAAATAGAATAAGGCATGTGCAAGTTTCAGAAAAGATAATAATCTCCAAAAATATCAAATTATGCTTCATAGCATATGCCACCATTTTACCAACCTACTCTTAGTAAGAAGACATCAATAATTAGAAATTTTCAAATAAAAGTTTAGAAAGCTAATTAAAGTCATATTTTTTAAAAGATATTATGAGTTGTCAAAAATAGAATTAAAACAAAAATTTCTATTAAAATGACTCACAATATATAAAGGATAAAACATAAATAAAATATTTAGATGAAGAATATTAAATTAAATCCTTAAAATCTTAAAGTATAAAGTATAATTTGAAGTCAAATCATAGAAGAATATCGACTTAAGCAAGATAGATAAACATAAAGCAAAGGGTTAGGAACATGGGATGTTATAGATACTAATCTTAGATTTTTTTACAAAATACATTTGTTTTAAAAAAAAAAGAAAGAATCATGAAAAATAATAAACTAAGGAGAAATTATGTACAATTTTAAAATTCTAAACCACATCAAATGCAATGAGCATGTCAATAACAATTACTAGAGTGGCAAGTGTCAAAAATTACTAAAGTAGTAAGTGCCAACAACATTTACCAAAGTACCTTCAAAAAACTTGTGCTTATTTGGCTGAGAGCCCATTATCAATCATAATTCGGTAATGTTAATTTTGTACGTAACGCTGACTAACGTTGACTTTTCCACTGGCTATTTTGGTAACGCAACTTTGTGCATAAGGCTGACCAAGTTGCGTCCTCCTCGTTCCAAAGGTTGTGTCTCATAAATACGTCTCATTAGATGAACATTTTCGGTTGGATTGTTGGATTTGGGAGTGCCCACTAAAGTGCAGTAAATTGACAATGTGTACGAAATTAAACTTTTTTTTTTTTCTGACAATGTGTACGAAATTAAACTTTTTTTTTTTTCTGTGCAGTAGAAACTTGCTCAGTTTAATATTTCGTGGATATCTATTTCCAAAATAATTTATCTATTTCCAAAATAATTTATGACAGCACGGCAAGGCTTGATCCAAATACGTTATGTAGAAAAAGATTGTAGGTTCATTTCAACATCTGTACTAAAATTTACCATATCGGTAAAACAAAATCACAAATTTATAACAGCGTGGAAGGGCTTGATCCAAATACGTTATTCAAAAAAAAAAATTGAGTGCAGAATATGTAGAAATGCGGAATAATTAAAGAAACGCATGTATCTCAATGCACGCATAGGAAGCATCCAAGGTTTTCGTTGCCTGGCACAGAAATGAAACACTTACTTTTCCACTGCTACAATTTGGGAGCAAAATTTGCACTACCCACACTTAACATTCATGCAAAAACCAACGCTAAGTTTATGAAAAATTAAACAAAATAAAAACCACACACACAGCATCTGCTACAAGTCTGGTACAAAAGGATGTCGAAAATTTAGAGTGGCAGGCAGTATACACGCAGGCGTAGGCAAATATTTTTTTGTCGTATCCCAATGCACAATATACACGCGGCAGTGGTTTGAATACGCAATTCGCACAATATTAAAACCCACCACAGCAGCATACAAAATTCCAAAGAAGAACATAGGCCTAAACAAGCAATAGTCGCACAGTAAAACTGCCAAGTTCAAGCATGGGCATGGGCAAAGCCGTGGCTTTTAAACACTGGCTGTGGCACAGAAACCAGTCGTCCTGAAGCGCAGTAAATCGAATTAAGAAAAATCCTTGGAGACACTTAAAAAATGTCACCAGGAAGTAGAAAATTGATAACAGGGAGAGTTTGAGGAAATTACTGAAGAGAAGGAACATAAGCATTGGGCAATTCAACCATGGCAATGCAAGGAAGAATCCCTCCCCTGTAGCCCAACCCACCATCACAACTCCACGAAGATCCACTCCGCCACTCCAACCACCAAGAACTACCACCCCGCCACAACACAGGTCCACCCTGCAACAACGCAGAGCTACCAAGCCACTGCTGCCAAACAGATACAGCTGCAGCCGCAGCAAAGAAACCCATGGAAAGCTGCCACCGCAAGTCACCAAACGCAGAGGGAGGCAGTGGAGTGGCCAGTAACTACAACGTGGTGAAGCGTGAAGCACAAAATCACCATTGAAAAGTTCACTTACATTGACCAGGGTCTTTGCCTTGTGGCTTACATTGGTTTACATTTTTAAGGCTACCTTTCACATTATCAAATACTGTTATTTTTACTTTTAATTATGAGGAAAATTGAACCAATTTTATGTTTGGTTATTTAGCTGGGAAACATATTGGTTCACAGATGTAGTGCAGAACTTCCACAAGCTAACAATAATACATTCCTTATTTCCCATAAATGTGCTTTATATATGAGTCTTATGTTTGATTCAATATCATTTACTAAATCAAAAGAAAACATAGATGCATAAGATAAACTTTGTTATGCAAAACATGAATATCTATATACGAGATATAGGGATTCTTTAGTTAATAAATAAGTTTAACAAAATAAGTTTAAAAAATGTGTGACCAGGGAAAAACGTTGGATGATTCGAAATGTTATTGTACTATGCAATGGCCTGATAAGTGATCAGATTTCCATAATAATACATGGATATGATTGAAAGGTATTCGTTGGGCTGCACTGTGTACTGAATGCCCAGCACCAGGCCGAACCCCTACGGCGAGCATGAACAAGTGATTGGAACCCTAACCATGGAACCTTGTGAAACTTTGGCACTAAAGGTCATGTTCAGAGGCTAGTTATTGGCACCGAGAATGTCCAAGATGTTCGTGAGCTCGAACAGCCCTGTGATCTCGGCTATGCTCGACACGTGATCATATTTCTCGATCAGCAACATCACCACGGATCGGCACGATTTTCCCTTCATCGCCGCGCTGCACTCCAACCCTAGCTTCTGCCCTTACGTCGGCATGAAACGGAATGAAAATGAAAACATGACAACCTCCATAGCCGATGCCACCACGTTTGCAAACATTTTTACTTCCGTTTTGGCGAAGTGTGCAAAAGCTTGTGCTAAGAAGGCGCGACATTCACAATGGAGTGTAGTTTCCGAGAGTCACCAGCGACATAGCATGAGTAAAATAATTTTGGTCGTTGCATGCGTTGGTCTTCATCTCATCTCCCTCCATGTAATCAACACCATCTTTAACAACAAGGCTTATGTACATGGTGTCGTATCAACATTGCGTTTGAGATGGCTTACTATAAATGCTAACTTTATAGTGACAATGGAAAGCACATATCACATGTCATAGGTTTGATTCTACTATGTTGTAACACTGAGTTATAAACTTTTATAAATTTTGGGGTGTACCTATGTTTCAATTATTCGGGAAAATATTTCTAGATAATCGTTTAGATAACTTTGGTGGTAGATCTATGATACTCATTGGAGATCTTGCACAGCTTCCACCTGTTAAAGATGTTATACCGTACATATTATCTCAGATGCATGTGAAGAATTTGTGGTTGGCATTCAATAAATTTGTAACCTTGGATGTTGTGTATCGACAAAGGGGTGATGATTTGCAACAAAAAAGATTTAGAGAAGTTTTGATGAATATACAAGAAGGAAAGATGACTGATGAGGATTATGACTTTTTAAGCTTGAGAATGCAACTTCTGTCAACATCAGATGGGCGAGATGGATTTGAGGATTTTGTGCATTTGTTTGATACAAAGGATAAAGTGCATATGCATAATGAAAAAATATTACTCAAAATGCAGAAGCCAGTTGCACGGTGCATAGTAGATAGAAAGACAAATGGTGTGAAATTTTCGGATGATTCAAAAGGAGAATTGGACCTAGTAGTGTTCATTTGTGAGGATGCAAGGGTTATGCTCACTGTTAATCTATGGCCAAAAGTAGGTTTGGTTAATGGTGCATTGGGAGTTACTAAGAAAATAATATATAATTCACACTGTCAACCTCCACAGTTTCCATCGTATGTCATCATTGAGTTTGAATCCTATATTGGAGTACCCATTCCACCAATCATACGTGGAGGAGGATCTCGCCAACTACCACTTAGATTAGCATGGGCTTTAACGATACATAAGTCACAGGGAATGACATTGGAGAAAGCATGTAGAGATGTTGGTAGCAGAGAAACAACATGTCTTACATGTGTGGCACTATCTCAAGTGAGGAATATTGACAGTTTGAAGTTATTCCCTCCGATCTTTAAAGAAAGATATGTTAAGATATTTAAGACTTCGCACCTTCAAAGTAGATTGGATGAAGAGCAACGCATTAAATCTAATGAAGAATGATCTCATTCTTTTATGTCATCTAATTTTTACCATTTTGAATGTCAAATCATTTGTAACTATAGATTTTCAATTACGTAAGTTTGTACATTGATCATTTCTGCTATATTACAACATGTTTATGATCATTCAATAAAGCATTCCATAGTCTTATAATATTTTTATCTGTTATGTTTAAATCATTGTTGTAGCAGACGACTGGCGATCACTAGCTTAGTTATATATTTATAATATATATCTATAAATTGGCCGAGAGAATCTTATTAAGTTATAAGTAAGAAGTTCTTTTAATAAAAAATTTCACGACTTCTGGACGAAGAACAAGATTTAAAAACCTAAATTTTCATGCCTTCTGGACGAAGAACAAGAGTTTTGTACCTTATTTTTCCTAAGGATGGGTTTTCTGAAAAACAAATTCTATCAATTAGTGTATGCTCTCACTCTCGGCCGAATTTATGCTCTCACTCTCGGCCAAAAAATAACAAGTTTAGGCGAGGGTGAGAGCATACACTAATTGATGGAATTTTTTTTTCAAAAAACCCATCCTTAGGAAAAATAAGGTACAGAACTCTTGTTCTTCGTCTAGAAGGCATGAAAATTTGGGTTTTTAAATCTTGTTCTTCGTCCATAAGTCATGAAATTGTTTACTTAAAGAACTTATTTGTAAACTAATAAGATTCTCTTGGCCAATTTATAGATATATATTATAAATATATAACTAAGCTAGTCTAGTCCAATTATCAAGTCTAGTTTGGTGAACATAGTCATCCTTTTTCTTGTGCTTAAGTGTTACTCATGGTGACGTATGTTTTATTATTTTATCTTTTCATAATTAATCAATATGTAATGTAAGAAATCAATATTAAAAAATAAGGTCTTAATAACAAAAGCTTCTTTTTTTAAAAGTCTAAGGACTATTGTAGGATACATTTCTAGAAGGTAAAGATAGAATGAAAACTTAAATTAACCTAACTAATTTTATGTACAATTGAAAAAGATTTACTATCAATTTAAAAAGACGAAATTGATATTAATGGTTCCAAAAAATTCACAAAAAAGTTGTTATCCTTACATATGAAAAATATTTCAAACCAAGGAAAAAATATTGTATCCATTCATGGTTGAAATATAAAAGCTCAGAGTTTCCCAATTATCAATAATTCAATAAATGAATTCATCACATGTTGCTCCTCAAAGGTACTTATCATAATTCATATAATGAATGTTAATATGATCAAAGAAACTAGTAATTAGCAAGCTAGATATAATGGGTAATAAAAGAAATGTAAATTAGTAATCCCATTAATCATTTTCATTTATAAATTACTATATCTATGAATATTTCCTATGAAAAAATAGAAACTAAAATTTTATATTCTATTTTTCTATAGACAATCTCTAGCTATTTGACAATTTAAATATACTCGATATGACCTTAAAAACATCATTAAGATAATTACATGATCTATCTGATTACATTCTTCTATGCCAATGTAAAATTTATTCTAATTAATAATAATTTATATAAATATTGTTAATATTAATTTTTGTTCTCCCATTGCATATTTTAAATTGTTTTATACTACTATTATGTTATGGACTCATAGACTATGTTAAAGCCTTAATCAAAGAGAAAATGTGGTAACCAAATAATATTCAAATTGAGGATCCAAAATCGCACGTGATAAGAGAAGATCTTAAAGTAGAAGATCTTAAAGTTTAACTGCTTTTTTGAAGTTGAAATAGGAAATTATTTGTATTTGTAAGCACTTGCAAACCATGAGTATGTGAAGTTAAAGTAGAACTAGCTTATGAAGAATTCAAAGAACTTTAGAAAAACGTGATTTAAGAACAAAATAAAAATTAATAAAATTCTTAAAATACTATTAACTACTTCAAAAATTTAAATATTCATAATAAAGATGCACATAATGAGCATGGATGGGGAAGAGTACTTTCTATTGCGTGATAAGCAAGGTAATCATAAAGAAAAAATGTTCGTAGAGGATATGATAGATGACATAGGAATGATAAAAAATATGAATTTTAAATTAAAAGCTACAACATGAACAAAAATAGCCTAATATTAAAGCATACAACAAATATCATTTTAAAAACTTTGTAGTTGTAAGACCTTAATGAGTTTTACTTTTTCAGATTTAAGTAAAAATATGTACAAAATGTTGGTACTATTCAATTCTTTTAGCATACAAATAATTAAACAAGGCCATCATAGGAACTTTAAATCCAACTAATAACTAAAATGTTTATAATTTATTTAATATATAATACCGGTACTCTCAATCAAATGATATGTACATATAGATAGGTATGAGATTAATCCCAAAGCCCAAATATCAAACATAAAAAAAAAAGCTAACTATTAATATAAAAATGTAATTTCCCATATTTAAAAGAAATAAAACTAAAAATCAAACCAACTTATATAGTTAGTGGAGTAACATTCCATCCAATAGTTACACAACCTTGTAAAAAATGCTTTTTCCAGTGGTCATGATCTTATAATACATCATGATGATATTCCATAGTCTTGTTATAAGAGAAATGAGAAAAAAATTAAAATTGATATGCAAAGATGCTTCAATGGTAGAAGGAAAAGTAATAAAATCCAATTTCAATTATTTTACAATTCAACACAATAGAAATTTCAATACTTATTGTATATAATATTAGACCTTAACTAAGACCTACCCAAACAAAATTCTAGCATGTTAATTAAGTTTATCAAATATGAAAATCACAACATACAATTAGATAAAGAAAGTTATTTAACATTTTACTAAGTGAATAACATACTTGTAGGATCACCAAATTTTATTTATTTTCTACAAACAAATTTTCTTGTGCCTGCCATCAACTTAAAAAGGAATCCTATTAAATTTGGAATTATTTTATTGGTAAGCAATATATATATATATATAAAAGTAGCATATCAACAACTAAATAATGATAATATAAAACACATCATACTTGTATATGTTTTCAAGTTTGTTTTATTATTGTATTTGAAACTACCTTCCATGTAGCATATGTGATGGAAATAGCTTCAAATCCCTTTCCATAATTCCTAACTATGTTGTAATTAAGATAGATACACAAAGTGTTATACTTGTTAACCATGCATATTCAATAGAAACTTTGTTTTCATCTCACTAGGGAGGTTTTTATATTCTTTTGTCAATCCTCTACATTCTCTATTGTGCCTAATTGTAAGATGGGCAAAAGCTTATCAAGTTAAACAATATGTTAAAATAATGTCAAAAAAATTATATAAACATGTATACCATAATCTATTAAAACAATTATATTATCAAATGATATTTTTGAACCTGATGGTGTATCCTGAGACTTAGCATAAAGGAGCTTCAACTACTTTAATATGTTAATTTTCTATCCTTTGCCTTATATTTGTTTTCCTATCCTTGGTAATGGTTTGCTATGTTTTGGTAGTATGATGTATTTATGGATTTATGTATATATATTTGGGATTTTTTGTGAGTGTACCATGGGTTAGAAGAACATGTGTCTTGCTTTTACTTTTATGTATTTTTGGTATTTTAGTTTTTTTATCTTTATCTTATTTTTATTTCTATTTATAAGTACTACATAGTTGAGCTATGTGCTTTGTAAATACTTTGGTAATATGTTCTTGGTATTTTAATTTATTTATTTTAAGCTCATGTGCATCACATAGTTTAGCTACAAGCCTTATGGCTACCTTTTTACTAAATATTTGATATTTGAATTTATTTTCATTTTAGCATATGTATACTCACCCCTAGGAGTTTTGAGTAAGCAAATATCAAGCACTAGATAGGTCATTAACATATAGTGTTTTACATTGCACATGTAGTATGCTTTGTTCATTATTTGTGTGATATGCCTTTTGTAATTATTTAGGTAATTCATTTGTTATTTTAATTTTATAAAGATAGTATTGGATAGTACCATAGTTAGTTATGTTTGGATTCATACCTTGGGCCTTGATTAGTAATTGGAGATGGTATAGCTATTAGGCAGTATCTAATGTTAGGATTTGAGGTCCCTAAAATGAGAGTACTCAAGTTTAATTATGATGATAAAAATTTATGGCAATGACAGTTATGATGAACTAGAAAGAATGTAACTCACAATGACTTAAAAATAGTGGTATGATTATGTGGATAATAATATGAACACAACAAATTAAAACAATATGTAAACATCATGACAATACCTAATCATATAGTGAGAAAATGGTAGTTATTAACTTAGACAACTAATATAGTTAGATATAGTGTAAAGATAGAAATATTAAGATAGATATCTCATTATATGTAAAGTAAAAACTAGAGTGAAGATCATAGTGAATTGGATATCTAATGATTATGATCTATATGTTACATCAAATAGTGTGCATATATTGTGTGTATTAAACTATCATTGTGATTTTTCTTTTAAACATAAAAATCAAGGAACATATTAAAACCTCTAATCATATCTCTTCCTAGCTAATCACATAATAACATAATTAGTCTTACTTCTAAAAATCATTATCATTTTACATTTGGATATGTATAATTCATGTTGATGTTAATATTTAACATATAATCATTAGCATCCAAGATATCCTAGTACACTAATGTTGGGACAAATATTAATGAGCTGGGATATTTCATACACAATATCGGGGCCACAATATTAGATCCTAACATGTAATATCAGACATCCGTTATCGGGACCTATCTCGACCTATCTCGTTACCCCTAAATAAGAGTCGGAGACACTAGTTTAGTAGTTAGTCTTAGTCCCTTACCCGAACTCTTGCAGTTTCTCCCTCTCAGAGTTGGAATTATTTCTGAGTGCCCACAGTAGGAATCATAAAGCAAACATATCTTTATTTGAGCATTTTGCACCTGAGCACACCTTGTGTCTAGAAATAAAGACGAACTTTGTGATAAATGTTCCAGCATTTAGAATAGCTTACCTCTCACCCTTAATACTATTTACAGTTCTTTAATGTTGTCATTAGTTAATTAATGTTTCTTTCATTGATTCATTAATTTTCACAAGTAAGCGCACTTAGTACGACCATTTCAAGAATATGTGGAACACTTGGTAACCTAGTAATGATTAGTGTTTGGTAATCCTAGCAGTGTTACATTGGTTCAGGATGTGTACAGTAAGTGGGAACAGATGTTGGTGTTAGGACTAGTTAGGACCTAGCTGATTAGCTAATTTAAATTAGTTATTTAATTAATTCACTTCTTCCCTCTTTAGCATCAAGACATAAAACATAAACAACATAAAAATCATATGGCTCAAGTTTACTTAACCATGCAATCATGCCATATGACTAAGANAAATTATTAAAAAAGAGAAAAGAAAAGTGTTGCACACTAAAGAATTAATCATGTCTCCTTCTTCTTACAAGAGTGTTTCACCACCTAGGTCTGACATAATGAAAAATTGGAGGTGTAGTACACATGATGACCCACCAGTGCCCTAATAGTTTCATGTGGTATATGTTCATCCTGGTGAGTATATACCAAACTTTACCTTTATCCTCCACCAGGATGAACAACTGTGTTGGTGTGATTTAGAAGGTAACATAGTGTTACCTCTCGATCGTTTAGTCCCAAGCATGCTTCTTCGTGCTCTCACACGGATTGGTATGCAACACTTACATGTAGAGTACATTATGCATAAACATGACTCAAGAGAGTATCGACCCACAGAGGCACAATGTCAAAGGGACTTATAACAGGAGAGACATCATAAATCTATGAAGAAGAAGTGGTCACTGGATGTTCCATATGTCATAGGAAAAAATGAGGGTGGTGAACCTACCTCAAGAGGTCTTCCACACAATGATGTTCCTCTCGTTGACTTTGGTCAAGGGGTTGTGTATCAAAATCTTCACTCAACTATCCATAACCTAGGTTCTAGTACCGACGAACACAAAGGGTCTGAAAAAGGAATACAAAAACATGACAAAGATGGACATTCAGATCGTAACCACGATCAAGGCCACGACCACTGAAGAGAAGGAAGTAGGCATCATCTTGGTGATAGTCCTCCTCCCTCTCCACCTTCATCATATCCTTCCCCCTCTCCTTTAGGATCAGAACATAGTCATAGAGGGAAAGATCTTGAGGATAATGATAGGTGAAATAGGAATGATAGATAAAACAGTTGAGAAAGTGGATGAGGGCATTCTAAAGAAACACACTCCGAAAGAAGGGATAGTACGGAACAACATAGGCATCATAGATGCTAATGAGTAGCAAGGTACCCCTATGCTTAGCCATATGAATACAAGCGTTTCACACACAATCTAGTCGAATTTCAAGGACTAAGTGCTTATGCACCCTTGTGGAACAAGGACAGATTGGTTGATCGTTGTCTTCCCAAGCTTACCTGTATGTCACAATTGTATGGTTAAGTAACTTGATGCATACAATTTTTATAGCTTTTATGTTTTTATGTCCTACACCAGTAGGGAATGAGAGAGGTAACTAAGTGACTAATTTAACTTAACTACTCATTAACTAAGTTCTAACTAATCCTAACACCAGCATCCATTCCCACTTTCCATACACATCCTGAACCAATGCAACACTGCTGGGATTACCAAACGCTAATCATTATTGGGTTACCAAGCATTACACACATGCTCGAAGTGGTCACGCTTGTCTATTTTAACGATTTTATTAATTAATAAAAATTAATTGCTATGATAATAACATAAATTATGAAGTGCATAAAATAAAAAAAATGCATAAGAAAATAAAATAAAATAAATGCCTAAGAAAACAAATCTCAAGTATTGCAAGGATGAATCGAAGAACTTGTATTTATTGTTGTACACAAGGTGTGCTCAAGTACATAATGCTCGAATAAAGATCCATCCACACTTAGACCTCCTGTTACGAGCACTTGGAAAATGCTCTAACTTTCAAACAGACTACAAGAGTTTCACTACTTGATTGCTAAAATACTTCCCTTTCAATTATGCACCTAGGCACTGTATTTATAGGCTTGGAAGTATCTACTCTAATAATTAGAATAAATACTATAGTAACCACTCTAATAATTAGAATAACTACTAGAGTAACCACTTTAATAATTAGAGTAACTACTAGAGTAACCACTCTAATAATTAGAATAACTACTAGAGTAAATACTCTCATCATATCCCCAAAATTAAATAAAACTCATCCTCAAGTTCCTTACAAAATATTGGAAAGGTATGGGATTATTCACTAATTAACAACTGATGGTGGAATGGGATGACAAACTCAATGTGCCTAGTGAATATATCAATAAGCATATTACAACATTAGTGTTCATGACCATAGTGGTGAACACTCATACATAAATGACATCCAAGCCTTTATTTGGTAGCTTGAAGAGAAAAAAAGAGAGAGAAAGAAGATGGAGCATATTGCCGCCAATGTCGAGATTGCACCTTCCATTGTTTATTCATAGCCATGCCACCAAACTTGCTCCTTTCATAAATGCTCCAATTCTGGTCCATCTTGAGTGCTTCCTCCAAGCCTAGTCCATTGTTTGTATGATCACCATTTGCACACACAATAGAGTCACAAATGAGCAAGGATAGATAATCCATAATGCAATTAATACCTTGCCTTGATATGAAGCACATTGGCTGAGTTGTGGTTATGGCAGAAATTGGTTTAGAGATTTATCATTGGCAACTACCCAAGGTGTAGGAGTTAGTCAATTAGTAAAATGGAAAAAATTGAAACATTTATGCCATGGCCCCCACAACTAAGACCAAACCTCTAGTAGCTTTAAGATAGAAAAACATGAGGAACAAGAAAGATGAAAAATATCAATGGCAACACCAATAAAATGGATGTCATGATGGGGATGAAACAAGAAATGATTGATTGCAAAAAATTTTTAAGGAAAATAAGTTAACAATTTCACCAAAAAGAAATGCTAGTGGATCCTCCCCAAAGCAAGCTCATGCCCTTTATGCCTTGACAAACCCACAAACCAAAGATTTTGTAAGCTCTAGGAATGTCATTTGGAAGTAAGAGTTAAAAACTTACCCACAAGAATTCACCAAAGAAAAACAATGCATCAACCTAGAATGGACTAATGATAAAATCAGCAATGAGATGGAAAATGGGAAGAAAGATAGAGAGGAGATAATGGAATGGAATCCCAAGAACAAAGTTGTATAAAGCCCCTTTTGTATTTCATGGTTAAGATAACTAAGTAGAAGTCATCCCAAATCTAGACTCAAACCAACCACATTCAATGACCTCACATAAATACACTTGGCCAATCCATCCTCTTGAGGTAACAAGAATGCTTCCACAAAGAGTGACCACCATCCCAAGGAGAGTGAGATGGAGAAGCAGGAAGTGAGAAAGGGCCTTTGTTAGAGGGAACCTTTAGGCATGGGTAACATGTCTTTCCAGTGCCATAACCAACACTTGTAGCCCATATTGCTTTATTATGTCTAAGGGGTATGCTTTGAATTCTCACCTTTTTCTCTCTTTTCTCTCTCTCTCTTTTTGATGTATATCCATGAGAACCACATCATGCAAAGACTTATTTTTATTCACTCAACTTCCTGATATTTGAACAATTTCAAAATGATTAAAAACCAAGGAAAAAGCATCCAAGCACCCCAAGAGAATGGCCAGCACCAATGCATCGAATCCCCTTGATGTCACACCCTTTTCATCCTTTAAGTCTTTCCTTGGTTTGAAAAATACCCAGCCACCAATTCATTAACAAGTATACTTAGAAAAAAGGGATTGTACAGTTCCAAGCCAAAGGAGACCATAGATTTGTATGGATGAGTGGACGGCGTGGACTCATTGCCTGTTTTACCAAATGAACCATACCTTAATATCAGCATCATAATTCAAAGGTAAAAACCAAACATTAGCAATCAATATGATTGATTAGTGGCAAGGTACCCCTACACTTAACCATACGAATACGAGCATTTCACACATGATCTGGTCGAACTCCATAGATGGGCTAGTTGTGGTATCTAGACAGTTACTCATAGGTCCCAGTTCACTGTCTTCCCACTTGGACTAGTATTAGCTTTTTCACATATGGTTTAGTCCAGAGTGAGGTGTATGATGTGTTTTTACACTAGTACTACTCCTGAGTATGATGGAAAATAATATTAACTAAGCTAAGAGAGAGAGGGTGAGAGAAAATCTAAGCTAGCCTAAGTG
>MNCI01003637.1:202331-249708 GCA_015680685.1 Gnetum montanum | reverse complement strand
GTCTTGGGATTTGATGGTGTTGAAGTATGGCCTAGAGTTTCTACTCTTGTAAGGCCTTGAGTGCCTTGGCATGTGTGTAAGTTTGTGCTTGTGCCATAGAGGCATCCTAGTCAGCCTTCTCTTTTGCTTCTGCCACCCTTTTATTCTCTGTCAATAGTTATTAAGTTGCTTAGTTCTGAAAGTGTCTAGATGGTTTTGAGTAACCTTTGGCCCTGTATTTAGAAGGTTTAATACTTTCAAAATGGCTTGAATAGAGAAATCAACAGGCACACCACAAATGTTAACCGTGGTGCCTTCTTCTTTGTTGTGCCAAAATTGGTACGTTTCCCCTAAGTACCAGGCACTACTTTCAAAGTGGGTAGACCATAATGGGGACCCTTTGAGGTGATCCCTAACAACCTCTAGAGAAAATTCTATGAAACGTCCAAAGTTTAATTTCATGATCACTACAATGAATATGGACCTTTCATGGATGGTCTGAACACAATCCTAGGGCAACATGAGATATCATCCCTGTTCAAATGCTACAGCAGCTCCTCCTTCTGCCTACCTTGATTGTACAGTAGTAGGGTCTTCTTGGTATATACTAAATAATTATTCCTCCTACTCTGCATGCTGTTCAAAAATAACTTGTCCTTCACCTCTCCTAGGTTGTTTGCTCCCACCTTGAGCAGGACCTTCTGTTTTCCATGTTTCAAGGCCATCTGCAATCACACAGGGCCAATCGTTAGTAAGGTTTTTATCAAAGTTAGGTTATACCTTACTATTTGCCTTAATAGATTTACTTTATTTCCTTGTGGTGTTAATTATTGGAAGAACATGTCCCCGAAAGATTATAATGTTAAGTCCTCTTTGCTTAGGTGGTTTTCAAATTTAATTTTCTAGTATAGCTAAGGGGATGAAATTGTTTTTGATACATTTTATTTAATTTTACAACTAATTATCCTTAATGATTTCCTTAGGGTGATGATGAGTTTCAAAAAATTTATGCACTATTCGCTATGTGCTCCACCCCCACGACTAAGTTGAACACTTTGAGTTTAGGTAGGTTTAGACAAAATGAAAATCGGAGTACCAGCAAGCAAGTTATGGGTATGAAAGCAAGGGTTGCGCAATTGCAAGTCGTAGAGAGAAAATTGGAAAACTCCCCCACATGAATAGTTGAAAATGAGGTGATGTGGCATGGAGGTCATGTATATATAGTTGAAGGGACACGATATCGCGTATGATACATCACAGACGCGATATCATGTTAGCCACATATCTCGGCTTTATTGATATTGGGCACAATGAAAGATACCAAATTTTTTAAGATTTTCTTGAAATGGACATTGTAAAATAAGGACATTGGGCTAGTATTAAGGGGTTCCAGGGTAATCCAATTAATTCGAAAGGCACGAATAATTATGATGGTGTGTAATTTATCAATAAGGACCTCGGATGGGAGAAAAAGGTTATGTGATGATTCATAGGAATGTTGAATCAGAGGGATAGTAATAAGGGAAATAAAATCATTGCCAATATGCTGAGGGTAATAGATGGTGTGCATAAGATGTGTTATGAGTGCAAATTACAAAAATTACTCAAGTGGGTCCTCCCTAAAGTAGGTTCCAACCTATTTTTCCCTTGCATAACCACACCTTAAAATTTCCATAGGTACTAGAAGGGTTAAATGTAATCCACTCTCATCCCACAAAACACACACATGTGAATATCACCAGAATGAGGTAAAAATTCTATGCTACACAAGACACAAGCTAGAATTACATGAACAACGAGATGAGATGGAGTATAGAAGGGATTGTAGAGATTGGGACATGAGGTAACTGACCCAAGGCACAATGAATCCTATGTGTAAAGCATGATTAATGTGTCATTAACCCATCATTCCAAGATCAAGACCAAGTCCATTCCTCTAATCAATGACATTGCATTGTTTCATCCCATGATAAGCAACTATGAGAGTACCAAAACAACAAGGTGTACGATCACTTAACATTTGATTCAAGGGAGGAGTGATTTTTTCTTTATGGCATATTTCTTTTCATTTTCTTTCTTTTCTTCTTTTTTTTTTGGATTGCTAAATCCAAAGAAGCTTCCAACCTTTAGGCATGGGTGCATGTCTTTCCAGTGGGATCCCCTAGAACAGCATTGGATTTTTAAGTTCCTTTTGATTACTCTTACTCACATTTTTCATTAGATCTACAAGGATCTTAGTACAACCACATTGCATGACAACTCCCACAAACATTACCAAAGAGAATCTGCAAGTCCTGTTGATATCACACCCTAAGCATTTCCTCTTAGTCCATCCTTCTTCATTCTAGGTACAATGAACACAAAATTAATTTTAAGTTTTTAAAAATGTCAAGAATATCACTATACCCTTGATCAGAACCTCTTATTTGTAGAATGGATGAGTGGGTGTAATGGGCTCACTGTCCACATAATTGATCACTCAAGACTCAATAACATAGAACACACCTCAACCAATGAGCCACATGAGTGTTTTATTCATAGACAAGATTACTTATAAAAACATAAAAAGATAAAAATACAAAAATATAAAAGAAGAAATTGAAAAATGAAAAACTAGAAAACAAAAAGTTATAAAATTGAAGAAAATGAAAAATATTTATTAATATTTCTTTTTATTAAAATGGTGGATATCCCCCATAACTAAATGGTTGAGGATGACAAGGATTAATAAATGAAAGATGAGGATCCTTGCATGTTGGAAATATTGGGACCTGGTCATACTTACCCCATCGGGGTTCACACACCTAATTATAGTAAGCATAGTAGGGAAATTTATAAGATGTAGTTTCCAGATAACAAGTTGACCCACTATGATAATTGGGACCTTTAGATGATATGCAAGGATCAGGATGTCATCCTCCATGGCTGTATTCATTGGGCCATATGGTTGTTGGAGTGTTAATTGGTGGCCCTGATGAAGTAACAGAAGGAGTTGGGTTTGAAGAGAAGGATGCACAACAGTGTTAGACTTGTGCTGAGTTGGAGGATATAGTGGCTTTGGAATTGTGGTGTCCCTTCCTAGGGTCATTTCTAAAGAAGGGATGCCTTCAATGTTGCTGAGGTCTCTCACTACTATTGGCAATAGTAGCACAAGTAATGTTCGGGGGTTGTTACTATGATTTAGATACCTTAGGAATAGTTGGTGGCGATGTAGAAGAAGGGAAAGGATGAGAATGTTGAAAATTAGGAGTAGTGTAAGGTGCATAAGGCGATGGTTGTGTTGAGGACATGGGCCAATAGTATTGAGGAGAATGATAATGTGGTGAGACAGAGTCTGTTGGCCCAGTTGGAGAAATAGGGTATTGGACTAGATAAGCATTTGGATTTGGATGATATGAAAGGTGTCTCTAGTTTAGGGATGGCTTCCCCCACAACTGGGATTGTTGCCACTGTGATCGAACACAGTATCTCTGTACGAACTTGGGATGTAACGTGCTTCCCCAATGCTCATATAAATGTAACAAGATTGGGAATTGGCCCTTGGGGTGATCATATAGGCAAATTTTGCATTCATATGTGTGATTGGAAGTTGAGCTCTTATTTTCCTTATCCCTTCTTTCCGATTCTCTAATGATACTTTGTCCTACTTCTTGGGTTATCAAAACTCTATCTCCAATGATATTGATATATTATCCACACTTTTCATGCGTCCATTCCAACATCTTATTGATCTTTTCCCTAACTTCCTCTAATGATTTTTGTATCAGCAAAGATGGTTCTTTCCCCTTGTGGTAGGTTGATTTCTCCTTTTTTGATTATGAACCTTTGTTAAGTTGAGATTTTGGTCCCGTTGATGTTTTTCAACACTCTCCCATCCAGCCATTTCTCCTTCTTCTTTTGCTACCCGCTTAACAAGCTCTTCAAATTGATGGGTTCGTAGTTTGTATAGTTGACCTTGGGCATACATTTCTAGGGTCTTGTTTCATCACAAAGCCCATCAATGATATGATACATTAGCCTTTCCTCAAAGAACTCATGGCCTATATAGTTGTTTAACAGTGCATAATATCCTTCTAAGGCCATGTCCAAGGGTTCATGTTGTGCTTGTTTCCACGATTGGATTTGTTTCCTCAAGGCCAACACTCTTGCATAGGTTTGATATCTTTCATTAAAGGCTTCTACCATTGTTGGTCAATGTTGTATTGAATTTTGTTTTAATGATCTATACCATACTTTTTCTTGGCCAACGAGTGTCATAGGGAAGAGCTTGATTTTTTTCCAACCGTTATCAATGTTGTTCCATGCGTAGGCATCATAGAAGGCTTGTAAATGTTGATGTGGATCTAAGTCATAGCCTCCTGAGAAATTAGGGAAGTTGTTTAAATTGGGCCTGGGTAGATGGCTCTCTTTACAATGCCTACGGGAGATTCGAATAGCCTCTTGTATTTACGTTAGGCTTGTAGTGGCTAGTAGGGGTTCATCATCATCAGGTAAGTTATGCTTTTGTGTGTTGGAATGATGTTTCTTTTGTTTATGTTTATAAGAAACCCCCACTTTGGATTGCGTACTCCAATCTTCATTGTCAGATAATTCGTTGGTTCTTCAATGAATTACCTCACTAGATGTGGCATTATCATAGTCTTGTAGGATAGGCATGATTGTGAAACTGTGTGTGAATTTGTATGTGACTTTTTGTAATTATTTCTTCTTAAAAGATATATCATTAATTCCTATACAGAGACCTTGTATGATATAACTAATCTAGATAACTAGCATCGTCCTTGGCAATGGTGCCAATGATGAGTGGCAAGGTACCCCTACACTCAACCATATAAATATGAGTGTTTCATGCATGATCCAGTCGAACTACACAGACGGGCTAGTTGTGGTATCTAGATAGTTAATCGTAGGTCGTAGTTTGCTATCTTCCCACCTAGACCAGTATTAGCTTTGTCATGTATGGTTTAGTCCATAGTGAGGTGTATGATGTGTTTCTACACTAGTACTACTCCTGATTATGATGGAAAATAATATTAACTAAGATAAGAGAGAGAGGGTGAGAGAAAATCTAAGCTAGCCTAAGTGTGATGAGCATCCTTTCCTCAATCATCCGTATACATCTTGGACCTCATGCATGACTACCACTGGGATTACCAAGTGCAAATCCTAGGTACGCTACTGGGTTGCCAAGTAGTCACACTTAAATGCTCGTGATCAAGTTGTACTCTTTCTGCATTTAATAGGAGTTTAGGGTAAATAGATGTTAACTACGAAAGCAATAAATAACAATAAAAATTTAATAATTAAACTAAGTGAATGTTGTAATGATGAAGTAATCTCGATCTTTATTTCTGGTCATGTGCGTGTCCAAGTACGTCACACTTGAATAAGGATGTCGTACAATTACAATCACCACATTGCAAGCATGCACTAAGAAATAATTCTAAGTCAAAGAAGGAAAAAAACAAGAGTTTGGGTAAGGAACTAAGAACTAAGTGAGGCAGGCCACGATATCGCGTATGCAATATCATGGCTAGGCTACGATATCACATACACGATATCATAGATGTGATATCATGGCTGTAATATCATGGCTGCAATATCATGGTTGCGATATCCGAGCCACAAATTCATGACTCATCAATGATATAATTGAATACACCATCATGATCATTTATTAGATGACAAATAAAAGTTGAAACACCATCAATTTTCGTACTTCCATGATTTAGCATAGTCCCAAAATTTTGACAAGGATCTCTGCAAAGCCACTTCCACACTTGCCTACCACCCTCTATAGTAGAGTCAACATAGCACCTAGTCATAAGGTCAGTTTGCATGAAAGAGGCACTAGGGGTAGATCGTACAGTCCAACAAATTTTCTATCTCCCGGGCTAACAACCTTGCTCCACTTTCTAGCTTGCCCAGCTTGACACATGACCTGGTTGATGATCTACCCAAGGACCATGCTAGGAGCTACCGAAGGTGTTTAGGATGGAGTAAATAGTTTGGCCAGTTTTCTAACAGTGGGACCTACTACACTACGCTATGTTGCACAACATAGTAGGAAATGTGGTAATAGATTAGACACGGCTGGCAGATATTCAGTCCTCAAAGGTGTCTACCTCACTTCATTCTTGAAGAATGGTTAGCGTAACATAGGAGAATGCAGAAAATTTAAGCAAAAATCATTTCCAATTGAGGGCTACACTATGCTACGCTACATAGCGTAGTAGGGTTCTAATGAGACAACATCTCACACAAATTGTTTTGATGCAATAAACATGATTGCCTATGAATCGACCATCAAATTGCTTATACTACTACCACTCTAGGACATGATCAACATCCCATGACAAAATGTTTGCAAATTTAGTCAAAATCTAGGCCAAACTGGGTGCTACACCATGCTACGCTACACAACGTAGCATAGCGTAGTAGGGTCAGAATGCACGAAGGTCATCCGCCAAGTTGTTCTAGCAAAAGAATTACACTTGGCCACACTTGGACCTCCAAGACTACCTATCCCACTTCACCCTCTAGTCACAATCAAAGTCTCTTGATGAAGCATTGTAGGTTAACCAAGAATTCATGTCACACTAGTTGCTATGCTATGCTATGCTACACAGCGTAGCACAGCGTAGCGAGGACATTGAGGCTAAATGTCCCAATGGTGAAACCAAGGAGTCTTAGGCTTCTTCAACATTATAAGTGTAATGGCTATTTTCTAATATAGCTTGCCTAGCTAGGCCTTAGAGGGGTATTTTTGATTTTTGGGCAAGATTTGTCTCAAAACTAGTTGCTACACTATGCAGTGTAGCATAACATAGCATGTAAGTGTTTATGCTACGTTGCTACGTTGAGCAGCATAGATAGTGTAACACTCATGTAGAAGCCTTTGAGTATGTCCAGCAACTCCAAAACCCATTGGCAATGGTCATTTCTACTCCATCATTTCCTCAGCAGACAAGAATAGTAGTTTGCCTTGTTTTGCACCCCCTGTTGATCCCTAAAGTTTTTCCTATACTTGACCCTACTCGCAAGAGCAGGGAAGATGTAGTCCTGGACCATAGGCTCCATTTTGCATTTGTCATTGGCATTTTTTGTAAAAACATGATAGTTCCCTAGGTTCTGGCACATGCAATTTGAATGATATGATCATAGCTTAGTAGGTTTCACTTCTATCCTTGTCCCACTCAGCGTAACACTGCAACGTAGCACCATACGATAGCATAGCACATTCACATTTGTACCCTATGGGACCCAGGACACATGGCATCCAAACCATGTCTCTCTCCTACTCTTGGACCTATAAATACCCCAACAAACAACATTCAAGGGGTTGACTTTTAGAATTACCTCTCTTGCGGTTGACTTCTAGAGACTAGAATTTTGGCAATTGGCTTTCTAGAAATTGTCTATACCTCATCACTAGAAACCTATCAATTGCATTACACTATCTAGTGTGGTGTCCCTATCAACGTAGCAAGTCCAAAACTATCTTTTGAGTTACACTGCCTGTGTCCTATGTAGCATAGTGACCCCACCAACATAGTGGTTTCTAAATAGTTTACTTTGTTACACTAACTAACTACTGCGTTAGGCTAGACCATCTACTTAGTCAACTACGTTATGCTACTTGTATTTTGTGTAGTGTAGAAACTCTACCAATGTAGTGGTTCTTTAACCATCTACCCTGTTATACTATCTACCCACTGCATTATGCTACCCACATACTATGCAGCATAGTAACCCTATCAATGTAGCACTTCCACTATGCTACATTGTCTATTGCATGATGTTGTCTACTGTGATACATTATCCACTATGTTATGCTACCATCTAGTGTGAAAACCTATTGTTTTCCAAGTTTTTCCTACACGCATCTCTTCCTCTTACACCTATCTCACCAAAAAAGATGAATCCAGCAACCACTTCAGTTCCCACTTCAAACTTGGAGGTATCCTATTCTCTCCAACATATGGCAGGTCCTAAGTGACTGCCCAGCCTAGTGCTAGTGCAACGACAGTTCCTTAGACTACAACACCAATCACCTAAATGTTTGCCCCAAGAGAAAGAGTGATAACAATTTTCTATGTGCAAAAATGCAAGCAAATATACCATTGAACCATTATGAATTCAAAGAAAAACGTAACTTTGAGTTCATCCATTGGAATAGGAGGGAGTTCATTCCTACTGCTAATACCACTATCCCATTGACCAAATCATATCAATGGGTGTTAAACCAACTTATGCAACTAATTAGGTCAAGAGAATGGGACACAACATCCCACTCTAATGAACCGTACCAGGATGGGCAAGAGGATTTAGACTCCCACTCTAAAGGAGATGGCCCGATCTACACCACTGCTATCCCTTCTGCCTCTATCCTTCAATCACACTAGCTCCTATCTTCTGCCTCCTTCGCCACTGCCATGATGTAGCCACTACCCAAACTCTCTTCAGTAGTGGGCAGTCATGTAATGTTTTCAACATATCAACAAGCAGGCCCTTCAACCTCATTTCCCACTAGTCATCCTTCCCAGTCTATTTCGATTCCATACCAAACATTTGTAATGCCCACACTTTCATACATGCATGCCATACCTACCTCACAATCACATGTAAGTTCTATTCCTATTCCCCCCTCTATAAACATGCCACCATTGGTAGCAACCCCAACCTTGGCCACATTGTGGGTGACAACGACATCTTTTCCCACAACCCAACTATTTCATATGCAGCAATACATGCAACTGTAAACATACCAAGTTCCACATGCAACGCAACTGAACACGAGATTGTGGGTTGCTCAAACCATGGAACAAATGGCCACATCCATAGCACCACCAATGGTAGTCACCCCGATAGCACAACCTATTGGGTTGTGGCCCTCTCAAATGACACCACAAGCAAGGGTTGTTCCAACAGCACCCCCAATGGTAATGGTAGTCGCACCAACAACACCACCAACAATGGCTTCTTCGGTAGCCCCGCAACCCCCTGTGATACCCCTAGGTCTGGACCAAGCTTTCTAGCTCATCCATACCCTTACTAACAAAATTAAATAGCTTAAAGCTGCTAGCTTAGAAATATTCCAGGTCATGGACTTCTATTAGGATGACCCAATTAGTCCAACGGTTCCTACGCTAACATTGCCTCTAGGGGTACAATTGCCCCAATTCACAAAATACAATGGGAAGGGTGATCCAAATGCCCACTTGGTTACGTTTAGGTCTGAATCCTTGCTACTACATCCATGGCCTTATGCTATCATTCATGTATTTACCATTTCCTTGAAGGGTAAAGCATTAAACTAGTACCATGCACTTCCCCATGCCTCAATCTCAACATTGGAAGAACTGTTAAGTCAATTTGTGAATCACGTTAAGTATAACCTGAAGTTACAAGTCACTTTGGATAAACTTATGAGTGTTAAACAAGATTTGCTAAAATTCATGCAAAAGATTATACAACGATGGAGTGCTACCCTAAATGAAATTTGTGAACTGATCACCAAGGCCCATTTACTAGCCATTTTCAAAGGTGTGGTAAACAATTTCATTAAATCCAAACTATACTACTTGGCCCCTTGTTCCCTTAGCTAAGCGTTCACTCAAAACAAGGGTATCCAAGATGCAACAAAAACTAGTAGGGATCCAGCCTATGTAGCATATAAGAATGCACACACAAAGAAGGACAAGAAGAGAGGCAAAGCTACAACAACCACAGTATCTGCTATAGCCCATGAAACCAACAAGGGTAAACATGTGGATAAAGCATTTAAAACACATGCCACAACCAACACAGCACCTAGCCCTAGCAACACTAGCCAACCTTCAACTTTAGCAACTACTGTGCAAACTTCAACAAGACCAAATTTTGAATGCAAGGACCATTCAAAATATACTCCCTTACCAATCAAGCCATTTGAGCTTATAAAACAATTGCTGAGAGTTAGGCACATTCAACATAAATGAATGTTAGAGGAGGCTCTTAAATGGCATCATAGGTACTGTGAAGTCCTTCATGACCCCTCTGTGGTTATGCCTAATGACCCACCAGTACCTAAGAACTTTAGACTAAACCATTTCTACGATTACCATTAGGTGTGCGGACACAACATAGATTATTACTTGGCACTAAAAGATGATATTCAACAAATGATTGATCAAGGTAAATTGGTCCTTGACGAGAGCAGTCCTATTTGACTCAAAAACCAAACAATGAACATTTAGAAAGACCCATTGAATACTAACAATACAGGTTATACTATTAATGCTATTTGTGTGGATGATAATACGGAATCACAACATGAGCCATTTGTGGTTTGTGTACCTCCCTGAAACGCTAAGGCATCAACAGCAACCACGTCATAGACCCCATTTTTCATTAAAGTACCTCCTCAAACATTTTTCACACCTTTTGTGCTTAAGACTACATCACCTACTACCACAACAACTCAAGCACCTTTTGT
Source organism: Gnetum montanum (assembly GCA_015680685.1). NCBI lineage: Eukaryota > Viridiplantae > Streptophyta > Gnetopsida > Gnetales > Gnetaceae > Gnetum > Gnetum montanum. Next base: position 239,252 of record MNCI01003637.1, on the reverse strand, counting down.
TATCAAGGTGTCAAAGCATATCACTCCCCTTGCAACCCAGATTCCAACAATAGAAACTACACAATGTTCCCATCCAAGGAAATATGAAAAGCACCTAGCAAATAAGTTGGCTAGAGAGCACATTGCATTCGGCTCCCCTAAGCCCACCCCTTTGTTGGTCATACCCATGAATTCATCATCGAAGGCTACGGGTAGCATGTAACCACTACCCTCTAAGCCAACAAAACCTATCATTCCATCTAAAACCACTCCTCCATGAGAGATTCTCCTTTTAGGATGAATTGAAGAAGCAAAGATGAGCAAACAACTAGACAATGGGCAATATTTCCTAGATGCCCTTTCACAAGTTAAACAAGCTTTAAAGAAAAAGAATACAACATTAAGCTTGTATGACTTACTCATAACCTCTAAGGCGCATTTTGAGGCCTTGGTTCACATATTAGCATCTATTTTTATTGACAAAAACATGCCAGCCGAGGAGAAAGCTATCCATGTGGTTATGCTTTCCTCCTTGGCTGAGGAACCATGGTGAACCCAATTAACATTTCAAGACAAGGCCATCAAGGATGACCCTGAAAAGGGTCAAGTGACTGCTACCCCCATGTTTAACATAATTTAGGTGGGGCAATACAAAATTCATAGAGTACATGTTGACAACGGGGCTACCACTAATGTAATCTTGTTTCCCATTGTTGATAGCTAGGCCTGGTGGACCAAATAAAGCCCACAATAACTTCCTACTTGAAATCATTTAATGGAGCATGTGTCTTAGTAAAAGGCACTATTAACATCAACTTTGTGGTGGGGGACCAGTTCCCCACTAGCGCAGAATTTATTGTGGTGGAAGAAATGCTTGGGTTTAACTTGATCTTGGGGAGGTCATGGTTAGTCCAATTAAGAGCAATCTCCTCACCCTTACACCAAGAAATCCACCTACGCTACGTGGGTAGATAAGTGGAGATTTTGGTGACAAAACAGCCCCCCAAGCTATAAATAATATAGACATAAAATAAGGGTTAGAGATAGAAATCTATAAAAACCCATCACCCATCCACAATGAAGCCCCATGTTCAACATATGAGCCACCCAAACTACCAACTTAGATCAGGAAACCACTTGGGCTGAGTTGCCTTTCCAAACAATAGATGATAACATAGAGGAATATCATCACAAAGTTTCCCAGCCATACACTCTACCTAGCGCATGATGGGTTAGGACACAATTGCATAATTAAAGACTACCTCTAATTCACTTCTGTGAATCCTTGGCTTTAATACTCTTATTTCTTTAGTCCTAATTTTGCATTATGTTTATTATTTGCATTATTTCCACTATTTGCGTCATGATCTTTGTTTGCATTAATTAGCTATTACATGACCTAGAATGGCCTTAAACTATTGTCATAACCTGCTAAGGCCTAAAACTAGCAATCAACCCTTAAAAGTTATATTGTGATGGCCCAAAAGGGCCTTAATCTATTGCATAGCCTGAAATGAATTTAAACTAGAATTAGGGGCCCAAACATATTAATAAAATATTAACCAAAATAAATCCAATAATTGTTTCACTTTTTACTCCTCATTAAATATTGAGTCCATACAATAAGACTTACAAAAATAAAATTGAAAAACAAAAATAAAAATTGTTTGCCACCATGCTACAAGTCTTCACTAGCATCTTCATCTCTTGTTCCACTAGGTCTCACACCTCCATTTGGATCCTACAAGAAACAAAAGAAAAATAATGAATCAAATTACAATAAGGCTTTCATGAAATAGACTATGATATAATAGAAAATGGCAAACCTAAGATGGTCCTACATCCATCTTAGGGGGTATCTTTTCCATGCCAACTACCAAACACCGTAGAATCTCATCCCTGGTTATGTTGGCCCAATCTTCTTCCTCCAAATCAACACTTGCTGCAACTTTCCCCTTCTCCATAGCCATCCATATGGGTGGCCCCAAAGAAAAGGTGGCAGTGGTGGTCTCCCCAGAAGGTAAAGTCATCTCTTTTTTAGGAGACTCACTAACCACTACCTATTGCGTAAATTTTTCATAGGCCTTAACAGCACCAATCATATCAAGAAATAGTTTATGGGCATGCAACTCAATGGAAGCATCCTGATATTTCTGATGGTAGGTAGCACATTCAACCTTGTACATCTACTTATGATTTGTCTATGCTTGCCCCCATTCATAGATGTTGGTGCTATAGTCTTTCTAGCCTTGATTTTTCTGGGATAGTAGGTCCATCTACAAGTGTTGCTCAATTATTTCCTGCGTGGCCTTGTTTTTACCCTACACAACTAACTAATATCTTGCATAATCAATCACAGTTGTGTGTCAACTGCTATCAGAAGTATTGCAGGCCAATAAGAATTCATTTCTTGACTATAGATCTTCCAAATCAACTACTTGGCTAGCTTTCTCCTTCTCTAGCTTCTAGACCCACTTCTAGAGGTCCTCGTTGATGCACCTACACTCCCACAACGATCGTGTTGAGTATAGCACACATTTGCTCATTTCCTCATATACATCACGAGGCACCTTGGTCACCTCTGGTGGGAGTTTAGGCACAATGTCAACCACCTATTTGGGATCCCATTTAAGACAAGAAGCTATTAATCACACATGAAAAAGCATTAGTCATGGGATGATGGTAATAATGTAATAACATAGAGAGCCCAATGTTGCAATTTGAACACACCTATCTCAGGATAAATCTACCTTAGGCAGTCTATCATGTCATCAACCATCCCCTCCATAAAGGCAAATTTGTCTCGAGTCTTTGTCCATGGTTGGAGGTGGATTAAAGAGGAGGAATCGAGAGCTTTAACAGTGGTATCCACTGTGCAAAAAAACATGTTAGCATGGTGAAAAGGAGGACAACAAAACTGAAAAATAACATAAATGATGGTGCAAAGCTCCTACCCAACAAACCCTCAGGGGTGAGACTAGGGGGATCATCCATCAGCACACTGTTAAGAAAATGGTCAAACTCACTTGCATCAAAATGTAGCCCCTTCCCCCTCTAGCTGACTCAACAGTGTGGCGACATCTTCAACCATCATATGCCCCTTAGGTGCTAAGGCACACTCTATGAAGGGATCATCAGTAGCAAGGGCTCTTCCTCTATGGTAGGGGTCTCCTCCTCTACAGTCGAGGCATCTTCTTCTTCTACAGTAGGGGCCCCTGCCTCAGGGGCCAAAACTTCTTCTTCTTCTTCTATCAAACATCTAAAGTAAGCATGTTGGTCTAACACAAAGGAGGAGGGTAACTAATGAGATAACTAAACATACCTACCAACTGTGGGCTACACTTTGCGAACCTTGATTTGTAACTTTCTACCACTTTCTTCATTAGTGTGTGGAGGCTCTTCCATGGGACAAGACTTCTTATGTTGCGACCTGGATTTCACTGCTTCTACAATGAGATGTGCCCCCCTTAGCACATTGCCTATGTTAGTCGGAGGTGCCTCTCTAACGCTATCTAGTGCATGAAAGGGACATCCCCCCCCCCCATCCTTTTTTGTTATCAAAAGAGACTCTCCAATAACTTCTAGGGGGTCTTGGAATCGAGTGGTACAAAATACTTGGTAGATCCATGGTTTGGAAATCTAGGTGTGATCTTGTAGCACCCAGATGCCATTCTCTCAAACCACCAAGAATTCCACAAACTATTGTAGGCAAGCTATGAAGAAGGTGAAGTGTACATTGAAACATGCATCAAGCTTCTCACGAAGCTTGATCATTTCAGCTTGCAAGCCTTCAAAAAGGTACTTGGCCTAGTTATAGCGAGTTCCTTCTTCCATGACATCCCTCATGATCCAAGCCTGCTCTATCCCAAAACTTTTTCCTTGGGAGAGTAGTTTGGAAAAAGCATGGGCCCAGAAGATAAGGTAAACCTTTTGGGCTACCTCTAGCCTGACCTTATGCATATAAATCCCCTTTCGGTCTTTGCTCATCCCTAGCCATTCTTCTATATCCCCTTGATGGTTTACATCTTTGCTAGTCTTATCTCTTATAGGTAGCCCATCAAAGGAAACATCGAAAAGATCTACAAAGAGGCTATTAGTAATCTCAAATACCACCCACACATTATGAACCCGTGTGCAGAAGCAATCAGCCTTTTTGGAAAAAGAATCAATGAGGGATAGCATTTCCATAGTCGGGATGCTTGGATTTACTACCAAAAATAAATCCATGTGCCTGGCCTCCTAAACATTGTGAACAAGGGTGGCTAGGAGTCCATTGCATAGCCAGCATTGTGTCTCGTCCACCTCCTTGTATTTAAAGAAAAGGTTAGTTTCATCACGTCCAGAGATGATTGTTGTAACCTCTTGGGATTCACTTGCTACTGGAATAATCAATGAAAAAATTAAAAAAAAAAGGAAAAAATAGAATCAATCACTTGAACACATGAAAAAAAGTGCATAATCTAATACACCAGGTGGGAATGGCATGGGAAATGGTGGGATTTCCACTAGAACGTCCTCCACGGTAAGCGCTCAGTGGGATGCCCATTTGCTATCCAACCATCCAATTTCCTTGCATTTGACATAGAACTTAGCATACTTGGTTGGATAGGTTTTAAAATAAGCCCCAAGTTATTCTATGATGTTGGCACACATGTTTCTGATAGAAGAGAACTCTTGTAAGGCCATTTGGGTCAATGCCAATGTCCCCTTGTGATCGTGAAGACCATCATTGTCAATTACAAACCTGGTAACATACAGAGTACAATATGCATTTTGACTATGCAAGAAAAATGATACAACATGTCTAAAACATCTTCATAGGACTCACCTACCAACATAATAGATGGTCCCAGGTGGATTCTGGAAGAAGGTGCCCATGTGATGGGCAATGAATAATGTGTTGTACTTATGATAACATTTAAATTCAGGAATAGCCCAAATCCAACACAAATGTCTCAAACCTCTCGAGCACTAATTTGAGCCTTCTGCCCCTTTGCCTTCGATGGACCCATTAGCCATAAACTTCAAGATACCTCTGTTCACCCTAGGCAATAGTGTTTCAACAAGAAAAATGGTTGTCTCAGTTGACAAATGTGACCACACTATCACACTGAAGTGGCAAAGGAGGAACTCTAGGAACTCACATGCACCTTCCTGAAATTTGACTGCCTGGTCTCTTACTCATGCATGAGGAGGGGGAACATTGGCCATAGGTGCACTTAGGCAGCACAAAACTACTACTAGCTCAAGCACGATCAGGATGGACTTCAACATGACCCTGCATGACATAGCACAAAGTGTTAGCATAGTGTTCAAGTGACGGTTACTAAATAGCATAGCATAACCCCTGGTGTACAGATTTTCCCCAAGTATGAAACATATGTCCCTGATACAGTCAGACAAACTTAATTTTTTACCAACTATCGATTCCATTTTCGTAGCTCATCCTGTATAGTGTAGTAGTTGTGTCACGTGCAACGTAGCAACGTAGAGCATGACACAGCGTAACAAATACACTCTGCACAGCATAACAGCTATGTTACATATAGCATAGTGTAGCATAATGAGTACACCCTGCATAGCATAGCATAGCAAGTATGCCCAACATGATGTAGCAGCTGCATTACGCGTAGCATACCATGACAACCATACCCCGCACAATGTAACAACATAACCAGTATGAGATGTAACAAGCATAACAATGTAGCAGGTACAACACTGCAACAAATATAGCAGTGTAGCAGGCCTACTAGCATAGTAGCATAGTGGTTATAACAGCGTAGTATTGTAGCGTGGTAGGCACCAAAAACATAACATAGCCCATCAATCATGATGACAAAAATGACACAACATGTAAATGAACATACAGCATTCCCATTTCCCCAGCCTATCCCACTACATGAAATGTAGCAGAATAAAATACTTTACATGTGCTACATTACACCGGACATGTGCTACACTACCTAAAAACCTTGTAAATCATAATTCCCTTCATGGGTGCTACACTACGCTGAACGTGTGCTACTTACTAGGTGGACGGTGCCGCCTAGTGTTCCTCTATGTGTGCCTTGGGAAGACATCGTAGGGTGCGCTCCCCTTTATCTACATTAGCAAGATCCTGATGCCTGTGTTCACTCTTGCATGCCATCTTCCTACTAACAAACATAGGTGTATCAACTGCTATGCTACAATTTCTACGCTATCTCTTAGCTTAGCCGCCCTACGCTTTGGATGTTAGCTCTGACAGTGAAAGTGACAAGATTACCATGGGGTAATCCCCTATTTATAACCTACACAATTAAAATACCTGTCACTTTCTAGGGTGTTCCATGTCCCGCACATAACATGAGACGTCCTGCATCCCACGTGTAATGCAAAATACCCCTATCCCCTACATCATAGCATGAGTCCACTGTAGCGTAGCATGGGTCTACTACAGCATAGCACGTAGATGCACTAAAACTTTTACTTCATTTTTTTTACAATGTGGCTCATTGATGGTCCACTATGACCTTAAACTAGCAAATTAAGCATTCCCTTTATATTTTAAACCTAGTGATGGTCTACTAATACCTTCGAACTGGCAATTTCAATGTACCATGTTGCATGGTTGTGGTCCGCTAAGACCTTAAACTAGCTATTTTTTTAACATCACATAACTACTCTGCATATATTTCATTGCATGTTTCTATCTTAAACAAGTATCACTTGACTTTGTTTGTTTACTTGTTATTGTAGGTTGCTTGGAAAAGTGGCTATGTATGATGATCTTTGCTCACCCTTAATTCTGATAGGGCCCCACAACAGGTTTATGAGACACTTGAATGAAGAGTTGGTAGACTTTGAACCATCCTCTTGTGACACTAACATAGCATCCTTAGAAATACCCCTGGACTAGCCCGAACACCTAGTTCAGGTCTTAGATTTAGAAGCCAGGGATGTAACTAAGGACCCCCTTATTGAAATCCCCATGACTACATCCAAAGGGGAGGCACGAACCTTAAAAGTTAGCTCATTGCTAGAGTCATAGGTTAAACAAAGCATCTCTAGAGTCCTTAATGATAGTGCCAAAGTGTTTGCATGGTTACACAAAGATATTCTAGGCTTAGACCCACGTATTATACAACCTAATATCATACTAGATCCACATGTTAAGGTGGTCAAAAAAAATCTCACAAGATCAAACCAAAGATCGCATTAGCTATACATAGCAAAATCACTAAACTTTACCAAGTTGGGTTCATCCATGTAGTTGATTATTTAGAATGGATGTCAAACATTGTCATCATTTCTAAGAAAATAGGAGGTATATGAATTTGTATAGACTTCTAGGATCTAAATAAGGCAAAAATTAAGGACGATTTCCCATTGCCTAGCATCGACCAATGTATCGATACTATGGTCGATCATGCCTTACTGTCCTTTATGGATGGGTTTTCAGGCTACAACCAAATTCGCATAAATCTAGAACATCAACTAGCAACTACTTTCATGACCTCTTGTTGAACCTTCTACTATACAATGATGCCCTTTGGGCTAAAGAATGCAGGAGCCACATACCAGCAGGTGATGACATACATCTTTAGTGATTACCTTTTGGAAAAGTTGAATGATTACGTGGATGATATAGTCGTTAAGTTTGAAAAGGCTATTGACCATGTGAACGACCTAAACTTGGTTCTTCAACGATGTTGCAGGCATGAACTTTGCCTCAACCCCAGAAAATGTGTTTTTGGAGTCAAAACAAGATGCATGTTAGGTTTTTTGGTGTTAGAAATGGGGATACATGTAGACCCTAATAAAGTTAAAGCTATTTTCAACTTAGCACCATCTACAAACCTTAAGGAGTTGCAAGGCTATAGGGCAGGGTACAATTCATAAGAAGATTTATAGCAAGGTTAACCAACAAGCTTCACCCAATGTAACACTTGCTTAAAAAAGGTGTTAACTTTGAATGGACCAACCAATGTCAAGAAGCTTTTGATAGCTTAAAGAAAGATCTTGTCCATCTTTCCACTATTTACCCTCCATAGAGAGACAAGCCATTTTACATTTACCATGCTACCTCAGACACATCTATCGCTACCTTACTTTGCCAAAAGAGGAATGATGTCTTTGAAATCCCAATTTATTACCTGAGTCATGCCTTGATAGCTTATGAAGACAAATACAACGAAGTAGAGAAAAATTGTCTTGCTTTAGTATTTTTGCTTAAGAAATGGAGGCATTACTTGTTTCATGGCCAGGTAAACATTATTTACAAGAATAACATACTTCAGGCTATTACAACCAAGATATACGAAAGTAGTAGGATAGCCCAATGGAAGGTCATAATTGTGGAATTTGACCTATACTATGTAGTACAATCATTTGTAAAAGGTCAAGCTATAGCTACACAACTTATAGTCTCACCTATCAATGATCAGGTAGTGATAGAACCTAAGTTCCTGGATGAAGATGTTAATAGCATAAGCACAGTACCAACAGACTTTGAAGTCATTCTCCACTTTGACAGGGCTTCAACTACACAAAGTAGTAGTGCCACCGTGGTTCTCACATTCCCCTCTAGGGAGATTCGACCTTTTGCATATCACTTCACATTCCTTTGCACAAACAATATGGTAGAATATGAGGGTCTCCTCAGAGGCATCCTAGCAGCCTGGGAGTTGGGGATCCAAAGCTTAGCAATCTGAGGTGACTTGCAACTAGTTGTTAACCAAGTAACAAAGGTATACACTTGCAAAGCATAGCATTTACAGCCTTACTATGATTTGGCCAAGTACTTGCTAAAGAAGTTCACAACCCTAGACATCCAACATGTGCCCCATAGTGAAAACACTATAGCAAATGCATTAGCCATGTTAGTGCTAAGCATGTCATCCCATATGTTTACTACCTTACCCTCTTTAATAGTGGAATGCATTGATCCCATCATTCACATGGTACACATTGCATCTATAAGTGCAACACATACTAAAGAATGGTATGATAACATTAAAGCATACCTCCAACATGGTGAACCCCCATGCAACCTAACACCCGCCCAAAGGAATGCACTATGAAAGCAAGCCTAGAAATATGTCCTCATAGGAGATAACACTCTATGCAAATGTTCTAATGATGGGATATTGCTAGCTTGCATTAGTGGGGACGAAGCACAAAAAATTGTTGATCAAGTCCATGAAGGAATATGTGGAGGATACATAGCTCCTAGGGCTATGGAAGCAAAAATTAGATGTCTAGGCTACTACTAGCCTTGCAATGAATGTGATCATGTTGCCAAGGTTAGAACATGCGATGTATGTCAACACTATGGAAACCTTATACATGTATCACCTACTGAATTGCATACCACATAGATTACATGGCCTTTCCAACATTGGGAACTAGACATCATAGGACCCATTACACCTAAGTCTTCTATAGGGCATAGTTTCATTATTACTACAACTAAATACTTTACAAAATGGGTAGAAGCTATTCTCCTCAGAAAGACCACATCCCAGCAGGTTTGCAACTTCATTCTGGAAAATATAGTGACATGATTTGGCCTTCCCATGACTATTGTTACTGACAATGGGCCATAATTTAGTAGCATAGAAACTAAATCCTTTTGCAAGAATCTTGGTATCAAACATTATTTCACATCACCATATTACCCCTAGGCAAATGGCCAAGTAGAGGCTACCAACAAAGTGATCATCAACCTTTTGAAAAGAATGCTTAGTAGCAGTAAGAGGTGATGCCATAAGAAAATATTCTATGTGCTTTGGACTTATCACATGACATGCAGGATGGCTACAGGTAAGACCCTGTATAGTCTTGTATACCGATCTAAAGCGATGTTACCTCTTGAATTTTACGTCCCGTAACTTCGAATGATCCTTTCAAACATGGTGGACAAAGCTCAAAACAACAAGTTAAGGATCATTGATCTTAACTCTGTAGAGGAGTGTACATAAACACTTAGTCCCATCGAATGGTACCAAGACAAGAAATGGCAAAAACACCATTGCAACTTGCACCAATGACCAATCAAAAATGGGGACTTAGTCCTCAAGGCCATTTGTGAACTTATGAGCAAATTCTTAGCCAACTGTGTAGGCCCCTCTGTAGTCATGAAAGCCTATGAGAATGGGGCATTCAAATTGGCTAATGTAGATGGCAACAAATTTTCAAATCCTATCAACCACTTGTACTTGAAGCCATACTATGCTTAATATGCAAGATCACATCGAACATTAAGCAAGGTAAGAAAATTGTCTACTACAACATAAAACTAGCACAGATAGTCTGCTATGACTATAAATTGGCATAGATCATCCGCTACAATGTAAAACTAGCACATAGAACATTTGCTATGATGTTAAATTGGCACAACACATCTTTGGGCCATAACATAAAATTGGCACCCATAGCATGGTCCACTACGACCTTAAACTGGCCATCCCCTATCTGCTACGACCTTAAACTAGCACATAAGTCTGCTAGGACCTTAAATTGGCACACCACAGTCTATTGGAACCTAAAACTAGCACATCTAATGGTCTACTAAGATCTTAAACTGGGTTTGCAGTGCAACACCTCCCAGTTCACATATGTGAACTTGTGAACAAACGAGCGTGCACATCTTCAAGCTTCCTAGGAAACATGGGGTGGGATGTTGTAGTTCTAGAATGAAGTTCATGTTGTCAAGAAAAAATCCTTTAGGAAACATGCAGCATCACCATCCCTAGAATCTTGCTAATCTTTTGGAGATGTCATTTACCATCTTGTTGACCTTCCCAAGCTAAATCCACCATTGCCAATCATCCTGGTCATAGCTCTCACTGTCAGCACCTACTGCTGGAGTTCCAACACTATTGTGGCCCATCCACAATGCTGGCATCCTTCAGCCCTCACCATTACTAGAGTCTAAAAAGGCATTTAGTTGTTAGGCTTCTCACCTTGCAACTAGATTTCATAATGCTTATCTTTGGCAAGGATTCTTGAGCACTTACTTCATCATCGCTCCTATCCTCTTCAGTGCTCATTTTTGGCTAGGCTGCTAAAACCCTTTGATCTTCCACTGCTGAAAGCTACACTAGCCTTCCTGTTTTGGACATTGCATACATCAGACAACACATTCCACCTTGGTAGTGTCCCGAGAAAATAGGACTTTTCCCTCACTTTACTCGATGGTTGTCATTTTTGGTTTTCTCTCTGTTGTGTTTTCAAGATAAAAGCTAAGATGGTGTCATTCAAAAATGTGTTCACCATAAAAACAAAGGACTACATTATTCTGAAGTACCTTCTTTAATTAGCCTAGCTACTTGAGAGTTCATATCCTACTCTCCCTTCAACCAACTTAATCTCCATTCCCTATACTTACAATTTTTGATACCTTCTTCGCAAGCTTTTTCAATGCACATAAAGCCCTTTCCCATGCCCAACCACTAGACCCATGATGGACGTAATGCAACTCATCCCATGAGAAACTTCTATAGGCAGGTCAAAGCCCCACATGGATGTAATACAACTCATCTTGGGGAGGAAACAACTTTCCTACAGTGATGACAAGATTTCCTTCAGATGAACATGGGTATGCAACAAGAAGTAAAAAGCTCAAAAAATGAATGAAAAATGGCAATATAGCCAAGTGCCCAAAACAAATGACAAAGTTTCTTCGCAAGTATTTTAGATTTGGATCGACCATCTCTAAGCACTCTGATGAGAGGTTGAGGTCCAAAAAGAAAGACACCCATGTGTGCTAACTTCCTCATAAGCACTCCGATGAGGGATCACACTATGGCAATGACTCTCATGATAACATCTCCTACACCTTTCCTTTACCTTAGCCAAATTTCCTCAAAACCCATCCCCTTTCCCTATCATGCTCAGCTCTCTTAGCACTCACAAGCATAGCAAGGCATCATCCAAGCAAGCATTGACAAACGGTGTGGGTGTCGCTTTTAGTATGGTGTTTTGTGTTGTTTGTTGATGTCTCTCAGGCAGATCCTCCAGACATCAACAAAGAAGGGCCATTGAAACACCATCAATTTTGGGACTTCCATGATTCAACATAGTTCAAAAATTTAGGCAAGGATCTCTGTGAAGCCACTTCCTTGCCTGCCTACCACCCTTTGTAGCAGAGTCAACATAGCACCTAGTCATGAGGCCAATTTGCAAGAAGGAGGTACTAGGGGTAGATCGTACAGTCTAGAAACTTTTCTATCTCCTGAGCTAACAAGCTTGCTTCACTTTCTAGCTTGCCCATCTTGACACATGACTTGGTTTACAGTCTACCCAAGGATCATGCTAGGAGCTATCGAAGGTGTTTAGGATGGGCTAAATAGTTTAGCAAGTTTACTAATAGTGAGACCTATTATGCTATACCACACTGCACAGTGTAGCAAGCCATGTGGTGATAGATTAGATGTGGTTGCTTGATATTCAGTTCTCAAAGGTGTCTTCCTCACTTCATTCTTGAAGCATGGTCAACGTAACATAGGAGAACATGGAAAATTGCAACAAAAATAATTTCCAATTGAGTGCTACACTATACTATACTACATAGTGTAGCACAGCATAGCAGGGTTCTAATGAGATAACATCTCCACACAGATTTTTTTTGATGAAGTAAACATGATTGCCTATGACTTGACCATCAAAAATGCTTATTCTACTAACACTCCAGGACATGATCAACATCCCATGATAAAACATTTGCAAAGTCAATTAAAATCTAGGCCAAACTAGGTGCTACGCTATGCTATGCTACACAACATAGCATAGTGTACCAAGGTTAGAATGGACGAAGGTCCTCCGCCAAGTTGTTCTAGCAAAAAAATTGCACTTGGCCATGCTCTGACCTCCAAGACTACCTGTCCCACTTCACCCTTGGGTCCCAATTAAAGTCTCTTGATGAAGCATTCTAGGTTAAGCAAGAATTCATGTCACACTAGCTACTATGGTGTGGTACGCTACACAGTGTAGCGAGGACATTGAGGCTAAAAATGTCGTGAGGATGAAACTAGGGAGTCTCGAGCTTCTTCAACATGAAAAGTGTAATGGTTGTTTGCTAAGATAGCTTGTCTAGCTAGGCCTTAGAGGGGTATTTTCAATTTTTGGGAAATATTTTTCTCAAAACTAGCTGCTACACTATGTTGCACTATGCAGTGTAGCACAGCATAGCGTGTAAGTGTTTATGCTACATTGCTACGCTGAGTAGTGTAGATAGCATAACACTCACCTAGAAGGCTTGGAGTATCTTTAGCAGTTCTAGAACCCATTGGCAATGGTCATTTGTATTCCAACATTTCCTCAACAGATAAGAATAGTAGTTTGCCTTAATTTTTTCACACCCCTGTTGATCCCTAAAGTTGTCCCTATGCTTGACCCTACTTGCAAGAGCAAGGAAGATGTAGTCTTGGAGCGTAGGCTCCACTTTGCATTTTTCATTGCATTTTTTTGTAAAAACATGGTAGTTCCTTGGGTTCTAGCACATGCAATTTGAAAAATATGGTTACAACTTAGCAGGTTTTAGTTCCAGCCTCGTCGCACTCAATGTAACACTACAGCATAGAACTTTAGTGTAACACTATAGCATAGCACCGTATGATAGCATAACACATCCACGTTTGCACCCTGTGGGACCCAGGACACTTGGCATTCGAACCACATCTCTCTCTCACTCTTGGCTCTATAAATACCCTAGCAAACAACATTCAAGGGGTTGGATTTTAGAATTACCTCTCTTGTAGTTGACTTCTAGAAACTGGCATTTTGGCAATTGGCTTTCTAGCAATCAGCTCTGCTGAGGATATTGGTGAACTATAGGTTGGAAAATAGTAAATCCTTGTAGTAGCACTTCCTGGATCTCTCTTAAACTAGCAAGCATCAACTCATCAGTTCCAATTAGCAGGACATTAGCAGTAGTCTAGGAGCTATGACCATACCGTTATGTTGTAAGTTGTGCCTATCCAAACATTGCACATCAGTTGTACACCTACTTTAGCTGAGCAAAGCTTAGATCCCAAGATTTTAGGGTGGTGCATTCTCTCACTTAAGCTTATTTCATTTTACTATAACATATATTTTGCATCATTGTGTATCAGTTCATGTTTATTACCTAGTTACATATTCTACTACGCTTTTACTATTCTGTGTCTATGGTTTTCTTCACCCTAATCTCCACACGTAACATTTTAAAACCATTGTTCATGAAAGGTTATTGTACACTGTGTAAGTTCCTATCTGACCGACCAAACCATTCAAGGCGCCATGTTTCCATTTTCTCTAGCATGGTTGTGCCAACCGAAATCGTCGGTGCGAGGCTGGAACGTTACGGGCACCAAGAGATCCACGGACAAGCACAGTCGACCCTGCCTCCACTTGAGGGCAAGCTGGAGTGGACGAAGGCAGAGTGCCTTGAATGGTCCGCACGCAGATCAAACAAGGACTTACCCGAGCGGCACCGAAGTGTTATATGCTGGGTTATGTGTAAACAGAGCACAAACGACGAAACAGGCGCAGACAGTGTAAGCGTAGAGGGGCGTAAACAACGTCGGGCATGAACAACATAAACAAAGATAGGCCCAGCGTAAGCGTATACAGGCGTGAATAATGTAAACAGCGTAAACAAGTACAAAGGGCGTAAACAGATGCAAACGGCGTGAACAGTGAGCGTACACGGACGTGGATGGAGTGTAAACGTAAGCAGGCGTAAACGAGGCGTGGGCCAAATTGACGTAAAACTATAAAAGAACTTGCAACAAGCGTAAACAGTGGATTACAAAGTTAAAAATGTTGTGCACCGGTCTAATGCAGTTGTGTAGGGACACAAGGCGGACGTAAAGCCCAGGTGGACAAAGGGATGCAGCTGGATGACACGGTAGGCGGAGCGCGGATTGTGCTCGGGGTACAGGACTTCCAGCATAAGCATAAGCGTAAGGGGGTTTCTGCAGCGTAATTGCTCTGGGTTTGCTCTGGTAAATTTTTGCCGACCGTAAAAATGTGAAAGACTGGGCTATTTATAGGGGTAGGGTTACCGGGAAAATCAGACTGGGAGACACGTGGCGTATAGACCGGGCATTTACAATTTAGAAACTTGGTATACGCTGGGCGTATACGTTACAACAGGCTAGCGTATACGCTGGGCGTGAACTTGAATGGATGCTGGTGTATACGCTGGGGCGTATACGCTGATGGATGCTGGACGTCGACTTGCTTCAATTCTTGCTTCCGTTGCACCTGCTGAGCGTGCGTGTGAAGCGTATGCTGAGCGTCAGGCGTATACACTGGGCGTATACATTGGCGAATGTTGGGCGTATACGCCGGGCGTATACACCGAAGGGTGTCCACTTGCTTCAATCCTTGCTCTTCGGTGTAATCTTCATGCTACCATTGGAGATCTTGTCGTCGAGTGTGTGCATCTGTCGTACCTGGGCGTGTACGCCGGAGAGCTGGTCGTATGCACTGAACGTATACGCTGGGGCGCTGAGCATAGACGCTGGGCGTAGACGCCGAGCATAGACGCTGGCACAGCACTTATTGAAAACCCAGTGTTTGATTCTCAAAATTTCCCTGTGTGGCTTCAAATGTAGCCAAAGTCGTCTGTGGGTCATGGGGACCCGCTTCTTGTCAGACAGATGCTAAACTCAAAGATTTTTGTGGTGTTTCATTGGCCCCTCTTTGTTGACGCTTGGAGGAATCGACCCGAGAAGCGTCGACAAAGAAGTGCAAAACACCACAAGCAACTTGATAAAAGCTTTGTCCTTTGCCACGTGACCAGACATCATCGCACCGTGTTTAGTGGTGAATGGGATTGAAAGGGCGAGATTAGTAACTGGTAGGAGAGAAGGGATTGTGGGAATTGGTGACTACCCAGGGGATCATGCTGGGAAAATGGGATGCTCAGGTGTGCGGCATGCCAGTCCTTATCAATAGCCATTTTTTGGCAGACTCGGAACTCAGGCATGCGATGCTCGTCCTTTGGCAGAACAGTGCTCTTGGTTAGTGTTCAAGAGGGCTTGTTGTCAACGCCAAAGCCAAGGGGTAATGTTCGACAGTTTTTGGAGGAACAACATCCTTCTTTGGGGAAACTGTAGGCGACGTGCCAAAGCCATGCAACAGGGTGTTTTTGATTGCTTTTGACATGAGTACGTATTTTCAAGACCGATACCTTCCCGCCTGGGGCTTATATGGGAAGTGCCAAGGGTCCCGCTTTTTTTTTTTTAATTTTTCCTTGTACTCATGTGCGAGTATTGTGTTTTGTGCTTTGCGACTGCTGTAACGTTTTGCAGTGTGCAATAGTTTGGTAAACAGACAATGGATTTTCGGGGAATGGGGATGTGCGGGTTAACAGTTTGATTTAGTATTGCCAAGTGGACAAATGGACATTGTCTCATCTTGTTGCCTATGATGAACTGCACTCTCGTACGAGAACTTCCGAGCGTCATCCTGCAAACACAACTCCAAAGAGTTAAGAAAACCATGAATGAAGTAATGAGTTTAGATTTAAACAGCTGCAGGTGAACAAAAATATTGTGGCGATTCTGAGCATTGAATGTGAATGTCGACGATGTTGACGAAAGTGTGTGTCGATGAGGGATGCAATGATTCTGATGAATGAATATGGCTGTGGAGTGAAGGGTCGGAGATGAACGTGCCAGTTTATAGTCTTAGCGGACTATCATGGGTTAGTTTTGTATCGTAACCCATTGGACGTTGCCCGTTTAGCATCGTGGCGAACGTTACATTGCCAGTTTTGAGTCTTAGCGGACCATGAAGAGACAAGCTAGTTTATAGTCTTAGCGGACTCTGGTGAATGAGTCTGGCGGTGCCATTTTACTGTCATGCCAGAGGGGTGCTAGTTTATCGTCATTGCGGACACTGTGGGGTATCCGTTTATTGTCATATACCAGGACAATGGTGGTGTTAGTTTTAAGTCGTAACCCAAGACTGTTCTATGGTATCAGTTTATAGTCATAATCCAGGACTATTCTGTGGTATGAGTTTATAGTCATGATTCCAGGACTATTCTGTGGTATCAGTTTATAGTCATGATTCCAGGACTATTCTGTGGTATCAGTTTATAGTCATGATTCCAGGACTATTCTGTGGTATCAGGTTATAGTCGTGATTCCAGGACTAATCTGTGGTATCAGTTTATAGTCATGATTCCAGGACTGTTCTGTGGTATCAGTTTATAGTCATGATTCCAGGACTATTCTGTGGTATCAGTTTATAGTCGTGATTCCAGGACTAGCGCGTACCTGAGTTCGAATTCATGTATAGAACGGTTTTAGGAATAAGTGATTAGTTGGGTTTGCAAATTATTTTCCGTCCATGTCAGCTAGTTTGAATGCTAGGTAAGGGGAATTCATCTTTTATGGTTGTTACGTTAAGGTCCCAGAAGTCAATGCACAGGCGGATACTTCCATTCTTCTTTGGGACGATAACCATGTTTGATACCCATTCGGTGTAATCAATAGCCTTGATGAAACCAGCTTGGTAGAGCTTGGTAATCTTACTACGAACTGCTAACGCCACCTCGGGCTTGACCTTTCATGCTTTCTGTTTTACTGGCCTTAGTTTTTGATCAAGGATGATGTTGTGCTGGACAATACGAGGGTCTAATCCGGGCATGTCTGTATAGGACCACGCAAATGCTTTCATATTATCCCTAAGCACATTTTCGATATCTTTAGCTAGACGTGGTTCTAGTAACGTACTTAATTTTAGGACTTTAGTTTCCCCATCGGGCATGGTGATGGGTGTTTCGGTTAGAGGATCTTCAGTAATGTTTTTAGCTTCAATGTCGAGGGACTTTGTCATTCCCTCATATTCGTCAACCGTTTGCTGTGTTGAAGCTATTATTGTGTCGTTTGCTGATGAGCTCGCATAGACGAGATTCACATCGATGTTCCTTTCAACTGCGCCGTACGGTCCATCAATGACCAATGGCTTGGTTAAGCACTTGTGATCCATTAGGCAAATTCCTATCAATAAAGGGAAAGCCTGGTAAGATGGCGGAGGTCGTTTTGGGTCTTTTGACGATCTTTAGTGTGCATGTATGAAAATGGATTGACGTGACGGTGGAACGGCAGTTTTATGCCTTACCGGGCAACAATCGGCAGTTTAATGCCTTACCGGGCAACGAACGGCAGTTTAATGCCTTACCAGGCAACGAACGGCAGTTTAATGCCTTAATTTGTGTTTTATATGGTTTACGTGTGTAAATTTTATATCTTTCTTGAAAAATTCAAAGCGGGTTCGAAAAAGCACGAAAAACGAGGCAAAAAGCAAGAAAAATGGAAAAGCGACGGCGGTGGCGGCGGCGTCAGCGTCAGCGTCAACGCGCTATAAAAGGGGAGCGGGGGCGTCATTTTTTTCATTCAACTTTTGGACCGTGAGCGTAAACCAAGAGCGTAACCCCAGCGTAGACGCCGAGCGAAACCCCAGCGTAGACGCCAAGCGAAAACCCTAGCGTAGACGCCGAGCGAAACCCCAACGTAGATGCCGAGCGAAAACCCCAGCGTAGACGCCAAGAGAAAACCTCTGTTTACACCGCACACAGGCCACAGCGTAGACGCCGAGATGGGCAGAGGGAAAAAACTAGAGGGCTGAGGACAGAAAGGACCTGAGCTGACGTTCGCGTAGGAGAGTGAGGCGATGCTGCAGTGCCTACCCCGCCCGAGCATCCCCGCATGGCCCGGATCTCCCAGCAAGTAGACCTTTGACCCTGTTTTCATTAATTTCTAGCGTAAACAGTTAGCGTAGTGTTTCGGTGTCTAGCGTAAGTTTGTCTACGCTTGGCGTATACGCTGAGGGTTTCTGCATAGCGTATACACCGAGCGTAAGTTTGGACGTTTCACAGCGTAAGTGTTCGGCGTAAATTCCTGTATTATGCACGGCGTAGATACTTTCTAGCATGCGGTTTCTACACCCAGCGTATACGTTGAGCGTAACTATTTTTTCTACGCCCAGCGTATACGCCGAGCGTAACTATTTTTCGTACGCCCAGCGTATACGCCGAGCGTAACTGTTTTTCATACGCCCAGCGTATACGCCGAGCGTAGCCGTTTTTCGTACACCCAGCATAGACGTCGAGCGTACCTGGTTTTCATACACCCAGCGTAGACACCGAGCATAACTGTTTTTGGTACGCCTAGCGTATACACTGAGCGTAACTGTTTTCGTATGCCCAGCGTAGACGCAGAGCGTAACTGTTTTCGTACGCCCAGCGTAACAGTTTTCGTACGCCCAACGTATACGCCGAGCGTAACAGTTAGAAAAATTTTCTGTGAATGTCTGATTTTTTAAAATGAAGTTTTGGATATTGATCTTTGATGCTGTTTTAATTGCTTGCAGAGACATTAAGCCTCCCCTTCTAGTGGTTGAGTTAGTCGGGGTTCTGACATGGTTTGGACCTCTGGAGGATGGTGACCCGACCCTGAATTTGACCGTTGAGCACAATGGGGTCTGGTTCCGGGACGGGGCTTGCAGATTTTTGGCCTTCTTGCTGGACCATTTCAATGTCATGGTTTGGTCTCATCTAGGCGAAGATGTGGGACGGAGTATTATTGAGGCCATGTTACCCGGCGCAGCAGAAGGCGTCAGGATGTTCATGGAGGACATTGATGAAGGACCGCTTGCCGCCGAGGGTGTTCCCCCTGGTGGTCCGAGATCGGCCTGTCCGTTGACACGCGTGTGGGACCTGCTGCCGTGGGGACCCAACTACATCAACAACACATTATTCTTAGCTGGCCGCGCACATACTTTGTTTCAAAATCCCCCTGGCACAGTATACCGGGTGGAAAGGTAATTTCGTCTTAGCTTTGGTTATTTTTCTCTTTCTCACATTCAAATACTTACTCTCGTTTTGACACATGTTATCGCCTTCCCGCAGGCCAAAAATAACGCCAGATGGGGCTTACGCAGGCGACGATGGGATTGGATTGGCGTGTACGGCTGTGGAAGTATTCATGGTGGGTCCCACCCTTCACAGGACCGTTTTGGCCCATACTAGGGACGCCATGAAGAACTTCCCCAAGAGATTTTCAAAGGCGTTTGCATAGTGTACCGCGCGTGGCTGGTTGCATGCCGACTAGGCCCCTAATGGGCCAATTTTCCCCTCTACTTTTGATCTGGCCGAAACCTCAAAGTCCAACACTGAAAGTAAGTGACGATGTTTCTTAGACGTCGTGTTTGGTTTGGTCAATTGCCAAGTGTCGAGCTAATATGAAGGTTTTGGGTTTGCCTTTGCAGCCGGCACCACCTCCGGCGGGGATTCTGTTATGACTGGGAGGACTGAAACTACTCTTTCAATGAAATTTGGTGAAACCAGTGCTGCCCAGAAGTGGTTACGAAAGAAGGCTTCGCCATCTATTGTTGCCTGTTTGGAACACGCCGGCCTCATGGCACTTTTTGTGGCCCCTAGCCCAAATGTGTCTATAGCGGAGATGATTGGGATTGTGGATTCATTTGACAGATCCGTCTCCTGCTATAGCGCCCGTATAAGGGGTGTTAAAGTAGTTTTTGAATTATCACCTCAATTTTTTGTGGATTTGTTTGGCGTACCTACAAGTGGCGTAAAAGTCGTTACGGACAGGACGCGTAAAGAAATTGACGTGATCCGCGATTTAGAGGATTGGCTAGGGGTGAGGAAGGGTGCCAAAGGGTTCCCAATGCAGGGGAGAACGAAGGTTGAGGAAGTCAACGAACTTTACCCACTATTTAGAGCGTGTTTGTTTCTGAAGACTCTGTCGCAAGTCAAGAGTCTCGGGGTTGAAGCAGTGCGAGTCATGCGCACTGTTCTAGAGGCTGGCGTGCGTTATAACTGGGCGGAATTTTTATTATCAGGAATGACTAAAGAGATAGAGCGGCTGCGTTCGAACATAGAGGCGCAGTCCCATTTTACCTTCGCTTTCTTCACTGGCTATATTCGCCGCTTGGCTGAATTTTTGGTGGTTCGTGGGGAAAACAAATTTGTTTTGCGTGATAGGTACCAGTTATCTATGCCCTGGGTGAACCACTTATTTGACACAGCCAAGTCCCAACACGCCCCCGAGGGGATTTATGAATCCCTTACGATCACCACGGGTGGATCGTCTGGCCCCTCGCTTCACACACGCAACAGTATAGGGGTGGAGCCTAATGAGGTACCCTATACTGCAAAGAAGGTGGATCGAGTGGTAAAAGAAACAATAGGCAAAGCAAAATCCAAGTTGGAGAAGCGTGACAGCACGGCTGAGGGGACTAGTGAGATTGAGCAGCCCAGAGTAAAACGGATTCGATTTAAAATTCCTAGTAAACTTTTTATTTTTATTTCATTTTTTTTACAAATAGTTTTAACGATTACCGATTATACGCAACTGACTTCATTTGTTTTGAATTGAGCAGTCAAGAGACACGATCTACGGACTATACCAGAAGACGAGGAGTTAACCGACCTGACGGGAGGAATTGAATTGCTGGGGGAGGGAACTGGCGGAACTGGAGGTACCGTACCCCTAAACGATCAAGCGGAAACTGAAGAAATGTTCAACAGCTTTCTTACAGGGGACCTTGATCTTGGAGATCCTCCGACGCAAGAGGAGATTATAGGGAACGGTATGTCTCTTTATCTAGTTGTTTAGCCTAATATATTCTTGAATTACCTTATTGTGAATTTTTGTTTGACTCAGAGGAGAGTGAGACCATCCCAGAAAAGGAGTCAAAGATCCCCCCCGAAGTGCCTCCAAAGGTGAGCGGCTCACGCACTGATGGACCTTTTACTTGGATGGAAATGCCAAGTAAAAGGGATTTCATGGCTGGGGTGGCCGAAGAGGTTGTCGAACACATCGAGGGGATTAATCCTGGCATAGGTATGGATGCATCTAAAGGTTTTTTACTATGTTAGAGTTCGATGCTCAGTTCTGTTTGTTCTAACGTTTATCTTTTCCTATGGACAGGTGCCCAACTGAGGTGGGACCCATCCGAACCCGTCAATATGGAGAGTTTGCCTACACTTTCCCCTAAAATTGAACAAGTGCCTAGACCTGTTTATGAAGAGGTAGCGGAGGGCTTCGTTCATAATGCCAAAGCGGTATGGACGTGTAGGCGCTTTATTGAACAATTGTGGCTCCAAATTCAGGCGAAAGAGAAGGAGAATTCTGCATTGTCAACTGAACGTGATGATCTGAAGGCCCGATATGAGTTTGCTGCAGCTAGATTAAACAATGATCGCGCCTAGCGGACCTCCGAGGTCACGTATACAAGGTATTGGAACCTTCTCAATCGCCATGCAGGGCTGATACGGAGATTAGGGGAGCGCAAGGCCCAAATTGATTTGCTGAACACCAAATGTCAAGATTGGAAGGCTTTCGCCTCCAAAGTTCGCAAATGGGGGCAAGATGAAAAGAACCACAAGCACCAATACAAGAAGTTGCTAAAAGAGGTTTCTATTGAGAAGCGACAGTTAGAGATGTTCGCCTGCTAAACTGTCGCCTTTGACACCTTCACCCAGAACACAATTGTAGAGATGGAGTCTCCTAAATGGCGGATAACGATAGCCTCTGGGGAGGTGTCGGTGGGCGAATTTCCTTTGAAATGTCCCACCTGGTTAGACGTTGACAAAGGAAAGGCTCTGGCTGATATCGACTTGGGTCTCGATGGGATGGACTGGGCAAGTGTTCCTGAAGAGGAGATCCTACGGTGACTTGAATTCGGCTTGGGGGGACCTCCTATGGTAAGCGTTTTGTCTCTTTTTGGAGTTAATTGATTGACTAATGTTTGAAATTTCAATATTCGCTCGTTTTTTGTGTTGATTATTTCCTCTTTGATTTTTTTTTTTAGGATGAAGGTGGGGATGAGACTGGAGAGGTTGGCCCCAGTGGTGCAGGGGCCTCTGATGCTGGTGGGCCCGGGGAGGACGATCCTCATGCCCCAGACCCTTAGCATTTTAGCATTTTCCGTTTTTCGATTCAAACTTATGCCGAAACTGTAACATTGTGAAATGAACAGAGATGGTTGATTGTATGTAATAACATGCATATATATATATATATATATTGTTGATTTTGGGTTTAACATGGTGTAGAAATGTAAAATATTTTGGTTTATTTTCTGTTTTAAGTGCAATACAGGAAGCGATTATAAAAGTAGAACGAAAAGCAAGTATTAGTTTATGGCCATTTCGGGCCCCATGCGTAGTTTATGGCCATTTCGGGCCCCATGCGTAGTTTATGGCCATTCTGGGTCCCATGCGTAGTTTATGGCCATTTCAGGCCCCATGCGTAGTTTATGGCCATTTTGGGCCCCATGCGTAGTTAAGGGATGTTTTGGAGGACGCAGCTAAATTTCTCGGCTAACCGATCATTGCTGATCGTGGCTAGTTTTATGTCATTGCGGACATGATAGTTTAGTGTCATTTTGGACTGGGAGTGACGTTTAATTGTTTTTCTTGTTTTATCGTAGTTTAGTGTCATTTCGGACTTTTTATAGTTTAACGTCATTTCGGACTAAGAGTGATAGATCACTTCAGCAATTTTTTGATCTTTTTCGTTTTGATGTTAGACGATTTTTCAACCGGTATGATCCGGTATTCGGCGTCACCTTCGCTGATTACATTAAATGGAAATTCGGCCCAAGGGACCTCTGATGGAGTGTTTTCTGTGTTAGCGCTTTCGGATATTTCAGTGTCCCTAGAGAACTCTATATTAGTTTCTACCCGAGGAGGCACAAAAGTTTCTGTTTGAGGAGGTTTTTGCTCCATGTCGGAAGATTTACTGCTTACCGATGATCGTAGATTTTCGTCATTTTGGCTAGGCCCTTCAAGTTCGACTTTCGAGCCTTGGTCCATATCCACATGCGATGAGATAATAGGTGTAACGGCTTCGCCATGTATGATGATTTCTCTGCCTTCATAAGGCAGATGGATTTCTTCATGAATAGGGGAAGAGACGGCTCTCAGTTGGGCTAACCAGGGTCTTCCCAATATCAGGTTGAACCCTGGCATCTCGTCTACTACAAGGAATTCAGCAGATGTCGAGAATTGGTCTCCCGCTATAAAGTCTAAAGTTATCAAGCCTTTCACCATTACACGTGACCCACTAAATGACTTTAAACATGTAGTCGTGGCTAGTTTTAGTAGTTCAGTAAGCCCTAGTTGCTCGATAATGTGGTATGGTACGACGTTTGTCGCAGCTCCATCGTCTACATGGACCCTATGTATTTTAAATCGATTTATGCAGATTGTTATGAACATGGGAGCTGTTGTCACCTTCTTCGTTCTTTTATCAACCTTGATGTTGTCATCGTGGAAGTTTAGAGGTTTGGGAGTAGTCCCATGAGGTGAGAACATCACCGCATGGATGGAGGGTTCATTTGGGGGTAAATCCTCGCTCACCGGGATTGATGTTAACATGCGCACTAGAGCTTCCCGATGCGTTTGAGATGTCAGGACTAAGTCATACAAGCTCAGCGAAGTTTTTTTCTATTTTAATGCTTGCGTGACTTGAGT
Organism: Gnetum montanum; assembly: GCA_015680685.1. Classification (NCBI taxonomy): domain Eukaryota; kingdom Viridiplantae; phylum Streptophyta; class Gnetopsida; order Gnetales; family Gnetaceae; genus Gnetum; species Gnetum montanum. Next base: position 214,789 of record MNCI01003637.1, on the reverse strand, counting down.
CAAGGCGGTTGCGAAATTTTCACTGTTGGGGGTATTTTTATCAGTGCTGATTGGATCCATTGGACCCAACAGTTTTATCTCCTATCTTGTTGATTTGTCAGTTTTCGGAGCAGTCATTTCAGGTGATTCATGTTTTTCAGATGACTCGCCTTCATTGCCTATGCTTGTTCGATCGATAGGTGATGACATGGGCATGGATTTGAGGGGAGTGGGCTTAGGTGGCCCCAGAGCTAACCCTTGGCACTCGTTCTCCATACGTTCACGCGCAAGTCTGTCTCCAGGATGTCCTCGCGTGCGGCGTGGAGATGCCGTTGGTTTTGGCATTTCGGTTTGCCCTGGGAGTTTTACCACATATGGGGTTGGACGGGATGACGCTTGTACTATTGATTGTGCTTGGTTAGAGGGCTGTACAGGCACCCTAACAACGTAGGGCTTAGGTTGGCGTTGTGTTTGTGACACAGAGGCTTGATAGTCCTGGGGACCTTTGGGTATTCTAATGACAAATGGGGTTGGTTTGGGTGAAGGTTGGACCTCCGCTATTGCTGTTGCTGAGGGTACTCGGACCACAAAAGGAGTAGGCCGGTTATGTGGGGTTTGCGAGTTTAGGGGAGTGATGGGAGGGACACGCACCACATATGGCCTGTCGCGTGTCATGGTGTTGGGTGTTGCCACTGCCGGGGGTATCTGAACGACGTACGACCGTTGAAAAGGATGGGATGGCCGGGGTGCGGGTGTAGATGCAAAGACAGGTGTGCGAACCACAAAAGGTTTGTTGGATGTTGGCCACATATATTCGGGGGATATAGTGTTAACGTAGGATGGCTCGGAATCATCGTCAAGGTAGACTGTACTAATGGTGTATGGCACCTCTTTAGTGTTTAAAGGGTCTTTATAGACCCCCATAGCTTGATTTTGCGGTTGAATCGGGTTTGCTTCATCGAAGGTGATTTGGCCTTCATCAATCATTCGCTGCAGGTCCTGCTTTAAGGTGAAACAGTAATATGTTCCGTGCACGTTTCGTTGATGGTAATCGCAAAAGTGATCCATCCTGAAGCCTTTAGGTACAGGGTGCTCATCCGGCATTGCTAGGCTTGGGTTCTGAACGAGTTGACAGAACCAGTCATGTCTCTGGATAGCCGCGGGAGATAACTGCTTATGCTGCATTAAACCGGCCTTTAGGAGCTGGTCAAAAAGCTGGGATGGCTTCATGGGCAGGGGTGTATATTGAGAGGGTTCTTTCCTCTCAAAGTTGCGTGTGCGGTTCGCAGGATTATGCTGTGACGATGATTCTTGCGCAATCGTTGGAGTTGGTTTGTTGTAATTAGCAGGGGTTTGCGGTGGCCTGGTTTGTTGTTGTGTCCCTGCTATCGATGCTATAGTTGTTTTAGCCTTTTCTTTATCTTTTTTAGCATGTTGATTTTTGAAGGCTATGTAAGCCGGGTCATTGCTGTTTTGGGCTACTTATTCTATGTTTTTAATTTGCTCGAAGGCTTGGTTGAGGTTGTGGGCATTTAGATAGTACAGCTTGGATTTATAGAAATCGTTGACGGCTCCTTTCAAAATAGTAAGCAGGTATGTCTGGGAGATTTCCTCGTGCAGCTCATTGAGGGCCGCGCTCCATCTCTGAATAAATTTCTGGACCGGTTCAAGCGGTGTTTGCTTGACCTGCATGAGGCTATCTAGTGTGGCCTCAGGTTTTAGGTTATATTTAAACCTGGTCACGAATTGGTACAGTAGGTTCTCCAAAGAGGAAACGGAGTTTCTTGGGAGCGCCCTATACCAATCGAGTGCTCTCCCCGAGAGGGACATGGGAAATACATGCAGGATCGTGTGAGGCCATGCTTGTAGCAGTGCGCACTCTAACCTGAACGTTATTAAATGCGCGTTAGGATTTGTCTCCTCATTATACTTGGTTAGCGTTGGTAGGGAGACGCCCTTGGGTAGAGTTAAAGGCGGGAAGGAAGAGCTGATGGGGTCATCGTTATAGAAGTCTACTACCTTCAATTCCCCGTCAGCGGTTGTCTTGAGGTGTCTTACCTCGTCAGTTAATTCCTGCATCATTCTTTTGGCCTCTGCCCAATCCTGAGCGATTGGGAGCATGGTGGTTTGGGCTTGCGGCTAGCTGTACGGGTTAGACTGTTGAACAGTGGATTGGAAGGCTGAAAGTTGCATTGTTGGTGGTTGCGTTTGTGGGAAGTGTACAGTAGATGGCACTAGGGGAAATACGTTATAGAGAGGAGGTTGTTGCTGCTGTGGTCATGGCTATGCCTGAGGCACATGAGCTGGTGGCAACGTGTGGGGTGGTACATAGTGGTGGTAAATTTGCTGTGACATCGTTCCCATCATCGGCCATTGTCCGGCCATGTTGTACGAGGAGGCTCCTTGTTGGGTTACAGCAGTGAAAGGGGATGTTTGCGTTTGGACATGTGGGATGTAGTGGGTAGATGTGGACACGGGTATAACATGTGGCATTCTTACCACTTGGGATTGGAACGTCACCCCCACGTTACTGTGAGGGGGCGGTGCTTGTGAGGATGAGCCCGTAGCTGTAAAAGGGTTGCCCTGGGGAGGGACCTGGGCTAATACAGATGTTCCTTGTAATGATGCTTGGGTGTGGGCAGAGTTAAGGGGTTGGAGGGGTATGGTTTCCCTTGCGTCCAGGTTAAAGATGGGGTTCATGTGGTTATGTGGACTAAGAGTATGATAGGAGTCTTCATGCTCAAATTGCGCAGCAAACTCGTCCTCTTCATCCCGTTGTGGATCTGCCATAACTTGGTCTAGGAATTGGCTCCTATGCAAAAGGAGCTGCGTAAAGAGCTCCGAGAATTGTTCCGGAATGGGGATTACGTCGTACAGGGAAGGGATGAATTCATATCCCCCTCTGTAAAAGATTTCAAATTGCCTTTTTACTTCCATTTCAGCCCGGTCTACTGCCAGGCCAGCTTGCATCTTAATGCAAATGAAGTTATACTCGTCTTGACTTATAATGTTAGCGGCAGGGTCTCTCCCTTGCAACCTCAATGACCGACGGAGCCCCATTGTGGATTGCCCTCCCATATGTTGTGTGGTGGATTGCTGGGCAGCCGTTGTGTCTGAGATGTTAACGTTCTGGGTAGTAGCAGCAGTGATGATAGACGGTTTGAGTGTGCGAGATTGATGTGGATAATGTAATGTATGCGACTGGCGTAGACGAATCTACAGGGTAAGTATCCGGCGTAAACGCTGGCGTAAGCGTGCAGCGTATACGCTAGGGTGTGTGCAGCGTAAACGCTGGCGTAAGCGTGCAGCGTATATGCTAGGGTTTGTGTGCAGCGTAAACGCTGGCATAAGCATGCAGCGTATACGCTAGGGTTTGTGTGCAGCGTAAACGCTGGCGTAAGCGTGCAGCGTATACGCTAGGGTGTGTGCAGCGTAAATGCTGGCGTAAGCATGCAACGTATATGCTGAGGTTTGTGTAGCGTAGACGCTGAAGAATCGACAGTGTAGACCCTGATTTAAGGATTTAAACAGGGCATCGAAAACGCTGATGAGCGTAGACGCTGAGGAACGTGCAGTATGTTTAAGCGAAAAGGCCCTCCTTCTAGCACCAAAAACTGTGCCGACCGAAATCGTCAGTGCAAGGCTGGAACGTTACGAGCATCGAGAGATCCATGGACAAGCACAGTCGACCCTGCCTCAGCTTGAGGGCAAGCTGGAGTGGATGAAGGAAGAGTGCCTTGAATGGTCTGCACGCGGATCAAACAAGGACTTCCCCGAGCGCCACCGAAGTGTTATACGCTGGGTTATGTGTAAACAGAGCATAAACGATGAAACAGGTGCAGACAGCGTAAGCGTAGAGGGGCATAAACAACGTCAGGCGTGAACAGCATAAATAAAGATAGGCCCAGCGTAAGTGTATACAGGCGTGAACAGCGTAAACAAGTACAAAGGGCGTAAACAGATGCAAACGGCGTGAATAGTGAGCGTACACGGACACGGACGGAGCGTAAACGTAAGCAGGCGTAAACGAGGCGTGGGCCAAATTGACGTAAAACTGTAAAAGAACTTGCAACAAGCGTAAACAGTGGATTACAGAGTTAAAAATGTTGTACACCAGTCTAACGCAGTTGTGTAGGGACACAAGGCGGACGTAAAGCCCCGGTGGATGGAGGGATGCAGCCGGCTAACACGGTAGGTAGAGTGCGGATTGTGCTCAGCGTACAGGACTTCCAGCGAAAGCGTAAGCGTAAGGGGGTTTCTACAGCGTAATTGCTCTGGGTCTACTCTGGTAAATTTTTGCCGAGCGTAAAATTGCGGAAAACTGGGCTATTTATAGGGGTAGGGTTACCGGGAAAATTGGACTGGGAGACACGTGGCGTATAGACCAGGCATTTACAATTTAGAAACTTAGTATACGCTAGGCGTATACGTTACAACAGGCCAGCGTATACGCTGGGCGTGAACTTGGATGGATGCTGGTGTATACGTTGGGGTGTATACGCTGATGGATGCTGGACGTCGACTTGCTTTAATTCTTACTCCCGTTGCACCTGCTGAGCGTGCGTGTGAAGTGTATGCTGAGCGTCAGGCGTATACGCTGGCGAATGTTAGGCGTATATGCTGGGCGTATACACCGAAGGGTGTCCACTGGCTTCAATCCTTGCTCTTCGGTGTAATCTTCATGCTGCCATTGGAGATCTTGTCGTCGAGCGTGTGCATCTGCCGTACCTGGGCGTGTACGCCGGAGAGCCGATCGTATGCACTGGACGTATACGCTGGGGCGCTGGGCGTATACGCTGGACGTAGACGCCAGGCGTAGACGCCGAGCATAGACGTTGAGCGTAGACGCTAGCATAGCACTTAGTGAAAACCCAGTGTTTGATTCTCAAAATTGCCCTGTGTGGCTTCAAATGTAGCCAAAGTCGTCTATGGGTCATGGGGACCCGCTTCTTGTCAGACAGATGCTAAACTCAAAGATTTTTGTGGTGTTTCAATAGCCCTTGCATGGATCCAGGGTTAGGTTGTACACCTTATAACCTCTCGATGTTCCAGCCACTGACATTTTTGGACGTCACAAAAGTAAATCAAGAAGACAAAGAAATAGTAAAACATGAACGATGGTGTAAAAAAAATAAGAAAAGTTGAAAAATGTGTAAAACAAAAATGTGTAAAAAAAATTCAAAAAGAACTAAGGGCCTAGAACAATTAGCATAGGTGGCCATCTCCCCCATGACTAAGTTGGAAGGAGGAGATCCAAAATAGTGAGCAGGGTTGTCCATCAAGAGAGGTAGCATGTGTACTAGCTATCTTAAGCTCCTAGAAAGGTTTGGTTTGTTGCACGTTAACCAAAAGTTTCTTATTCAAGCTCTCAGGTTTGTGTATTTTCATGGCCTCTGAAGGAAAAGTTGCATAAATAATATAAGGTCCTTTCCATAGTGTTTGAAAGTTAGCACATTGTGGCACATGTGTAGGATTCCAGTAGAGAACCTTATCTCCTAGCTGATATTTAACTTTTCTAATTCTTAGGTCATGATGTTGTCTATTGAAGGCCTTGTGCAATTCATTAGATGATAGGGTAGTTAATTGGTTTTCATCTAGCAAGTTAAGGATTACTAACTATTATTTCTATGCTAGATCAAGGTCAAGGTTGAGGTCACATGCTGTGGATAGTGTACAAAGCTTAGTTTAAGTGGGAAGCATTGGTAATTTATTGTACACTAACTCATAGGGAGAGTAGCCTGTAGGGAGTTTCCATGAGGAGTGATATGCCCAAAGAGCATCATTCAATTTAATGCTCCAATCTCACCAAAACTTGCTAATGGTTCTTGTCAATATCTTCGTAATCTCCCTATTGGTGACTTCTACTTGACCATTCACTTGGAGGTGATATGGTATAGTCAATTTATGCTCAACCCCTAAGCATTGAATTAATTTTTGAAAATTTGCACCTGTGAAGTATATATCATTATCTAAAATAACTACACGTGACATACCAAACTTGTTTATGATTTGTTGTTAAACAAATCGTGCACCTATAGATGATGTACAATCTTTAACAGCATCTACTTTGGCCCATTTTGTTAGGTAATCAATCACAACAATAATATAAGCTTTTCCATTGGACATTGGTGTAATTGGCCTCATAAAATCAATTCCCTAAATGTTGAAAGGTTCTCATGATTGAATCCATTATTGCAGACCCTCCATTCTAGTAGTCATTCCCCCATCATGTTGATAGCACTAATAAGATTGGACGAAACAATGGGCATCCCAAAATAATGTAGGCCAATAATATCTTGCAAGTAGGATCTTGATGGCCGTTGGTCTCCCAATGTAATGACCCCCACAAGGACCCTCATGAGCATCTTGGAGAACTCGCAGTTGATCTATATCGGGAACACACCCATTGATCTCCATAAGGTACTTGGCTTGGTGAAGAAAATATTGTTTCTTCTTAAGGTTTAACTATTGTGGTGTTTGTTGGGTGAGGAGATAGGTAAGAATGCTACTATACCAGTTTGTCTCCATGGGTGATTGATTATTCACTACACCAGCAAAGAGGAATTCATCAGGGTAATGATCAAAAATTGGATACTCATCCTCTTTGTTATCCCATCGCAACCGACATAAATGATTAGCAACTACATTATTACTACCCTTAAGATTGATCATTGTTAAATTGAACTCTTGTAAGATTACAAGCCATCGTATGATATCAGGGCTTATCGTTGGCTTATTCATGAGGAACTAGATTGCACTATGATCTGTATGTATATATACTTTATATCCCAATACATAGTGTCTAAACTTTTCTAGTGCAAACACCACAGTCATTAATTCTTTCTTTGTGGTAGTGTAGTTAAGTTGTGCACTAGCGATACTTCTACTTGCATAGTGGATGTAATAAGAATGCTTCTGGTTATCTAACTACGTAAGTATGGCTCCTAAAGCATAGTTGGACACGTCGGTCATGATATGGAATGGTTTGAACTAGTTAGTGTACCGTCCTAAATTGTCGGTGTAAGGCTAGAATGCAAATAGACACCGAGAGATTGTCAGGCAGCCATAGCTGACCCTGCCTTCACTTGAGGGCAAGCTAGAAAAGGGAACGAAGGCAGAGTGCCTTGGATGGTTTGCATGCAAATCAACCAAGGACTTCCCCGAGCGTAAGCTACGGCTAGCGCTGGGGTTATCGTAAACAAGATGTAAACGGAATGTAAACAATGATACGAAATGTAGATAAAGCGTACTAAATTATGAATAAAGCATAAACAAAGTTATATTTGTAAAGCATAAACAGAACTAAACAATGTAAATGGGAGGCAATAATGAAACTGTATTATATTTTCTAAAAAAAATGTGCACTAGTCAAAGCGTAGTTGTACACGTGTGGATGGCAAGTCAAATGCCTAGCCCCGAAATGATATGACACAATGATGCAATGATGAAATGGGATGAACGTGAGAAGAACTTGGAAGCCAACAATCAGATGTGCCAAGCACCCAAGGATTGCAAGTTTTTTCCTCCTTCAGAATTGCCAATCTCTCCAATCTTTGCCTCTTCCAATCTTCTTCTTCTTCTTGCCCTCCTCTCCTGCCTCCCCTATTTATGTGAATTGATAGGGTATTTATAGGGTTGGGCTAGGCTTGGGTAGTTGCATTCTTTGACTAGGTTCAATGTATTTGTTTTGGATAGTTGTGCATAAGTTGGATGTGTGCTGGATATTTGCCTTCTTTTACTAGGTTCAATGTATCTGTGTTGGATAGTTATGCACGAGTTGGATGTGTGCTGGATATTTGCCTTCTTTGACCAGGTTCAATGTATCTATGTTAGATAGTTGTGCACGAGTTGGATGTGTGTTGGATATTTGCCTTCTTTGACCAAGTTCAATGTATCTCACAACGTGTGGATCATTCAAGCCCATGAAAATACAAATAATTTAGACAAGCCCTCAAATGATAAAAATTTATAAAGAAAATCAAGGAGGATTAATTCTTCCTTGCTTGTTTAGCATCTAGCGTAACCTGTAATGTGACCTTCAAAACTTGCAATTTTGAGTTAAAATCTGGAATTTCTAAAGGCTGGGACCCATAGTTATCAATAGTGGACCCTGAGGATGACTTTCACCCTTGAAATCAAGTCATTTTGGCTCAGTTTTGGGGCTCTAAAAGTTGGTGACGCTGATCCTTACACTGTGCAACGTCTGCACAGTGTACTTAGCCAAAATTGCACTTTTTGACCTTCAAACTGATGATTCTTGACACCGACACTTGTTGTCATGATCTGTGGACCCTAGAGGAACCTTGCTTACTCCATGGTGGGCTACTTGAAGTCGTTTCAAAGGCTCTAAAGTTGTCTAGAAGTGTTGCTAAAATTTTTGTGGTGTTTCATTGACCCCTCTTTGTTGACCCCTGGAGGAATCCACCCGAGAGGCATAGATAAAGAAGTGCAAAACATCATGAACAATAAAGCATCAAAAATTAAACATCAGCCCTTGGCCAGATGTCATCGCTCCATTTTCAAAAGTACATGGGATTGAGGTAATGTGGTTCAAGATGCAATGGATTCGTTATAACTGGGGAAGTCAGAAGTTGATCAAGGGTTATGATTATTGTTGGGATTGTGGGAGAGGAGTGCTCTCATGTGAATGAGCTGTATTTTGGTCTTTGTCCATAGCCAGTGTTCAGCAGACTCAGAGCCAAGATATAGGAAGTACATTCTTTGGAGAAACGGGACTCTTATAGAGTGTTTACGAGGCCCATTGTAAACAACCAAAGCCACACAGTGATGTGCAACATGGTCTCTTTGAGACACAAGTGTAACGACAGAAAATGTCGGCAGCTGGAAATACCGACCGCTATTCCGGCGTACACAGTTTTAGCCATGGATCCGCGCGAGGGCTATGCTGGAAAAACGAATCCGCGGTGCCCTGAACGGTCTTGTCGATCAGACAGGGACTTATGGGTCAGTAAAACAATGTAAAGTGCGTAAAAGAAAGCAATCTGATTCGAGGGGCCGTAAAAAAAAGGGAAAGCGATGTGATCGGATTGCGACAGCGATAATGCTAAACACGATGAAAAGAGGCCTGCAAAAGAGAAACACGTAGCTTCAAGATCTGCGCTTTGACTTACAAATGTATATTTCGTGTGAGAAATTACACTAGGGAATCCCCAATTACAGGATGTGAAACAAGCACAAAACAACAAGCAAAACGGTCTGAACAGAAGTTCGATCTACCTCGTGGGCTAAGCTGAGATGCAAGGCAGGCCAAGCTTCGACGTCTACCGATCAACTGTATCTGATCGATAAAGTCTCTTCAGCAGAAAGATTGCTCCTGTCACCGGTGCTCAAATCTGTACTCTGCTTCGGCTGTAAGGTGATGATGTCCCCGATTGCCAAAGCGCTGTTCTCTGTATTTCTGCTCCAAAGTGCTAAGTGCTCTGGTGCTCAGAAATATGCTTTTCTGCTTCTCTGAGTTTTTGCTAACCCAAATTTTTGCCAACCTCTGTATCTTTGTTAACTGGGGTATTTATAGGCCGCGACACTTCGCGGAGAAGGCGCAACCTTGATGGTGTGGGCTCCGGATGTTGTGGGCCCTGCTGGCATGATCTTTTAAGTCAGACTGTGACTACGCACAACAGGCTTGTTTGCGTGTTGTGCGTGTGAGAAGTAAGCAAGTGTTGAGTGTGCTTTAATTGTTTTTAGGCTAGATTACACTCATTCGCATTGCGTCGCGTATATGAGCGTAATCTGGTAAAAACAATAAGCTCAGAGTTGCTTTACGCTCACTACGCAGTTACACGTAATGAAGCGTAAGCAATGCACAATTTTACGCTCACTACGCAGTTGCGCGTGTCAGAGCGTAAAACGATGTGTAAATTACGCTCACTACGCAGCTGTGCGTGATAAAGCATAAGCAATGTACAACTCACGCTCACCACGCGGCCATGCGTGACGAAGCGTAAGTAATGTATGCCTTACGCTCACTACGCAGCTGCATGTATGAAGCGTAAAACAATGAGCAACTTGAATGATAACATACGCAATGATACGCACCGCTGCGTATCGAGCGTAAAAACAAGTTATGCATGCGCCGGGAGGAAAAGCGTCAAACTGTTGCGCTTCTTTAGACTCTGCCTTTGACTATTTTGGAGCTTATTACACGCATCACGCTGCCGTGCGTAATAGAGCGTAAACTTGTCCTGGAACGAAGGTGGAATGCGCTCTTGCTTGAATTGCGATCCTTTGCCTGAGGCCGACCCGTAATTTTCACGGTGTTTCAACAAGTGTAACTGTTTTTCAAGACAATTTCCTTCTTGCCTGGGGCTTGTATGAGAATGGCCAATAGTCTTTTGTTTATGATGTCGATGGGGTCTTAAAGACCTTTTCCATGCATTTTTCTCTTTGACCTTTTTTTTTCTTTTTTTTTTCTCTTTTTTTTTGGTCTTTTTGAAAGAGCTTACTTTTTGTGCTATGCTTGTGTTTGAGTACTTGCATTTTGTGTCATGCATTGTGTACTGTGTTTTTCATTGCAACTGCTTAGGGAGTTACAGTGTGCAATGGTGTATCAAGAGTTTTGAGATGAGTGGAATGTATCAAGGGGGATGTAATCGAATAGGATAAGGGGAGCATGATGGTGAAATAGGGGATGTATTAGGAGTTAGAAATGTACTTACGAAAGGATTGATTAACCTAGTCACGTGCGTCAAGAAAAATGTGATACCTTGTCATCATGATGAAGTGCATCTATGCATGAACGCCTCAGAAGTGTCATCCTGCAAACACAACTCCAAGAAGACAACCACAAATGAAATAGTTGGCTAAACACTTTAAACAAGGAGATGGAGTCACCATGTGCAATTTTCAAAGTAGACAGAATCATGAACAGCATTAGTTTCATTAGGCCCCATGAGATGAATCATGCAACAAGTTGTTGTGGAACATGAACATCCAACTGCAGCAACAGATCTTTTCAAGTTTTTCCTGGTCGTTGATGATGTCACTAGTTTATAGTCTTAGTGGACTATCATGGGTTAGTTTTACGTCATAACCCCTTGGACGACGCTAGTTTAGTGTCGTAGCGGATGGTGCATTGCTAGTTTATAGTCATAGTGGACTATGAAGAGGCAAACTAGTTTATAGTCTTAGTGGACTCTGGATGCTAGTTTCATGTCATGGCAGACAGATGTAGTAGTTTAGTATCATACCAGACAAAAATCTGTGGTATCAGTTTTAATTCATGATGCCAAGACTATTCTGTGGTATCAGTTTTAAGTCATGATGCCAAGACTATTCTGTGGTATCAGTTTTAATTCATGATGCCAAGCCTGTTCTGTGCCAGTTTATAGTCATAGCAGACTGATGCTTACCTTTCTTGTGTAATGTGTGATGCTACATGCATGGTCATGCTACGTGCCTATGAGATCTTGCAAAAATCAACAAGGAAGAAAACAACATCAAGCGACACCTTTCGTACATAGAGTTAGAATGTATGAATGAAAGAAAAGCAAATGCAAAAGGTGATAGTTTTAGACCATTCTAGGCCGTATGCTAGTTTAAGGCCTTTTTAGGCCATGTATTTTGTAGTTTTATATTTTTTATTATTTTTCTTTTTTTTCTAGAGTATATGTGTGCAACTAAATGTAACATAAATTTCTGAAGTGTAGAGCAAGATGTAAGGTAAATACTTGGAAAAGAAAGCAATGACCGTGCAAGAATCTAAATCATAACTTGTAACCTGTAAGCAAAATTTCAATGTAAGATGACGAGAGTTTGTAAATCTATGATTTGTTGGCTCTAGTTTAAAGCCATTCCAGGTTTGGTTCATTAGTTTAAAGTCTTGATCGACTGTTGCATCTGTTGTTAAAGAAATGATTACCAGTTTTATGCCATGGTGGGCCAAAGGTAGTAATGTTTTCAAGAAGTTTTAAATGGAACTGGCCATTTCTGACCGTGGCTAGTTTAATGTCATTGCAGATGTTTGTTGGAAGTTTTAACGTCATACTGGACATGTCGTAGTTTAACGTCATTTCAGACAGTTCATAGTTTAACATCATTTCGGACAGTTCATAGTTTAATGTCATTTCAGACAATTTGTACTTTAACGTCATTTCAGACAGTTCGTAGTTTAACATCATTTCGAACAGTTCGTAGTTTAACGTCATTTCGAATAGTTCGTAGTTTAACGTCATTTCAGACAATTCATAGTTTAACATCATTTTAGACAGTTCGTAGTTTAACGTCATTTCAGACAGTTTGTAGTTTAACATCATTTCAGACAATTCATAGTTTAACGTCATTTCGGACAGTTCATAGTTTAACATCATTTTGGACAATTCGTAGTTTAACGTCATTTCAGACAGTTCGTAGTTTAACGTCATTTCAGACAGTTTGTAGTTTAACGTCATTTCGGATAGTTCGTAGTTTAATGTCATTTCAGACAGTTTGTATCATTCGTTCTAGTTGTTGAGTTGCCTCTT
>MNCI01003637.1:169337-199143 GCA_015680685.1 Gnetum montanum | reverse complement strand
GGCTGCAAAGTCATCTTCTTCGTCTTGAGGCTCTATGGGAGGTAGTTGTAAGGCTTGACTTCTAGTCATAAGAAGTTGGGATATGAGTTTATGATGGTTTTCAGATAGTGGGATTATGTCAAAAGCTGAAGGGATAAACTCACGTCCTCCTTTATGGATGAATTCATATTCTCGCTTAGCTTCCCTTTCTATACGATCAATGGGTAGGTTGGCTTGGATTTTGACATAGATAAAATTATACTGTTCAGGTGTAAGAGTTGCGTGAATGGGACCTTTGCCTTGTAGCTTGAGGGACTGGTATGTAGGGCCTTGAGGATTTACACGTTCAAAAATAGTTATGGATTCTGTAGCAGTCACAAGGTTTGAAGCTTCGACCCCAAAGTTAGCAATTGGTAGTGTTACTGGGTTGATTTGGGAGGATTCCATGATAAACGTGAATGGACTGGGGTAGACGAATGGAGTTGGATCGTAAGCAGTTGTAGCATGGGGTGACACAAGCTTAGTGTGATCAACAGGGATGAAGAGACTCAAATGGACAAGATGGATGAGTTTTGATAGGTAGTGAGGTTTTAACCAATAACAAGAAAGTGGCCCTTCTTCTAGCGCCCAAAACTGTACCGTCCTAAATTGTTGCTGTAAGGCTGGAATGGAAATAGACACCAAGAAATCGTCAGGTAGACACAGCTGACCCTGCCTTCGCTTGAGGGTAAGCTAGAAAAGGGAACGAAGGCAAAGTGCCTTGGATGGTTTGCATGCAAATCAACCAAGGACTTCCCCGAGCGTAAGCTACAGCTAGCGCTGGGGTATCATAAACAGGATGTAAACGGAATGTAAACAATGATACGAAATGTAAGTAAATCGTACTAAATTATGAATAAAGCATAAACAAAGTTATATTTGTAAAGCATAAACAGAACTAAACAATGTAAATGGGAGCCAATAATGAAACTGTATTATATTGTTTTAAAAAAATGTGCACCGGTCAAAGCGTAGTTGCACACGTGTGGATGGCAAGTCAAACGCCTAGCCCCGGAATGATATGACATGATGATGCAACGATGAAATGGGATGAACGTGAGAAGAACTTGAAAGCCAACAATCAGATGTGCCAAGTGCCCAAGGATTGCAATTTCTGTCCTCCTTCAGAATTGCCAATCTCTCCAATCTTTTCCTCTTCCAATCTTCTTCTTCTTCTTGTCCTCCTCTCTTGCCTCCCCTATTTATGTAAATTGATAGGGTATTTATAAGGTTGGGCTAGGCTTGGGAAGTTGCATTCTTTGACCAGGTTCAATGTATTTGTGTTGGATAGTTGTGCATGAGTTGGATGTGTGCTAGATATTTGCCTTTTTGACCAGGATTAATGTATCTATGTTGGATAGTTATGCACAAGTTGGATGTGTGCTGGATATTTTCCTTCCTTGACCAGGTTCAATGCATCTGTATTGGATAGTTGTGCACGAGTTCGATGTGTGCTAGATATTTGCCTTCTTTGACCAAGTTCAATGTATCTCACAACGTGTGGATCATTCAAGCCCATGAAAATACAAATAATTTAGACAAGCCCTCAAATGATAAAAATTTATAAAGAAAATCAAGGAGGATTAATTCTTCCTTGCTTGTTTAGCATCTAGCGTAACCTGCAGTGTGACCTACAGTGTGACCTCCAAAACTTGCAATTTTGAGCTGAAATCTGGAATTTCTGAAGGTTGGGACCCATAGTTATCAATAGTGAACCCTACGGATGACTTGCACTCTTGAAATCAAGTCATTTTGGCTCAATTTTGGGGCTCTAAAAGTTGGTGAAGCTGATCCTTACGTTGTGCAACATCTGAAAAAGTAACCCCAGCATCACCAAGTCAAAATGGCACATTTGAGGCCCAAATCTTGATTTTCTGGAGTCTAGGAGCTACTGGGGACCTTGGTGAAGGTCATGGGGGATCCTTATGCTCAATTTTGGCTTGTTTTGACTCAGTTTTGGGACTCCAAAAGTTGGTGACGCTGATCCTTACACTGTGCAACGTCTGCACAGTGTACTTAGCCAAAATTGCACTTTTTGACCTTGAAACTGATGATTTTTGACACCAAAACTTGTCGTCGTGATCTATGGGCCCCAGGGGAACCTTGCTTACTCCATGGTGGGCTACTTGAAGTCATTTCAGAGGCTCTGAAGTTGTCTAGAAGTGTTGCTAAAATTTTTGTGGTGTTTCAATTAGGAGCTTGTAGAATGGATGTTTCTACTAGCTTCTATTTCAGAGTTTGGAATGCTAATTTGCATTCCCTGGTCCACTCAAAAGGTACATCCTTTTTTGTTAATTTTTCCAATGATTTGGAAACCTTTGAAAAGCTCTCAATAAATCTCCTATAGTAGCCAATATGTCCAAGGAATGACTGAATATCTTTGATAGTTTCTGGTTGATGGGTAATTCCTTGGATAATTTTGATTTTCTCGAGGTCTACCTCTATCTCTATGTGTGAGATTTTGTGCCCTAGTACTATGCCTTCTTGGATCATCAAATTAATTTTTCGCTAGTTGAGCCTCAAATTTGTTTCTGCACATCTTTTTAACACTTGCTCCAACCAGTCCAAGGCTTGATCAAAGTTTGCTCCATAAGTGGAGAAGTCATCCATAAAGACCTCCACGCCATTCCCTATTTGCTGTTGGAATATGCTTAGAACTAGTCGTTAAAATGTTGTAGGGGCATTGCACAAGCCAAATGGCATTTGTTTGTATGAAAACGTTCCCCAAGGATTGGTGAACATAGTCTTGGCTTGGTCTTCTGGGGCTATTTTTATTTGGTTCTATCTACTATATCCATCTAGAAAATTATAATAGTGATGCCTTGTGATGGTGTCTAAGACTTGGTTAACAAATGGCAATGGAAAGTGATCTTTGAATGTTACCATATTTAGTAGCCTGAAATCTATGCACACCCTCCATTTGCCTCCCTTTTTAGGCACAATAACTAAGGGGCTAACCCATTCACTATTAGCAATGGGGTATATGAACCCAGCCTTCAGAAGCTATTCAATTTCTTCCTTGACTACTTGCTTCAACTTTGGGTTCAAACACCTCTGTGGTTGTCTTCGAGGCTTCATAGAAGGGTTGGTGTAAATCCTATGTTGGCATATCCTAAGATCTATTCTAGTTAATTCGAGATATGACCAAGCAAATGCTTTTGACCATCTATTGATTACCTTCAGTAGTTCTTCTTTCTGTTGAGGAGCAAGCTTAGTGTTGATAATTACAAGTTTTTCATTTTTAAGAAACGTGTATTCCATAACGATGGACAATGGTTTCATCTTGAGGAGCTCCTACTTAAATTTCTCAAGGGTTTCCAACTTTCCCTAGTTGACATTTTCAAGGTTAAGACTTGAAAGTTGGTGATGGACTTACTCTGATGCGTCTATGCTATTGATGTAAGTGCAAGTCAAACCCTTAGTTGATTCCACGCATCTGAGTGAACTACTTTCTTTATCAGCTATCAACCACTATGTGCCTTCCTGTCATGTGGCTGCTGCATACAGGCATCTTTGTATGTTAAAATTTACACAAACCATGACCTTTGCATGTAATTAAACATTGTATCACTATATGCGATGCACAAAACTTTTTTCTTCTTGATCTTTCCAAATGTATTTTCCTTTGATATTTTTAGGAAAAAATCACTGATTTCTAAGTGTGCATCGATGGTGCTTAGTCATGCTCTTCCCATTATGATTGGGAAGTCCCCCTTACCACTATTTACCTGAATCACTAGGAAGTTAGCTGGGTATGACCACCCACAAATAGTGATAACAATGTCTTCCACTAGTCCCAATGGGGTAGTGATGGACTGGTCGGTCAACTCTAGACAAATGTTGCTCTTTTTCAATGGAGGCAAGTTCTAGGCCTTGTACATTTTTTGAGAAATCAAGTTGACACTAGAACTTGAATCAGAAAGAGCCTTGCATGGCGCATTTCCAACGATTTGTAAGTATATCAGAGGACTCCTAGGATTAGAGAATTTCCTAGGAAGGTGACAAGCTTTGATCCAATTAGTGATGGCATGTGTTAGCATGACCATATGCGTTAAGTGCAGTGATTGGGTTGAAGGGGGCTCTAAAGTTTTGATTGATACTAAGGCATCTAAGGAATTAGCAACTTGTAATTGCAAGGGCTTGGTTGGATTGTTGGTTCTACAGAAAGGTCTTTTCTTCATGTGGTTGCTGGAACCAACAGTAGGTTGAGAGTTAACAGCCCTCGTGGCATTATGTTGTTGCAGTTGGGTAGGGATTTCACCTTACATCACGGGAGCAGGTGGTAGTGGAGCTATTGGTGGAAGAGATGCAGCTGGATGAGAAGGATGATATGCTTGCATAATATTGCCTCTAGAAGAGGGACTCCCATAATACTCATGGACTTGGTAGTGAGGTTGAGGAGTGACGTGACCAGTAGAGTCACATGGGGAGATTGGCTACTACACATAATATCCATATGGGTTAGATTGCCAGTAAGGATGCTGTTTCCTTGGTGGTGGCATTCCCCATGATTGTGGGTGCTACCACTGTTGATATTGCTCAATCGGTTGTGGTGGAGTTCCATTGGAATAATATTTAAGGGTTAGTGGAATTGCCCTGAGTTACCTTGAGGATAAGGTAACCTTTGGGGTGTTTTACTTTTGTTTAATCATGGGTTGAGTGCATACACCCCAGACTTCTGCACATGTGAGATTACAAGGAAACATCCCTTAGGATGGTCATATTCACATATCTCACATCCATTGTCATTGTTTTTTTTTTGAATCCACAACCTCTTCAACGATGGAAACTTTGCCCTTACCCTTGTTATGTGCATGTTCAACCTCTTTCTTTTTTCTTTTCTCACTACCTTGCTCTCTAGACTTATCTACTATTTTAGGAATAGTTTGAAATCTATTGTCTAGGAAATCCCACATTTGGTCTACCTTTGCTAAAAATTCTGATGTCATCTTTTGGATAGGAAACGTTTTCCTATTCACCATCTCTTTGAGTGATGACTCTTCTTCATCATCATAAAATCTTACTCCCCTCTTCCGAAGGGAAGGATCTTGGTTATACTCTTTTGCACTCTTTGTCTTTCATAGATCACCTTATTCCTTAGAAACTTGCTCCAATAGTATTTTAATTTAATGGAACCTAAGCTTGGATAGTCTCCCTTGGGCATAACTCCCAAGGATTCTTCTCATTTCATGCCTAAGCCCATCCATGAGATGGTGCAGTTGATCCCTTTGTGAATAACCATGGCTAGGACAATAATGTAACAATGCATAGTAGTGGCCCATGGCAGCATCCAAGGGCTCATGTCCTCCTTATTTCTAGCCTTGTATTTTCTTTTGCAAGTTAGACACTCATGAGTACATTTGGTACTTGTCATTAAATAGTTCTAACATAGTGTTCCACCTACGAATGGATTCTGGTTCTAAAGACTGGTACCAGCTTTTTGCTTCTTTAACTAATGTCCATGGGTACAATTAAGTTTTTTCCATTCGTTCTCTATGTTTTTTAAGGCACACGCATCATGAAATTCTTATAAATGATTCTGAGGATTAGCGTTGTATCCCCCTTCAAATCGTGGAATGTTGTTCATATCTAATCTCTTGATCCTACTATCTTTCTGATGCCTTGTTGGAATTCTAATACTCATGTCTTAAAGGAACTGGTAAAGGTGAAGTATGGTATATACTCATCGCCCACATAATGAGGGTGGTGAACTTAATGTAGGATAAAGGTGAAGTCTGGTATATACTCATCGAGATGAATATATACCACTCGAACTTGTTAAGGAACTGGTGGATCAACATCATGTGTATTATGCCGCCAACTATTTTCTGTTTCAGACCTGGCGATGATGCGCTTTCATACAAAGAAGGAGACATACTTGTTTGTTCAATGTGCAATGTATTCTTGTTTATTATTTTCTCAACCAACCCTAAGGGTTCACTCCAATGATGTGAATGATTTCCTATGTTCTCGTTAGTGCACAAATAATTAAGTCCCCGACAATAATGCCAATGATGAGTGGCGAGGTACCCCTATGCTCAACCATACGAATACAAGCATTTCATGCATAATCTGGTTGAATTCTAGGGACTAAGTGCTTATGCGCCCTTATGGAATAAGGATGGATTGGTTCATCATTGTTTTTCCAAGCTTACCTGTATGTCATGATTGTATGGCTAAGTAAGCTTGAGGCATATGATTTTTATAGCTTTTGTGTTTTTATGTCCTACACTAGTAGGGAAGGAGAGAGGTAACTAAGTAACTAATTTAACTTAACTACTCATTAACTAATCCTAACACCAGCATCTGTTTCCACTTACCGTACACATCCTGAACTAGTGAAATACTACTAGGATTACCAAACGCTAATTATTACTGGGGTACCATGTATTACACACATGCTCAAAGTGGTCGTGCTTGTGTAATTTAATGATTTTCTTAATTGATCAAAATAAATTTTTGTGCTAATAACATAAATTTAAAGTGCATAAAATAAAATAAATGCATAAGAAAATAAAATAAAAGAAATGTGTAAGAAAACAAATCTCAAATGTTGCAAGGATTAATCAAAGAGCTCATCTTTATTTTTGTACACAAGGTGTGCTCAGGTACATAATGCTCAAATAAAGATTCATCCACACTTAGACCTCCTGTTGCAAGCACTTGAAAAATACTTTAACTTTCAAACAAACTACAAGAGTTTCGCTACTTGATTGCTAAAAGACTTCCCTTTCAATTGTGCACCTGGGTACTATATTTATAGGCTTGGGAGCAACTACTCTAATAATTAGAGTAACTGCTCTAATAATTAGAATAACTACTAAAGTAACCACTCAAATAATTAGAATAACTACTAGAGAAACCACTCTAATAATTAGAGTAATAACTAGAGTACCCACTAAAGTAATCACTCTAATAATTACAGTAACTGCTAGAGTAACCACTCTAATAATTAGAATAACTACTAGAGTAGCCGCCCTCATCAGATGCCATAGAGAATACAATCACGATGAACCCCTACTTGCTACCTGAAGTATGCTAGATATAACTAAGGTTGTTAGAATTCCAACAAGGCACCAAAAAGATAGTAGGATCAAAAGATTAGACATGAAAAATATCCCATGATTTGAAGGGGGATACTATGCTAATCCTCAAAATCATTTGCAAGCATTTCACGATGCATGTGCCTTGCAAAACATAGAAAACAAGTGGCAAAAACTCAAGTTTTTTCTATAGACACTGATCAAGGAAGCAAAAAGCTAGTACTAATCCTTAGAACTAGAGTCCATTCACTAATGGAGTACCATGTTAGAAATGTTCAATGATAAGTATCAAATATACTCCTGAGTGTCCAAGCTATGAAAGCAAATCCAAGGATGGAAACAAGGAGGACATGAACCCTTGGATACTACCATGGGCTGATATTATGCATTATTACATCATTGTCTTGGCCATGGTTACTCATAGAGAGAACAACTATGCCATCTCGTAGATGGACTTTGGCACAAAACATGAAGAACCCTTAGGACTTATGCCCAAGGAAGACTATCTAAGCTTAGGGCCCATCAAGTACAAAGATTGTTGGAGCAAGTTGTCGAGGAAGGTGAGTTAAGGAAAAGAGAGAGTATAGAGGAATACAATAGAGATCCTTCCCTCCAAAAGAAGGGAGTTATATCTTGTGAGGATGAATAAGAGTCATCACTTGAAGAGATGGTGAATAGGAAAACCTTGCCCATTCAAAAACTTGCATCAAAAGTATCGGCAAAGGTAAACCAAATGTGGAACTCCCTAGATAATAGATTTCAAACCATTCTCAAAATAGTAGAGGACTCTAGCGAACCAGGTAGTAACTATGAAAGGAGATAAAAGAAAGAAACTAAATATGCACATAACAAAGGTAACGGCAAAGATGGCATCATTGAAGAGGTTGTGGATTTGAATACAAAAAATGATGGTGAATGTGAGATATGTTAATATGACCATCCTAAGGGATGTTGCCCAATAATCTCACATCTACAGGAGTCTGAGGTGTATGCACTAAACCCATAATTAAACAGACAGCAAACACCCTAAAGGTTACCTTATCCTCAAGGTAGCCCAAGATAGTTCCACCAACCCTTGACGTATTATCCATGTGGAACTCCACCACAACCACATGAGCAGTATCAATAGTGGCAACACCGACAATCATTAATGCTAAGCTCACTCCTCCACAAAAATAAACATTACTAAAAATGATTAAAAAATGGTTGAAAGCTTTTGCTTGATCATATCTTGAATTAACCAAAATAGATCCTAGGATATGCCAACATAGAATTTACATTGATCCCTCCATGAAACCTTGATGACAACTGTAGAGATGAATGAACCCAAAGCTTAAGCAAGTGGTTAAATAAGAAATTGACCAACTTCTAAAAGCCGGGTTCATCTATCCCATTACTAATAGTGAATGGGTTAGTCTTTAGTCATTGTGCCCCAAAAGGGAGGTAAATGGAGGGTGTGTATAGACTTTATGCTACTAAACATGAAAACATTTAAAGACCACTTTCCATTGTCATTCATCAACCAAGTCTTAGATACCACTGCAAGGCATTGCTACTATAGTTTTCTAGATGGCTACAATGAATATAATCAAATTAAAATAGCACCAAAATACCAAGCCAAGACTATGTTCACAAGTCCGTGGGGGACATTTGCATATAAGCATATGTCGTTTGGCTTGTGCAATGCTCCAACAACATTTCAACATTTTGTTCTAAGTATCTTTCAGCAACAAATAGAAAATGGTATGGAAGTCTTTATGGACAATTTCTCCACCTATGGAGTGGACTTCAAACAAGAATTGGACCAATTAGAGTAAGTACTAAAATGATGTGTAGAAACCAACTTAAGACTTAATTAAAGTACTGAAATGATGTGTAGAAATCAACTTAGGAGTTAATTAGCAAAAAAGCCATTTAATGGTCCAAGAAGACATTGTATTAGAGCACAAGATTTCACAAACAGGGATAGAAGTAGATCTTGAAAAGATTAAGGTCATCCAAGGAATCACTCAGCAACCTAAAACTATAAAAGACATCCGATCATTCCTTGGACATACTGACTATTATAGATGCTTCATTGAGAAATTTTCAAGGATTGCAAAACCTTTGGTAGAACTAACAAAGAAGGACATACCTTTTGAATGGACCAACCTTTTGAATGGACCAAGGAATGTGAGCTAGCCTTCCAAACCTTAAAATAGAAGCTTGTAGAAACGCCTATTCTACAAGCTCCCAACTGGTCCAAACCATTCCACATAATGATTGACACGTTCAACTTTGCTTTAGGAGATATACTTACACAGTTAGATGACCAAAAACATCCCTATTGCATCCACTGTGCAAGTTGAAGTATTGCTGGTGCACAATGACTCACAATGACTTAAAAATAGTGGTATGATTATGTGGATAATAATATGAACACAACAAATAAAAAAACAATATGTAAACATCATGACAATAGCCAATCATATAGTGAGAAAATGGTAGTTATTAACTTAGACAACTAAGATAGTTAGATATAGTATAAAGATAGAAATATTAAGATAGATATCTTAATATATGTAAAGTAAAAACTAGAATGAAGATCATAGTGAATTGGATATTTAATGCTTATGATATATATGTTACATCAAATAGTGTGGATATATTGTGTGTATTAAACTATCATTGTGATTTTTCTTTTAAGCATAAAAATCAAGGAACATATTAAAACCTCTAGTCATATCTCTTCCTAGCTAATCACATAATAACATAATTAGTCTTGCTTCTATAAATCATTATCATTTTACATTTGAATATGTATAATTCATGTTGATGTTAATATTCAACATATAATCCTTAGCATCCAAGATATCCTAGTACACCAATGTTGGAACAAATAAATAAGAAGTAGGTGTACTTGGTTTAGTAGTTAGTCTTAGTCCCTTACGTGACCTCTTGCAGTTTCTCCCTCTCAGAGTTAGAATTATTTCTAGGTGTCCACAATAGGAGTCATAAAGCGAACGGATCTTTCTTTGAGCATTGTGTACCTGAGCACACCTTGTGTCCAGAAATAAAGTCGAACTTTTTGATAAACCTTATAGCATTCAAAATAGCTTATCTCTCACCCTTAATGCTATTTATAGTTCTTTAATGCTTTCATTAGTTAATTAATGTTGCTTTTATTGATTCAGTCATTTTCAAAAGTAAGCACACTTAGTATGACCACTTCGAGCATACAAGGAACACTTGGTAACCTAGTAATGATTAGCATTTGGTAATCCCAATAGTGTTACACTAGCTCAGGATGTGTACGGCAAGTGGGAATGGATGCTAGTGTTAGGACTAGTTAGGACCTAGCTGATTAGTTAGTTTAAATTAGTTATTCAATTAATTCACTTCTTCCATCTTTAGCACCAGGACATAAAACATAAAAAGCATAAAAATCATATACCTCAAGTTTACTTAACCATACAATAGTGCCATACAAGTAAGCTTGGAAAGGCAACAATTGCTAACCCATCCTTGTTCTGTGAAGCCGCATAAGCACTTAGTCCATGGAATTCAACTACATCGTGCATGAACACTCGTATTCGTATGGTTGGGTGTAGGGGACCTCACTGCTCATCAAATACCCTTCAAGAAATAATATTTAACTTAATTTTAGAAATTTAGGATTAACTATAATTTTATAAGTTTATTTTTTGTTAGTAATTACCCAATTAGTTTGACCTAGATATGCCCTTATGAGTATAAATATCTAGCAATGCATTTCATTAGGATCATCCATTTGCATCATTAACATATAAAAGAGTGATCTAGAGAGGGAGATACTACCAAATAGAAGATAAACCTTATGTAAGCCTATGTAAGTATTCAGATCTAAGTATTTTCCATTCCAAATTTCATTTAAGAGGTTTTTTAGATTCAATCATTGATCTTTGACTTTCCTTAGGATTTGGAGTCTATTTTAGAATATTTTAACTATGTAAGGATTTACTCTTAGAAGATATTATCCATGTAATCATATTTGTCAATAGGGCTTTCAATCAAGTATGGTAATCTATTATCATGCTTAACTTTTGGGTTTTTCAAATAATTTATTCAATGTAATGCTTAACCCATGTATTTATTAGATTTGAGATTTCTAGATATTTAATGATGTAATTTGACTATTGATCTCTAAATATATTTATATTTTAATATTTCATTATGTCATTCATTTCATTTTGGTTCATTTTAAGCTTAGGTTTTTTTTTTTGGCAAGTTTTTAGGATGTAGCATTTAACACCATCCTTCTTAGCCTAAGGTTAGAGAGCAAACATCGAGTATAGAATCCTTATCAAATGATTGATCATTAAAAGAGACTTGAAAATTGAAATGAATTAATGTAATGAGAAATAAGCATAATGAAAAATTATGAAGCCGTAAGTAGGAAAAAAATGAATTGATAATAGTGGAAGAATAAGAAAAATATAACTGATTAACACTAATATATAACAAGAATTGAAAACCAAAGCTAACTAAAAAATGATAGAGAAAATATAAATATGAAAATATTTAGAATAATCAATAATATCTATTTGTACTATAACATGTTTTACTATACATAAATATCCAAATCTAAATAAATAATTCATGAAAGAGAATAATCTAATATAAGTTTATAAAATGTCATAATAATGTGAAGACATAAATAAACTAATACTAGAAAGTAAATATACATAAAATCTAAATATAAGTGATAATAACAAATATTTAATTACTTCACCTAGCCTTGGTGACCTAAAAATAAGAAATGAGGATAATATACAAGAAGTAAAAAATCTTAACACCTTCTCTCATTGAGTTAAGGACAAGTCTTATGGTGCCTATGTGAAGGCATGTTGGCCTAAAATAAATTTTAGTAAGTAGAAATAATCCATTTGCATCATAGATCACAGATCATATGTCAATCTAATTCTCAACAAAAAATCTAATCAACCATAATCACCCATTCTACCTAGTAACCTACAAATGAGAAGGCTAACATGCATCACACTTATATTCAAATGTATCAATTATTATCATACATACTTTTCCAAATTTTTAAATTAATTCCAAATCATATGCTAAAATACCATATGCATGGATTTATTATTAGTCTCAAACCAAACTATTGGTACTATAGGTGTCATCCAAGACTGACTTCTAATATTTTGAAGGCATCAAACAAAGGATCAATGACCCATGGACTATCCTTTGATGCAGGATAGGATCTACAATGAAAGACACATTGATGCATTCTAGTACAAATCAAATACCAAACATTCCCAAAAAGTCCATCTCTAATTGGTCACATAACTAAATGTTGGCTCGTAACAAACAACAATCATATGAGCATCCAAATTACTACAAATTAAACATTGAGGATGAAGGAACATAACCAAATGTCAAAAATTTTAATTACAATTGATTCTAAGTTTGAAACCAGTAATCCAACATATCTTAGATCTATCAAATAGTGTCAAATGAAGTCTATATGCATTGAAATATGTTAAGCTTCACTACATTAGCAAGATGAATTAAAGAACAAAAAAAATTTAAGAGATCATGACCTCCCCATGATATCTTGGCAAGCTTGTAGACATCTTGTACAAATGAGAAAAGTTCCAATTTGACAATTCTAAGTTTGAAAATAGCCAAAAAAATGAGAATAAGATGGAAATAGCTAGGAATCACCAAGTTGATCATGGAAAAGGCTTCCCTAGGATTCTTGTCTTCAATTTGATAAATATTATTTATTTTTTCATGTTATATCATGAGTGAAAATGAGATGGGTTTAGATGATAGCTGGAAGAGAGATTCCATAAGTATGTATGCATCTCTATGGTTAATTATGTGTGCTTGACCATTGTAGCTTTCTATGTATGTGTGTTGTGTTAGATCTTAGTTCTATGTTTGTAAGAGAGATATCATTTAGTTTTTCCTTGCATTAAGGACAATCATTGTATGGTTGTAGAACCTAATGCTTAGCAATGTCATTAACTATTTGTGAGTAATTTGTGATATTGTAGGTTATTGAACTACTAATTTGTAATCTTTCTTGAATTAATTAAACCAGTTAGTTTTCTTATTTTCTAGCAAATTAAATTATCTTCCTATATTTTGGATTCAGTGGGTTCTTGAAGGATTGAAGTAAATGAAGTGAATCTACTCCAACATTATTGGTATCAAAGTGAAGTTGATTGTTATTTGAAATTTGGTTGTGGAATTGTTATGTTAATTCAAATGACTTATAAGAAGAAATAGTTTCAAATCTTGAACGAGAATATAAAGAGCATAAAATATATCTTTCAATTAATGGTTACATGATTAGATGAGATTAGCAATAAGGTAGATAAGAATGTAGGTCCTGATCATATTCATAACTATGGTGATGAAGAATTTTCTTAGCTTGATTAAGAGAGAAAATAAGGAGGGAAGAATATTTTGGCTATGGAAGTGTGAGAATCCACAAACCAAGGATTCTAGACATCCCACTCTTGGATGTTATGGAAAACATCAAATATATGTTATATTAAACATTATGCATTAGAAGATAATATTCCAAATGTGAAATATATGTAACATTTGACATTATGCGTAAAGGAACTAATAGAGAAAGTGTAGAAAGAGAAAGAAAAGAATGCTTTATTGATATGGAATAGTGTATTCAGATCATGTTCTAAGACTGTTTCTTGGGGTTTTCTTCATTTAGCAACTATCCCTTAGAGGCAATCTAGCACTGCCACCACTACAACAATCCCTTTAGCATAATTACAACTATCCTTTTAGGTCTTCTTACAATAACAATAATAATTGTTATGAAGAGACACCATCTTTGTTTATGCAAAAGCATAATTTGGAAATGGGGACATGACAATCTACCCTCCTTAGGTTTTGTGCATCCTTGAATGAGTCCATGTTCACTATCTTTTTCTAGCTCCAATGCTTCTATTATGATCCTATGCTCTAATAATTTGATTTCTCCATTACAGTTGAAGTTGTTTCTTCCTTATTCTACAAAAAAAAAAATATGTGAGAAGGATATATAAAAAAAATTAAATATTACCTTCTTAATACTAACCTTATTTTCTAAGATAATGATAAGAGGTAAATTAAAGATTTATCAACCACTAATCACCAGTCCTTACCCAAGTGAAGGTAGAATTCTTTATTTTCAATTTTTCATTACCTTAGATATTTTACTTATCTAATTAAAATATAAATTAAATAATGAATAAAATAATAAGATCATAAATAAAAGTAATTTTGAGAATACTTCTTGATCTTGATTACTTATGAATTGATGGAAGTAATTGTAATTCTACCATAAGTGGTATATGATCAAATGATCTTGTTCAAGATGGCAAGACTTGATCTTGATTCTTCTCAAATTATTTTTTAGAAATTAAATCTATTAACTTGGTAATTTGGAAAAATCAGACATTATACCAAATATAGTCTAAAGTCTCAATGAAGAATGTTGTTGCCCCATCTTCATTAGTCATAGTGGAGTAATTACTGAACTATGATTCGTAATGAGCACCGTCCATCAACATCATTTTTACCTAAATTCTAGAATCTAATTTAACTATTGAAGATTCAAAGTAAGCAAAATATGCGTGAGCTAATGGAATTGCATGCTAAATTGATGAAAACATCTTCTTCAAATCAGGTTCATCTTCCAAGGGTTCCTTTACATATCCATTTTTTAAGAATTGATAGACACTACTTCCAACTTTTTCATTGAAGTCTCCACAAAGAATAAATGGAAATTGATTCGTATAGCTTATGAAACACTTATTCTTCAAACTTTCTTCTATTTTCTTAATCAAATATGCTCCTTGACATAGTCTAACATTTGAACATGTTGATTTGGTAATTAAATGTGTGTTAATCATGCATAAACATATTCTTGATGGATAGACTTTAAATAACTGGTAAGGCTATGTGATTTTTCCAAAATCTTAACTATCCATCACTTGAAGTTCTAGAACTTCAAAAATCATATTTTCTAAACTCCATTCAAATCTTTGTACCAATTCAAACTTAGCTTCTTTATAAAAGATCATGCACCCATCCATGTTGTGATTTCTACAATAGGCTAATTTATACGACTCAAAAGAAGAACTTCCAAAAGAATCTTTTTGCTTATAAAATACCTTTGTATCCCATCTTTTCCAAATTTGGTTGGAATTGGTATAGGAATTCCCATGGTAAGACTTATTTTAGGCATAAAACATGAGCATCCAAATCTTGTAACTTTACTAAAAATATATGGATATCGATATTTCTACCAATCCAAAGCCCATAGTGGACATAGAAGATGTTGTTTCTCACTTGCTAAGGATCTGCAAGCATGTTATGTATTGCAACTTTTATTTTCATTCTTGGATTCTCCTTTGGATCCTTTCTTTTTATGGGTATCATACATCTTATCAAAATAATATTTTGAGTTTCCATGTTGTTGTGTCATATGTTTTGATTGTTAAATGAATTAATATATTTGTTTTTTCTTTTACTATTTTTATTGCCAACTAATTTTTCAACTGATTCTCCAAATAATTTAGCAATATTTAGCTACATTATCCAATTTTAGCAATATATAACTACATCTTCTAAGCTTAGTAATATGTAACTATATATTCTTAACAACCTTTTTAACCCCCTTAAGGATACTAACTCCAACAGTCTAACTAATGACATGCCATAGTGATCTTAAGGCTATCTACAAATATTAAGCACTAAATCTTAAGGTCAAAAAGGTTAAATTCATTGGTCTCAACAGGGCATGATTAGTTATCCTTATGTTGTAGACTTTTAAGGAATAGTTCATGATATCATCAAATTATCAAGTATCTAGATGATAAATCTACCCTCACCATTTAGTTTAAAAGGGTAAAAAATATTGGAAATTACTATTTATATGTTAAAAATGGACATTGTATGCTCAACTTACACTAAAAATAAAATTTTGAGGATTTCTAGGAACTATATTGAATAAAGGATAAAAAATAATTTTTTGGATTTCCTTAGATGGATTTGACTTAACCATTGGATCCAAAAGGTTGAAAACTATAGGAAATGACTCTTTGTTCATCGAAAAAGGCTTCTAGAATCAAATGTTATGGCCTTTGAGTTCAAGGACCTTTTGCACAAAAAATGAGGCTTCCTGAGAGGTCACCCATTCTAGTACTACTTCAGAACAAGCATGCTTAATTAAAAAATTCTTATGTTTTTGGTTACCTGGGTGCTAATTCTAATTTTAAAATTTATTTCCACATGTGTTTTTATTTAAATCAACATGTCAACGTTGGGGATTTGAATTTCTTGTCAGTTGAGAAAAATTTTAAAATTTTCATCAATTTTTCAAATTTCCTATCTTTTGATAGAAAAATAAATTTTCCATCACTTAAGGCTATGACATTTACCAGACATGGATGGCAAGGAACATAGACAAGAGTAGTGGTAGGTGAGGCAAGCAAGGCTAGTGAAAGTGTGCATCAGCCAACACACAACATCCTACCATTTACTAGGGTTTTTTTGTTTTATTCTAGTAGAGGCAATGATTAGTATCATTGAAAGGTGCTAGAAGAGGTAATGATCAATGGTAGGGGAGATGATGATTGATGACATGATAGGTAATGATCAAGAGAGTGATAAGTGATGATTGGTAGTAAGAGAGGCAATGATTTATGGCATGATAGGTGATGATTGATGAAAAGAGAGGTGATGATCAATGATACAATAGGCAATGATTGATGGCAAGAGAGACAATGATTGATGATGTGATAGGTGATTATTGGTGATGCAACTAGCGATGATTAATAATAAGAGAGGTGATGATCGACGACGCGGTAGATGATGATTAGTGACACGATAGGCAATGATCAATAGTACAACAAGCAATGATCGATAGCATCAATAGTTTCCAAGGAGTGCTAAAGAAGGTGATGATCCATGGTATCATTAATGTCTAACAACGCTATAGAAAGTGAACACTATAGGACATGGCACATGGCGGACCAGCACAATGATAGATTGAACAAAAATAGTAGGAAAATTTAGAAGGATAATTGAATGGTGGCTAGGAGTGGCATAGCACATGAAAGGATGGCTATGAGTGACACAACACGTGCTGACTGGGGGTAGTCCAATGTGCATGGCCACCCTTGTTTGCTACTCCTTGGCTAGTCCTTACTAGGACCAACATGGCTTGCAGAGCCTATGCCTCTTATGCAGCTCCTAATGGGCTTACATAGTCCTTGCAAGTCAATGTGGCCTACAAAAAAAAATTTATTTGTGTGTGTGTGTGCGCGCGCGCACGTGTGTATGTGTATTAGTTTTTATTATTATTTGTGTGTGTGTGTGTGTGTGTGTATTTTTAAAGTGGTGGGTTGGGGTTTGAACCTACAATGTTCCTCTTACTAAAATTCTTTAAAAAATTTATTATTATTTTATTCCACCTTGCATTAGTGGTTGATGTGGTGGTTCAACTAATGATAGGGTAGAGGTTTGGTGTCGGTAAATGGCACTTTTGGGTAAATTCTCAAAACTAATATTTTGAATTTTTTTAAATAATAATAATTTGATATTATTCTAGTGCATGTAGAAGGAGAAACTTTAAACATCAGTATCTTCCAAACTATAAGTCCGATCATTGTACCATTGGAATTATCCCAATGAGTACTATGGATTGGATATGGTCTTAGGTTTCAAAAATGAAGTTGAAATTTTAGATCTTAAAAGGACAAAAATAGCCTATTTTGTTGAACTAAAATTTCTAGGCTAACATATGGTAACTTGACATCTTCTAAATTACTTTGATAATGAGTTTCAATAAAAAAAATTAATTCAAGTCATAGTTACTGATTGTTTTGGGAGAAAATTAACAATGACCTTAATCAATTAATATTTATAGTATTTAGATGGGTAAGAATTACCTAGACCAATGTATTCTTGTCATACCAACATCTCATGGAATTGATGAATCTTGATGAGGTGTAATCAAATCTTCATTAGTCAATGATATCCTCAAACGTATGGTGCATCTAGTGATGAGCAATGATTTTCCCTGTGTCATGGCTTCATGGTTCATCATTAGATTGATGTTGTAGTTGGCCATGGTTCTAAATGGACCTTGGTTCCTAGTTTTTTCTAATACCAATTATGACATCCTGTTCTCAGATTTCATGGAAAAGATCAAATATATATTATATTAGACATTATATATAAGAAGAAAATATACCAAACATAAAATATATCTAACATTCAACATTATGAGTGAATAAAATAATAGAGAAAGTGTAGAAAGAGAAAGAAAAGAATGATTTATTAATATGGAATAGTGTATCTAGATCATCCTCTAAGAGTGTTCCTTGGGATTTTCTTCCTTTAGTAACTATCCCTTAGAGGCAATCTAGCACTGCCACCATGGTTAGGCCTACACATCTGCTAGAAGGGATGGCCAATCTACTTCCTATCTTGCTTCACCTAGCTTCTTGTGACTTTCTTATACCAGCTCCACCACTCCATGCTAGCATGACCTCTAAGCCTAGGTATAAATGCCTTAGGTCAAACCTCTAAAGGTTTCCTCAAGAGACACATCCATTATTACAAAATGCCTATTTGGGTCTCAATTACAATTGCCCTTTTGGGTCTAGTTACAATAACAATAACATTTGTTATGAAGAGACACCACCTTTGTTTATGTAGTAGCACCATTTGGGAATGGGGACATGATAGATTCTAGTAGGAAGAAATCCAAATCCTCATGTCATAGTTCCAATATTTTCATCACTAGCATCTACTTCTTCTCATGACAAGCTTGATGATGAAGATGAAGCATGGCTTGCTAGAGTGTTTAAAATTGTTGATAGATTTTCATAAGTGAAACTGAATACGTTCAATGATGTAGATTATACCAATGATTTCTCAAGTTAGCTAAAGGCTTTGGATAAGCATTTTGAGTTGAAAGAGGTACCAAACCAATTAAGGTATTAATTGTTAAATTTAGATTAGAAGGTATGACTTATACTTGGTGGAAAAAGGAGTCCTAAAGTTATGAGAGACAAAATGATCAACCTATCAGGGATTGGAATTTGATGAAAGATAAGTTGAGAAGAAAATTTAAATAGTCTCAAAAGAGGCAAGAACTCATCATCCAGCTCAAATTCCTTAGACAGAATTATAAATATGTTAAGAAGTTTTACATTGAATTTTGTGAGATATTCCATTAGGATAATGTAAACTAGAAGTATGAATAGGTTGTAATCTTTTTTGCAGATCTTAAAATGACATATCATGAGGAGTTTTCATTCTATAAGTCATAAACTTTTGATAAGGCTTATGATTTGGCACTCAAAGTGGGAAAGAAACTTAATGAATTTGGGAACCAGAGCAAACAAGCTTCAAAGGGAAAGAATAGGGGATCCAAATCAAAGAAGGGATTCAACTTAAAATCTCAATATCAAGATGACAACTATGATGAGAGGTTAAAGAAGGATGATAAGAAGGACAAAGTGAGGAAGAATCAGGGTAAGGAATGCAAGGATCAATATAGCAACTTATCCAAGATTCATTGCTTCAAATGTGGAGAATGGAGACATAAGAAATGGGAATTTCCACTTCACAAGATAGCCAAAGACAAGGATGTGAACACCATGAAAGTAGAAAAGATATCAAGCTAAGCTCTTTAGAGAGGTAATCCTAATGCTCCCAAAATTGGATAATTTTTTAAATTGAAATCTTATGCATTTATGTACAATGTGAGTAGAGAAGATCCTCTAGCAAGGAAATTGCTACTTTAGGTTAGGGATAAATGTTTGCTTCGTGGGGAATGGATTCATATTTTAATTGATGGGGAAGTCCAAGAAAATATTATTTCTTCTAGGATGATTTCTAAATTGGATTTAGTGATAAATAATCATTATAGACCCTACAAGATATACTGATTGTTAAGAGACTTCTCTTAATAGGTATGAGAGCAATATGTTTTGAAATTTAAGTTTAGAAGTTATCATGATTTTGTGAAATGTGATGTACTAAAAATTTGTTATGCTAATGTAATTCATATAATGGTGCTGAAATTGATGAAGTAAAAAATGTGTGAAGTGTAGTAAGATCTAATAGAATCTATGAGTTTATTTTTATGACAACTAAGCAAGTGAGGTAGCAAAGCTCACTTAATTCTTCAAGGAGAGAGAGAATACATTAAGAAGCATGAAGATGTTGATTTTGATTTTTTTTTATTGTATCAATTGTTTCTTCTAACCATGATTTTTTGGAGGTAGGATTTCCAACAATTGTGCTAGATTTGATAGAGAAATTTCCCAAGGTGTTCAAGGGGGAATTGGATGTATTTCCATCAATGAGGAATGTATAGTGTCGAATTGAATTCATTCACGATGCTACCATTCCAAATGAAAGAGCATACAAAATAGAACTAAATCAACAAGCTGAATTGCAAAGGCAAGTAGAGGAGTTACGTGCAAATGGCTTCATGAGGGAATCCATTTCACCTTGTGTAGTTTCAACAATGCTTATACTAAAGAAGAACAATGAAAAATGAAGAATATGTATTAATTAAAGGGAAATGAATATGATAACAGTGATGGACATGTTCCCTATTCCAAGGATGGATGATATCCTTGAAAATATAGAGATTCTCAAAAAACATTAATTTGAATAGTGGATACCATCAAATATGGATCAAACTTTGTGATAAATGGAAGATAGCTTTTAAAATACTAGATAAACTGTTTAACTACTTGGTGATGTCATTTGGACTCACAAATGCACCTAATACATTCATGATGTTGATGTATGATGTACTAAAATATTTATTTAGTAAGTATTATATTGTCTTCTTTGATGATATTTTGTTATACAACTCTAATGAAGAAATGCACTTGGATCACTTGAGAAGAGTTTGTCTTAAATTGGATAAGGCAGAATTGGTAAATAATGTTAAGAAGAGTTATTACTTCAAGAGAAAGCTCACATATTTGGAACATGTGATTTTTAAAAATCAAATTTTGATAGAAGCTACTAAGGTGAGGAATATTAGAGATTAACCAACTCCTAAAATATTAAGAAGATAAGATCATTTTTTAATTTAGCAGGTTTTTATCTAAGGTTCATAAAACATTTTAGTGGTATTTCCTTGTCTATGTTTTTTTTTTTTTTTGGTAAAGAAAAATAAAGGTTTCAAGTGGGATGATGAGACCCAAAGAAGCCTTGAATTATTGATAGCAAAAATCACCAATAAATAGGTGCTTAGAATACAAGATTTCTAGAAGATTTTTCAAATGGAGGTGGATGCAAGTGGACTTGGCATTGAAGGGATGATTTCATAAGAAGGTAGGCCTATTACTTTCTTTTTAGAGAAGTTAAGTGAATCAAGGTAGAAATTTAGCATACATAAGAAGGAACTTTCATTAAAAAGCATTATGGTGGCATGGTAGGTCATATGATTATAGATAAAAAAAATTGGAGCTTATGAATAGGTACTATTTTCCACATGCAATGACATCTGAAGTTTCCAAATTTGTGAAGGAGTGCTTAATTTTTCAAAAATTCAAGGAGGATAAAGAAGTAGATGGACAGTATATGTCTTTGTCAACTCCTAAGGGTCCATGAGAAAGTGTGTCAATGAACTTTGTGAACGGGATTCCAAACAACAAAAGTGGAAATAATGCTATCTTTTTTGTGATGGACATATTTTTCAAGATGACACACACTTCATTTCATGAAAATAGGTAAGTGATGAATCTCATGCTACAAAATTATTTTTCTACCATATTGTGGAGTTGCATGGGATTTCTTTACATATTTTTGGTATAGAAACTCTAACTTTACCTATCATTGTTTTATATCCCTTTGAAAAATTTTAGGGATAAATTTAAATTTTTCTAGTGCATATCATCCATAATTTAATAGCCAAACTAAAGTGATGAATAAAAATTTATTAAATATTTTGAGGTGTTTATGTGATGGATAACTTAATAGGTGGAAAATTTTATTGTGGCATGAGTTTTCTTATAATAATATTTTTTCTGTTACTATTGGTAAGAGCTTATTTGAGATAAATTATGAATTTTGTTCAAAGATATTGAACAACATAAAAATCTTTGATGAAGGACCTCAAATAAGTGCTAATTTTATGCAAGAGATGAAGGATCTTCATGCCTAAGTAAAAGGAAATATTGAAAATAAGTCTAAACAAAAATTACTCAAGAGAAATAAGAGCAAGCAAAAGCCCAAATTTGATGTTGGTGATCTTGTTTAGGTAGACTTGGAGAAGAAGAGGTTGAAAGATATAAACTTCTCAAATTTGAAAGCTAAGAAGATGAGTCCTTTTAGAATAATGACTAAAATTAATGATAATGCTTTTAAAATTGACTTATCAAATGATGTGGGTATGTCTTTTATGTTTAATGTTGTAGATCTTGTGCATTACCATGGATTGGTAGATGATTAAACCATGTAAGCCAACATTGATGAGTTGAAGGGAACTAGTAATAAGTTCAAGCATTTGATGAAGAGGAAGACAATTGTACTTAAGAGAAGAGAAGCTTCCAACACTCACGAAGTATAGACGAATCAATACATGATCTACTAAAAGGATCAAACTATGGATGATTTTGTATGGATTCATAAGACCAAACTTGTTAAGTGGAGGATCACTTCTATCCCTACTCCCTTATTCACTTGAGTTTACTTTTTAAAGGGTGGGAGAGCTAAACATGCATAGAATATAGTCCATTTGCAAAAAGACATCTTATCAAGAGGAGGAGACATCTTGTCAAATGAGAAGACATCTTATCATGTCATGAGACATCACTAAAGAGATGTCTCTTCTTGATAGGAGATGTCTTTGGAAAGACATCCTTTCCTAGAGTGAGAAATTTTACTTTAATAGGAGATTTCTTTCACAGGCCAAAGATATCTTTCTTGACTCTTGGATGTTACATAAAGATGTTTTAGCGAGCTTGTAGACATCCCATATGATCGGAGAAAGTACCAAGTTTGGAGTTTCATGTTTGAAAATAGTTGGAAAATATGAGAACAAGATGGAAATAGTTGGAATCATGAAGTTGAGCATGGAAAAGGTTTCCCTAGGATTCTTTTATTAAATTTGATAAATATTTTTTATGTTTCCATGTTTTTTCATGAATGGTAATGAGATACATTGATATGAGAGTTGGAAGATAGATTACATAAGTATGTATACAGCTCTATGGTCAATTGTGTGTGCTTGGCCATTTTAGCTCTTTGTGTATAAGTGATTTGTAATGTTGTGGGTTGTGGAACCACTAAGCTATAAGGTTCCTTAAATTAATTAAAGTCAGCTAGTTTTCTTATTTCCTAGCAAATTAAACTGTCTTCATATATTCTAGATTTGGTGTGCTCTTGAAGGGTTAAAGCAAATGGAGTGAGTATTCTCCAATATGCAAATGGATTCAAACCCTTGATAACATTATTGAAAATTCCTAAAATCATAAGAAATTAGAATAGAAAAAATGGTCATAATCCAATTGAATCTATGACAAGAAAAACATAATGACATAATAATAAGAATCTAATGTGTAGTACCTAGCTCAAAAATAGTTGGTATGAATATTTTTTACAAAATCCTTTATTCTCAAGACCAGTGAAGACCATTAAATTATAGTAGAAGAACTAAGTAATTTATACATAAGAATCAAGAAAATCTACATGTGCAAAGTAACTTCTAATCCCAATAATAATTTCATAGAAATCTAAAGAAAAATTAGCAAAACCCAACAATGCTAACAATGCATAGAATCCTATGAACCAAAAAAAACGAAAAAAGAAAAAATGTCAAGATAAGTTACCTAAAAGGTAGAACTACAAATCCAAAAGTAACACATGAACTTAGCTATGAGTTACACAACCATGCTTATGAACCTACAGAGCTTCATCCACCACCACAAGACTTCAATCTATAGTGCTTCAATATCCAAAGAAAATGGATGTCAAAGTATCTAGTTGAATGAAATGTAAGGTTTTTATGGAAATTATACCAAAAGCTCAATGTAGAAAAACTATTAAAAATTCTAAAAAAAAATTTATAATAAAAGAAATCTATAATAAAACTAGTTGTAACTTATGTAACCTTCAACCAAGTCAAAAATCATTTTAAAATAATAATACTAAGAAACAACTCATACCACAATAATTGACTAAATAAAATTATCACACTCATATAAAAACTTGTTCATGTCATGCCCATACCATAGGCTCCATGAGAATCTACCAAACTCATCAACCATGTTAGTGCGTACTAGCTAAAAATACATACATAAATAATGCATAGAATTAAAACACATGAAAATAAAATAAAATAAAGTTAAAAATATAACAAACAAGCAAAACATAACATTTAATGAAGGACTTTTAAATGGTTTGACTTTAAAGTGAATGATTAATAGAGTTATTATGCTATTTAAAAAACAAGAGAAATCATATTTTTAAATAATTAGATATTGAGAATTACCAATAACTTATTTGCAAAATTGTTAGACGTCATTTTTGAAAACAACTTTCGATCTTATGCAAAGGAAAATAATTCTCATGGTGTTTCACAAGCAAGATTCAGAAAAAAAATGTTCTACACTAGATCATTTGATTGATCTTAGAAATTACATTCAATAAGCAAAGGGCAAATAAGATAAAATATTTATTGTATTTGTGAATTTTACTAAAGCTTTTGACATTATTGTGAAAGAATAATTATAGAGTAGACTTATCAAACTTAAAGTTGATTCTAGTTTACTTTAGCTCATCCAAAGTCTATACATAGAAATAAGTTTCAAATTAAAAAATGAAGAAACTATATAATCTTGTTATTCTTATAGTAATATAGAATTAAAGTAAGGTTTTCCTCTTTTACCAAATTTTTTTAGCATTTTTATTAATTGATGAGAGCGGTTACTCTATAGTTTATTCTAATTATTAGAGTAATTACTCTAGCAGTTTATTCTAATCATTAGAGCAGTTACTCTAGTGGTTTATTCTAATTATTAGAGAAATTGCTCTAGCAGTTTATTCTAATTATTAGAGTGGTTACTCTAATTATTAGAGTAGTTGCTTCCAAGCCTATAAATACAGTGCCCAGGCACACAATTGGGAAGGAAGTCTTTTAGCAATCAAGCAACGAAACTCTTGTAGTCTGTTTGAAAGTTAGAGTATTTTCCAAGTGCCAGCAACAGGAGGTCTAAGTGTGGATGGATCTTTATTTGAGCACTATGTACCTAAGCACACCTTGTGTACGGCAATAAAGATGAGCTCTTTGATTCATCCTTGAGACACTTGATATTTGTTTTCTCATGCATTTCTTTTATTTTATTTTCTTATGCATTTATTTTATTTNTAGTTAATGAGTAGTTAAGTTAAATTATTCACTTAGTTACCTCTCTCCTTCCATACTAGTGTAGGACATAAGAACATAAAAGCTATAAAAATCATATGCCTCAAGCTTACTTAACCATACAATCATGACATACAAGTAAGCTTCGAAAGACAACAATCAACCAACCCATCCTTGTTCCACAAGGGTGCATAAGCACTTAGTCTTTGGAATTCAACTGGATCATGCATGAAACACTTGTATTCGTATGGTTGAGCATAGGGGTACCTCATCGCTCATCATTGGCACTATTGCCAAGGACTTAGTTGTTTGTGTGCTAAGTAGAACATAGGAAATCATTCACATCGTTGGAATGAACCCTTAGGGTTGGTTGAGAAAATAATAAATAAGAATACATTTCACATTGAACAAACAAGTATGTCTCCTTCTTTGTACGAAAGCACCTCACCGCCTAGGTCTAAAATAAGAAACAATCAACGATGTAATACACATGACGTTGATCCGCCAGTCCCTTAACAAGTTTGAGTGGTATATATTCATCCTAATGAGTATATACTAGACTTCACCATTATCCTCCATCAAGATGAACAACTATGTTGGTGAGACCTAAAAGGTAACATAGTGTTATCTCCCGATCGTTCAATCCCAAGCATGCTTCTTCGTGCTCTCACACGAATTGGCATGTCACACTTACATGCAGAATACATTGTGCAAGACCATGACTTAAGAGAATACCATCCCATAGAGGCACAACATCAAAGGGACTTGCAACAAGAGAGATATCATAAGTATTTGAAGGGTAAGTGTTCCTAGGATGTCCCACATGTTTAAGCGAAAATGAGGGTG
Source organism: Gnetum montanum (assembly GCA_015680685.1). Classification (NCBI taxonomy): domain Eukaryota; kingdom Viridiplantae; phylum Streptophyta; class Gnetopsida; order Gnetales; family Gnetaceae; genus Gnetum; species Gnetum montanum. The sequence continues at coordinate 172,839 of MNCI01003637.1, read as the reverse complement.
GTGAACCTACCTCAATCAGCCACCCACACAACGATGTTTCTCCCCTTGACTTTGGCCAAGGAGTTGTGTATCAAAAACTTCATTCCACTATTCATAACCCAGGTTCTGATACCCATGAGTGAAAATAGTCTAAAAAAGGGACATGGACACATGATAAAGGTGGACATTTTGATCGCAATCGTGATCCAAGCCGTGACTGTCGAAGAGAAGGTAGCAGACATCATCATAATGATGGTTCTCCTTCTTCTTCACCTTCATCATCTACTTCACCCTCTCCTTCAATATCCAAATGAAATCATAAAGAAAAATACCATGTGGATAGAGGTAGACAAAGTGGAAGTCATAAACGAAACAACCAGGAAAGGGGATGAGGGAACTCTAAAGAGTAATAACACAGAAGAAGGGAGAGTAGGGAACAACGTAAGCATCATAGACACCATGGACGAGATGATCACGATGAACCCCTCCTCACTAATCAAAGTATGTTGGAAATAACTGAGGCTATTAGAATTTCAAAAAGGCATTAGAAAGATAGTAGGATCAAGAGATTAGATATGAAAAACATCACATGATTTGAAGGGGGATACAACACTAATCCTCAGAATAATTTACAAGCATTCCATGATGCATGTGCCTTATAGAACATACAGAACAAATGGAAAAAACTTAGGTTGTTCCCATGGACATTAGTTAAAGAAGTGGAAAGTTGGTACTAGTCTTTAGAACCAAAATCCATTCGTAGGTGGAGTTCTATGTTGGAACTATTTAATGACAAGTACCAAACATACTCCTAAGTGTCTAACTTGAAAAAACAAATCCAAGGCTGGAAACAAGGAGGACATGAACCCCTGGATGCTACCATGGGCTGATACTATGAACTATTACATCATTTTCCTAGCCATGGTTATTTGCAAAGAGATCAATTGTGCCATCTCATGGATGGGCTTAGGCATGAAACAAGAAGAATCCTTGGGACTTATGCCCAAGGAAGACTATTCAAGCTTAGGTCCCATCAAATCCAAAGACTATTGGAGCAAGTTACTAAGGAAGAAGGTGAGCTGTAGAAGAGAGAAAGTGTGGAAGAGTATAACTAAGATCCTTCCCTTCAAAAGAGGGAAGTAAGATTTTGTGAGGATGAAGAAGAGTCACCACTTGAAGAGATGATAAATAGGAAAACTTTGCCTATCCAAAAGTTGACATCAGAAGTATCGACAAAGGTAGACCAAATGTGGAATTCCCTAAACAATAGATTTCAAACTATTCTTAAAATAGTAGAGGAGTCTAGAGAGCAAGGTAGTGAGAAAAGAAAAAAGATAGAGGCTAAACATGCACGTAGCAAGGGTAAGGGCAAAGTTGCCATCATTGAAGAGGTTGTGGATTCAGAAACAGATAATGATAGTGGATGTGAGATATGTCAATATGACCATCCTAAGAGATGTTACCCTATAAACACCCTGAAGGTTACGTTATCCTCAAGGTAACCCAAGGCTGTTCCACCAACCCTTAACATATTATCCCAGTGGAACTCCACCACAACCGATTGAGCAATATAAATAGTGGTAGCACTTACAACCATGGGGCAGGCCACCACCAAGGCAATAGTATCCTTGCTTGCAACCTAACTCATATGGATATTACATGCAGTAGCCAATCTCCCCATGTGGCTCTACTAGTCACGTCACTCCTCAACCTCACTACCAAGCCCACAAGAATTATGGGAATCCCTCTTCTAGAGGGGATATTCTACAAGCATATCATCCTTCTCATCTAGCCACATCTCTTCCACCAATAGCCCCACTACCACCTGCTTCAACTATGCAAGGTGAAATCCCTACCCAACTGCAGCAACATAACACCACAAGGGTTGTTAACTCTCAACCTACTGTTAGTTCCAACAACCATATGAAGAAAAAACCTTTATTTAGAACCAACAATCCAACCAAGCCCTTGTAATCACAAGTGATTGATTCCTTAGATGCTTCAGTATCAATCAAAACTTTGGAGCCCCCTTCAACCCAACCACCACACTCAATGCATACGATCATGCTAACACATGTCGTCATCGATTGGATCAAAGCTGGCCACCTTCCTAGGAAATTCTTTGATCCTAGAAGTCCTTTGATATACTTACAAATCGCTGAAAATGCACTATGCAAGGCTCTTTTGGATTCAAGTTCTGGTGTCAACTTGATTTTTCAAAAAATTTACAAGGCTTGGAACCTGCCTTCATTGAAAAAGAGCAACATCCATCTAGAGTTGGTTGACTAGTCCATCACTATCCCATTGGGACTGGTGGAAGACATTGTTACCACTGTTTATGGGTGGTCATACCCAACTGTCTTATTAGTGATTTAGATAAACAATTGTAAGGGGGACATCCCAATCATAATGGGAAGAGCATGGCTAAGCATAGTTGACATGTGCCTAGGAATCCGTGATCTTTCCCTGGAAACATCAAAGGAAAACACATTTGGAAAGATCAAGAAGAAGAAAGTTTCATGCATCGCATATAGTGACATAGGGTGTAATTGCATGCAAAGGTCATGGGTTGTGTAAAGTTTAACATTGCCTACATGCAATCAGTGTGCACAAGTGATCAACATAAAAAGATGCTTGTATGTAGCAGCCACATGATAGAAAGACACCCAGTGGCTAATAGCTAATCAAGAAAGTAGTTCACTCATATGCATGGAACCAACTGAGGGTCTAACTTGCACTTACATCAATAGCATAGATGCATTAAAGTAAGTCCACCGCCAACTTCTAAGTCTTAACCTTGAAAATATCAACTAGGGGAAGTTGGAAATCCCTGAGAAATTTATGCATGAGCCCCTTGAGCTGAAATCATTGCCCACAAGAATGGAATACATGTTCCTTAAAAATGGAAAATCAATAATTATGCTCCACAACAAAAAGAGAGATTTTTGGAAGTGATAAATAGATGGTCAAAATCCTTCACTTGGTCATATTGTAAATTAACTAGAATCGTCCTTAGGATATTCCAACATAGGATTTACACCAACCCCTCCATGAAGCCTCAAAGACAACTGTAGAGACGTTTGAACCCAAAGCTAAAGCAAGTAGTCAAGGAAGAAATCTAATAGCTTCTCAAGGCTAGGTTCCTATACCCCATTGCTGATAGCAAATGGGTTTGCCCCTTAGTTATTATGCCTAAAAAGGGAGGCAAATGGAGGGTGTGCATAGATTTTAGGCTACTAAATATGGAAACATTCAAAGATCACTTTCCATTGCCATTTCTCCACCAAATCTTAGACACCATCACAAGGCATCACTATTACAGTTTTCTAGATGGATATAGCAGATATGATCAAATACAAATAGCCCTAGAAGACCAAGAGAAGACTAAATTTACTAGTCCTTGGAAAACGTTCACATACATATAGATGTTTTTTGCCTTGTGCAATTCCCTTGCAACATTTCAACGACTAGTTCTAAGAATATTCCAACAACAGATAGGGAATGGCGTGGAGGTCTTTATGAT
>MNCI01003637.1:46137-168772 GCA_015680685.1 Gnetum montanum | reverse complement strand
GAAGACAAACTAGTACAGTAGCATTCTTACCTATCTCCTTACCCAACAAATACCACAAGAGTTAAACCTTAAGAAGAAACAACAGTTTCTTCACCAATGGGCAACTTTACAAAGTGTGTCCCCATGGCTTGGTTCGATGGTGTGTTCTTGATATAGATCAACTGCAAGTTCTCCAAGATGCTCATGAGGGTCCTTGTGGGGGTCATTACACTAGGAGATGAATGGCCATCAAGATATTTCTTGTACAATATTATTGGCCTACATTGTTTTGGGCTGCCCATCAATTCATCCAATCTTGTGAGCACAGTCAATGTGATGGGGGAATGACTACTAGAATGGAGGGTCTGCAACCATGGATTCAACCATTAGAACCCTTCGACATTTGGGGAATTGATTTTATGAGGCCAATTATACCAATGTCCAATGGAAAAGGCTATATCATTGTTGCTATTGATTACCTAACTAAATGGGCAAAAGTAGCTACTGTTAAAGATTTTACATCATCTACAGCTGCACAATTTGTTCAAAAAAAATCATAAATAGGTTTGGTGTGCTACATGCACTTATTTCAGAGAATGGTACACACTTCATAGATGCAACATTTCAAAAATTAATGCAACTTTTAGGCGTTGAGCATAAATTGACTACACCATACCACCCCCAAGTAAACAGTCAAGTAGAAGTCACCAACAGGGAGATTATGAAAATATTGACAAGAACTATTAGTAAGTTTAGGCAAGACTAGAGCACTAGATTGAATGATGCTCTTTGGGCGTACCGCTCCACATGTAAACTCCCTATAGGCTACTCTCCCTATGAGTTAGTGTATGGTAAATTACCAACACTTCCCATTCAAACTGAGCTTTGTACACTATCCACGGCATGTGACCTCAACCTTGACCTTAATCTAGCACAAAAATAATGGTTAGCAACCCTTAACTTGCTAGATGAAAATCGACTAGCTACCCTATCATCTAATGAGTTGCACAAGGCATTAAATAAATAATGTCATGACTTAAGAATTAGGAAAGTTAAATATCAGCTAGAAAATAAGGTTCTCTACTAGAATCCCACACAGGTGCCATAATGTACTAAATTTTAAACATTATGGGAAGGATCCTATATTATTTATGCAACTTTTCCTTCAGGGGCCATGATAATATACAAACTTGAGAGCCCAGATAAGAAATTTTGGTTAATGTGCAACAACCCAAACCTTTCCAAGAGCTTAGGATAGCTAGTACACATGCTACCTCTCTTGATGGACAACCTTGCTCACTATTTCAGACCTCCTCGTTCCAACTTAGTCGTGGGGGAGATGGCCACCTATGCTAACTATTCTAGGCCCTTAGTTCTTTTTAAATTTTTGTTTTACATATTTTTTTTACACATTTTTTGTTTTACACATTCTTTTAACTTTTCTTATTTATGTTTTACACCATCGTTCATGTTTTTACTATTTCTTTGTTTGCTTGATTTATTTTTATTAATCATCTAATAAGTGCTCATGATGGTGGATTTAATTATATCATATTTATTGCTAATTTTTGGTTTTTACCTTTGAATTATGATGCTGATATTAAAGTATGGCTCTTTTGGTAAAATAGGAAATGAGTCCACAGCGTCCACTCATCCATACAACTCTATGGTCTCCTTTGGCTTGGGACTGTACAGTCCCCTTTCTCTAAGTAAACTTGTTAATGAATTGGTGGCTAGGTATTTTTCAAACTAAGAAAAGACTCAAAGGACGAAAAGGGTGTGACTTCAAGGGGATTCAATGCATTGATGTTGGTCATTATCTTGGGTGCTTGCATGCTTTTTCTTGGGTTTTTTGCCATTCTAACATTGTTCAAATATTAGGAAGCTGAGTGAATAAAAATAAGTCTTTGCATGGTGTGGTTCTCACACATAAAAAAAGAGAAAAAGATGAGAATTAAAAGTACACCCTTTAGACATAATAAAGCAATATGGGCTACAAGTGCTGGTTATGGCACTAGAAAGACATGTTACCCATGCCTGAAGGTTCCCTCTAACTAAGGCCCTTTCTTGCTTCCTGCTTCTCCATCTCACTCTCCTTGGGATGGTGGTTCCTCTTTGTGTAAGCATTCTTGTTGCCTCAAGAGGATGGACTAGCCAAGTGTATTGATGGAAGGTCACTAAATGTGGTTGGTTTGAGTCTGAATTTGGGATGAGTTCTACTCAGTTATCTTAACCATGAAATACACAAGGGGCTTTGCACAACCTTGTTCTTTGGATTACATTCCATTCTCTCCTCTCCATCTTTCTTCCCATTTTCCACCTCATTTTTAGTTTTATCATTAGTATGTTCTGGGTTGATGCACTAGTTTTCTTTGGTAAATTCTTGTGGGTAAGTTTTTAACTCTTACTTCAAAATGACATTCCTAGAGCCTACAAACTCTTTGGTTTGTGGATTTGTTAGGGCATAAAGGACATGAGCTTGCTTTGGGGAGAACCCACTAGCACTTCTTTATGATGCAATTGCAAACTTCTTTTCCTTAAACATTTCCTACAATCAATCATTTCTTCTTTCATCCCCATCCATGACATCCATTTTATTGGCGTTGCCATTGTTATTTTTTCCCATCTTTCTTTTTCCTCATATTTTTCCATCTTATAGCTATTAGAGGTTTGGTCTTAGTCATGGGGTCCTTGGCACAAATTTTTTAGTTTTCTCCATTTTACTATTTACCTAACCCCTACACCTTAGGTAGTCACCTATGATAAATCTCTAAACTAGTTTCTACCATAAGCAAAACTCAGCCAATGTAGTTCATATCGAGGTAAGGTATCAACTGCATTGTGGTTTATCTATCCTTGCTCATTTGTGACTGTGTTGTGTGTGCAGATGATGATCACACAAATAATGGATTGGGCTTGGAGGAAGCACTTAAGATGGACCAGAAATGGAGCATTTATGAAAGGAGCAAGTTCGATGGTGTGGCTATGGATAAATAACGGAAAGCGCAATCTTGGCATTGGTGGCAACAAGCCTCATCTTCTTTCTCTCTCGTTCTCTTCAAGTTGCCAAATAAAGGCTTGGATATCATTTATGTATGAGTGTTCACCACAATGGTCATGAACACTAATTTTGTAATATGCTTATTGATCTGTTCACTGGGCATGTTGATTCTATCATCTCATTCCACTATCAATTTTCAATTAGTCAATAATCCCATACATTCCTAATATTTTGTAAGGAACTCGAGAATGAGTTTTTATTCAATCATGGGGGTATGATGAGAGTAGTTACTTTAGTGATTTATTCTAATTATGAGAGCAATTTCTCTAGCAATTTATTCTAATTATTAGAGTATTTACTCTAGTAGTTTATTCTAATTATTAGAGTGGTTACTCTAATTATTAGAGTAGTTGCTCTCAAGCCTATAAATATAGTGCCCAAGTGCACAATTGAGAAGGAAGTCTTTTAGCAGTCAAGTAGTGAAACTCTTGTAGTCTATTTGAAAGTTAGAGTATTTTTCAAGTGCCTACAATAGGAGGTCTAAGTGTGGACAAATCTTTATTCAAGCATTGTGTACCTGAGCACACCTTGTGTATGGAAATAAAGATGAGCTCTTTGATTCATCCTTGCACCACTTGAGATTTTTTTTCTTATGCATTTATTTTTTCTTATTTTCTTATGCATTTATTTATTTTATTTTATTTTATGCACTTTACACTTCTATAATTAGTAGAGTAATTCATTTTGATCAATTAATAAAATCATTAAATTACACAAGCATGACCACTTCAAGCATGCATGTAATGCTTGGTAACCCAGTAACGATTAACGTTTGGTAATCCCAGTAGTGTTGCACTGGTTCAGCATCTGTACGACAAGTGGGAATGGATGTCGGTGTTAGGATTAGTTAGAACTTAGTTAATGAGTAGTTAAGTTAAATTAGTCACTTAGCTACCTCTCTCCTTCTATACTAGTGCAGGACATAAAAACATAAAAGCTATAAAAATCATATGCCTCAAGCTTACTTAACCATATAATCATGACATACAACCAAGCTTGGGAAGATAATGATCAACCAACCTATCCTTGTTCCACAAGGGCACATAAGCACTTAGTCCTTCAAATTCGACCAAATCATGTGTGAAATGCTTGTATTTGTATGGTTGAGCATAGGGGTACCTTGCCACTCATCATTAATGAACTAAAATAGTGGATTAAATAAATATCTACAAATCATGCTATTAAAGTGGATCAATCATGGATATGACTTTTAATCTTTACAAAGGATGTAGCACTAATAGTAAATTTCGAAACAAGGTTAAATGAAATGTTACATCAACTACAAAAATTTTGTGAATATACAAAAATAAAGATGAATGTCAAAAAATAAAAGTGATAATTTATGAAACTAACAAAAGAAATTACACTTTCTAGCTAAATAATAAAAGACTAAAGGTTTTGGATACTTATAGAGATTTGGGAGTAGAATGCTCTAAAAACTATAAGTGGAAGCATTGTGTATCACAATGAATTGCAAATGGATGAAAGCCTTTCTATACAATGAAGAGCAAATCTAGTAATTACAATATTTGAACTTGGACAATTTAAAAATATATTTTTCAAGTAATTATTCAAGCTTGATTAAGAATTATGGGAAAAATTTGTAAAACCTTAAAAATATTTCTTGTTAGATGAATTCAAGTTGAAAATTGAAGTCTCATATGCAATAAGTTCATTAGTAGCTAATTTATTACCATTGGAAGCTAAAATAATGTGTCAATTTTTAACATTTTACTAAAGAAATAAAAATAGTAATAAGATCTCAAAAGACATCATCTAAAAATCTCAATAATGGTGGTTCCATGAAGGATAATTATGGCTACAAAAATGAGGTATTGACAATATTTATAGGAATAATAAATTCAAAAAAGCTTGAAAACTTGTTATAGGAAAAGTTTTAGAAAGGTGATAAGATGACACACAAATACTAAAGAAAAAAGCTTCAATTGTGCTAGTAAAATATTAAAGGTGGCACATATGATAAAACAAAATATCTACATGCAACAATTCCAATATGCATGAGAGTACTAATTAGCAAAGCAAGAATGGGATCACACCATCTCTAGGTTAAAATTGGAAAATGGAATAGTGAGTAGCATGAAGATAGAATATATCAGCTGTGTTTACTGCCACTAGTAGAAGATAAGCAAAATGTATTATTAGAATGTTTTAGAATAGATTCTTTTGAAAGTAAATGGAAAATCTCTATTCAATTTTTGTATAAACTATTAAGGCTAATAGTGTTCATTCTAGGAAATTATATAGAAGACATGTCAAAGTTGAATAAATATTGGAACTATTATACACATGATTTACTATTAGTAATGTATTTTTTATAATAAAATATTAGTATGAATATCAATATCAATATTAAATATTCCAAAAATTCACTAAAAGATAATGTAGCAACTAGAAAATTCAATTGCTAGAAAATTGAAGATCCCAATGCAATAGCCTTAACCCTAGATCCCAAGGGCCTTCATGAAAAATAGGATCCAAGGTACCCTAGAGGCATATGATTGTTCTCTTCCCAAGCTCAACCATATGAATACGAGTGTTTCACACACGATCTAGTCGAATTCCAAGGACTAAGTGCTTATGCGCCCTTGTGGAACAAGGATGGGTTGGTTGATTGTTCTCTTCCCAAGCTTACCTGTATGTCATGATTGTATGGTTAAGTAAGCTTGAGGCATATGATTTTTATAGCTTTTATGTATTTATGTCCTACACTAGTAGGGAAGGATAGAGGTAACTAAGTGACTAATTTAACTTAACTACTCATTAGCTAAGTTCTAACTAATTCTAATACTAGCATCCATTCGCACTTTCTGTACACATCCTAAACCAGTGCAACACTACTGGCATTACCAAATGCTAATCATTACTGGGTTACCAAATGTTACACGCATGCTCGAAGTGGTCGTGCTTGTGTAATTTAACGATTTTCTTCATTGATCAAAATGAATTATTGTGCTAATAACAAAAATGTAAAGTGCATAAAATAAAATAAAATAAAATAAATGCATAAGAAAATAAAATAAAATAAATGCATAAGAAAACAAATCTCAAGTGCTGCAAGGATGAAGCAAAGAGCTCATCTTTATTGCCGTACACATACCGACACAAGGTATGCTCAAGTACAAAATGCTTGAATAAAGATCTATCCACACTTAGACCTCCTGCTGCGGGCACCTGGAAAATACTAAAACTTTCAAACAAACTACAAGAGTTTCGCTACTTGACTACTAAAAGACTTTCTCCCAATTATGTGCCTAGGCACTATATTTATAGGCTTGGGAGCAACTACTCTAATAATTAGAGTAAACACTCTAGAATAACTACTGATGGGACGCGATATCGCATGGGCCACGATATCGCATACGCTATATCGCGTCGTCCCCCCGTGATATCGTGTACAAGATATCGCGATGTGCCACCAAATCTATAAATAAGAGGCAGCTCTCCCTTGTTTCTCCTTCTAGGTCTAGACCATAATGAAAATTTGGCAGTTTTACCTCTCCAGAGATAGAATAATTTCCATGTGTCCATAGTAGGAGCTCCAAAGTAAACGGATCTTTATTTGAGAAAATATTGTAACTGAACACGAGTTTGTGTATGGCAATAAAGATGAACTTCTTGGATAAACCTTGTAGTGCATGGAATAGGCTAAATAGGAATTTATTTACTATTATTTATTTATTTTCATTTAAATGCTTTATTAGTAATTAAATCTCTCTCAACCCTTCTCCCATAGTTAAGTGCATTTAGTATGACCGCTTTGAGCACGTGCGTTATACTTGGTGATCCCAGCAACGACTAGCATTTGGTAACCAAGGTTGCATTGGTTCAGGGTGTGAATGGTAAGTGGGAATGGATGCTGATACTAGATTAATTAAGACTTAGTTAGTTAAAGTTAGTTAATTAATCTCTTCACTCTTCACCTCACTAGCATAGGAGATAAAATAGAAAAGATATAAAAATCATATATCTCAGACTTACTTAACCATACAACTGTGACAAATACAAGTCTAGGAAGATAATGAATTATTAACCCTAAGTTTTCCATAAGTCATGTAGGCACTTAGTCTGCGAAGTTCGATCAGATCACACGTGTAATGCTCGTATTCATATGGTTGAGTGTAGGGATACCTCGCCACTCATCATTGGCACCGTTGCTGGGGACTAATTGTTTGTGCGCTAAGTAGAACATAGGAAATTATCCACAACTTTGGGATCTTAAACAAACCCTTAGGGTTAATTAAACAAAAAATTATATAACGGTTAATCAGCACACTGAATAAGACACAATGTCTTCTTATTCTTCTCATCAGAGCACTTAGCCACCTAGGGATCATACAAGAAATAGTCGATAGTCTAAAACACATAACCAAAATCTGCCAGTTCCTCAACAATACAGAGTGGTATATACCCATCCCAATGAGTATATCCTAGATTTTACCTTTATCCTCCATCAGGACAAACAACTGCATTGGAGAGATTTGCAAGGTAACATAGTATTACCTCCAGATCAGGTAGTCCCTAACATGCTTCTTCGCGCTCTGGCACAGATAGGCATGACACAGCTCTATGTTGAATACATTATACGTGATTTTGACACAAGGGATTACCATCCCATAGAAGCAAAATGTTTAAGGGACTCAAGACAAGAGAGCCATCATACATTATTGAAGGGCAAAGGGGTCCCGCACATCCTAAGTGAAATTGGAGATGGCGAACCACTTATAATGGGTTCTCCATCAAATGATGTTCCCCCTTCTAACAATAGTGAGGAGGTGGGGTATCAGAACCTACGCTCCATGATACACAACCCTAGTTCTAATCCCCGTGAATGCAAACTATTCACTGAGGGAACAAAAACACATGACAAGAATGGGCACTCAGATCGTCATCACAATCGGGGCCGAAGCCACTGAAGAGAAGGTAAGAAACATCGTCATGGCAATGGTTCTCCTTCTTCTTCCCTTCATCGCATCATTCACCCTCTCCTTCCATATCAGGGCATAGTCACCAAGAGCATAACAGTGAGGATAAGGGTAAGCAAGATGAGAGACCTCGATGAGATAGTCGAGAGAGAGGACGAGGGTAGTCTAGAGAGTCTAGGCATGGTAGAAGGGAAAGTAGGGAACAACGTAGACATCATAGACATCATGAAAGAGATGATCATGAAGAACCCCTACTTGCCACCTGAAGTATGCTAAATATAATGGAGGATGTGAGAATACCAACAAGGCATCAAAAAGATAGCCGGATCAAGCGCTTAGACATGAATAATATCCCACACTTCAAAGGGGGATACAACACTAATCTAAAAAATCATTTACAGGAATTCCAAGATGCCTGCGCCTTGCAAAACATAGAAAACGAGTGGCAAAAACTAAAGTTATTTCCTAGGACACTCATAAAGGAAGTAGAGAGTTGGTACCAATCCTTAGAACTGGAAACCATTAGGAGGAGGAGTACAATGTTAGAGTTGTTCAACAATAAATACCAAACGTACTCTAGAGTTTATTTTGCGTAAGCAGATCCAAGGATGGAAGCAAGGTAATCATGAACCCTTGGATGCTACCATGGGCCAGTATTATGCATTGCTACATCGTTTCCCGGGCCATGGTTACGTACAACGGGATCAACTCCACCACCTCGTAGATGGGCTAAGGCATGAAACTAGTAGAACCCTTGGGACTTATGCCCAAGGGAGATTATCAGAACTTAGATCCCATGAAATTCATCTATTGCTGGAGTAAGTAGCCAAAGAAGAAGGGGAGCTATGGAAAAGAGAAAGCACAAAAGAATACAACCACGATCCTTCCCTCCAGAAGAGGGGAGTGAGATTCTACGATGAAGAGGATGAGTCACCAGTTGAAGACTTGGTGAATACAAAAACCTTGCCACTTCAAAAGCTAACAATAGAAGTATCATCTAAGGTAGATGAAATATGGAGCTCCTTAGATAGTAAAATTGAAATTGTCCTGAAAATCATAGAGGAATCTGAGGAATGAAGTAGTGACAAGGACAAGAAAAAGCGGAGAGATTCAGGCCATGCACGTGACAAGGATAAGGGAAAAATGAATATTGCTAATGAGGTTGTGGATTCGGACATAGACAATGATGGTGGATGTGAGATCTACCAATACGACCATCCTAAGGGATGTTGTCCAATCATATCACATCTACAAGAGTCTGAGGTGTATGCACTCAACTCGAGACTTAACAAATGACAAACACTTCGAAGGTTACCTTATCCCCAAGGTAACCCAAGGCAGTTCCACCAACCATTAAGATATTATCCAAGTGGAACTCCATCACAACCTATCGAGCAACATCAGCAGTGACAACACCCATAGTCATGGGGGATGCCACCTCTTAGACAAACATACCCTTACCGGCAACCAGACCCATATGCCTACTACGTGTTGCAACTGGTTTCTCCAAGTGAATCTATGGGTCATGGAACTCCACAACATTACTACCAAGTTTGGGAGTACTTTAGAAGGACTCCTTCTCCTTCGGGAGACACTCCACACATGTACCATCCTCCAAATTCATCTACCTCTCTCGCACCATTAGTTCCAATACCACCCACTCCAACAATGCAAGGGAAACTCCCCACTCAACCGTAGCAACGTAATGCTATGAGAGCTGTGAACCTTCAACCCATTGCTAATTCTGACAACCGCAAGAAGAGAAGACCTTTCTTCAAAACCAAAAGCCCAAACAAGCTCTCACAACCACAACCAGTTGAGTCTGTGTACACTCCTCCAACACATAAGGCTTCGGAGCTCCCTTCAAACCAACAATAGAGCTCAACAGATACGGTTATGTTAACACATACCATTACTAACTGGATCAAGGTAGGCCACCTTCCTAGGAAATTCTCTAACCCTAGAAGTCCCTTAATCTACTTCCAAGTCATTGAGAATGAACAACATAAGGCTCTTCTTGACTCAAGTTCCGGAGTCAACTTAATCTCATGAGAAATGTATAAAGCTTGGAACTTGCCTCCACTTAAGAAGAGCAATATTCAACTAGAGCTGGCTGACTAGTCCATCACCATTCCCGTTGAATTGGTGGAGGACATCATTACCATTGTGTATTGTTGATCATACCCAGCTGATTTCCTGGTGATAGAAGTCAATAGCAATGAAGGGGACTTCCCAATTATAATGGGAAGGGCACGGCTAAGTATAGTAGACGCATGCCTAGGGATCCATGATCTTTCCTTGGAAATATCTAAGGTAAAAATTTATGGAAAGATCGAGAAGAAGAAAGTTCCATGTGTCACATACAGTGACTCATCGGGTGATGACATGGAGGAATGCTAAGCATCTCCTACATGCAACCGGTGTGCCCTAGAAACTCTGATACAAAGGTGCCTATATGTAGCAACCACACAACAAGTGGACACCCCGTGGTTGATAGCTAAACGGAAGAGCAACCAACCAACATGCATGGAACAACCTAGGGGAATAACCCATGCCAACAAAAAAGGCATAGATACCTTGGAATATGAGCATCACCAACTTCCAACCCTTAATCTAAGAACATCAATTGGAAGAAGTTGGACACTTCTAAGAAATTCAAATAGGCACTTATTATTTTGAATCTCTTCCTTTCCATTCAGTCATGGGGGAGATGGCCTCCTATGCTAATCATTTGGGGCCCTCAATTCTTTTTAATTTTTATTTACACATTTTTGTTTTACACATTTTTTTTACACGTTTTGGTTTTACACATTTTTGTTTTACACATTTTTGTTTTCTAAATTTCTTTAACTTTTCTTGTTTTTGTTTTACAACATCGTTATACTTTTTCATCTTGTGTGTGTGTGTGTGTGTGTGTTTGATGCATCTTGTAAGTTTGTCATCTAATAAGTGTTCTTCATGATGGTATGAATTATTTTTCTATTGGTTGCTAATGTTTGGTTTTTACCTTTAAGTTATGATGTTGATACTAAGGTATTTTTCTTTTGCTATAGCAGGCAATGAGTCCACTTCATCCATTCATCTACAAATTTCTATGGTCTCTTTTAGCTTGGAAATGTATAGTCCCTTTCTAATAAGAACTATAACGAATTGTTGACTGGGCATTTCCCAAACCAAGGAAGGACTCAAGAATTGAAAAGGGTATGACTTCAAGGGAACTTGATGCATTTGTGTTGGCCATTCTCTTGGGTGCTTGGATGTTTTCTTCTTGAGTTTTCTTACCGTTTTGACATTACCCAATTATCGGGAAGCTGAGTTAATAAAAATAACAAAGTCTTTGCATGGTGTGGTTCTCATGCATAAACACATAAAACAAAAAAAATGTGAGAATTCAAAGCACACCCCTTAGACGAAATAACCATTTGGGCTACAAGCACTGGTTATGGAACTAAAATAAAAATGTTCCCTCTAACTAAGGCCCTCCTTGCTTCCCATTCTCCCCTCCTTCGTTTTGTCAGAATGGTGGTGGATCTTGGGTGAAGGCATTCTTATTCCTTCAAGAGGATGGATTGGTCGAATGCATTAATTTGAAGTCACTAGATGTGGTATGTTTGAGGCTGGACTTGGAATGGGATCTACTAAGTCACATTAATCATGAACTCCACAAGGGGCTGTACACCACCTTGTTCTTGGGATTCCATTCCATTTTCTTCTCTCCATTCCATTCTTCTCTCCATTGTTCACCTCATTTCCAGTTGTATCATTAGTGTATATTTTGGTTGATGCATTATTTTCCTTTTGGTAAATTCTTGTGGTTAAGACTTTAACTTTTGTTCCAAGTGACATTCCCAAATCCTACAAACACTTAGAATGTGGGTTTGTCAGGGCATTAAGGGCATGAGCCTACTTTGGGGAGGACCCACTGATAGTCCTATTTGGTGCACTAGTTAAATTATTTCCCCTAACATTTTTGCAATCCATTTTATTTTTTTCATTTCCATCTTGACATCCCTTTCATCAATGTCATAGTTGTCTCTTTTTCTCCATCTTTCTTGTTCTTTTTCTTTGTCCATTCTATCACTATCGAAGATTCGCTCTTAGTCATGGGGGTCCTGGTCTAATTTTTTTGATTTTCTCCTAACCCCTACACCTTCGGTAGTCACCACTATAATATCTCCAGATCTGTATCAACCATACCACAACTTAGCCAATGCACCTTTCACCGAAGTAAGGTATCAACTACATTGTGATTCATTCACCCTTGCTAATATTAAGACTATGTTGTGTGTGCAGATGGAAATCATGCAACAAGGGATTGGATCTAGAGAGACCACTTGGAATGGAGCGGTGATGAAGCAGCTATGCAAGGAGCAAAATTGATGGCGTGCTTATGGAGGGACAACGAAAGGTGTAATCTTAGCGTTGACAGCAGCAAAACTTCTTTCTCTCTCTCTTTCTCATCTATCAAATGAGGCCTGATGTCAAATGTAAAAAGTGTTCACTCTTGTTGTCATGAACACTAGTTATGTGTTGTCTTGTAATGATGATTCATTCACATGTCATCCCATTAGTTCCATTCTCAGTCAATAATCCCATACCGTCCCAATATTTTGTAAGGAACTCAAGGATGACTTTTTATTCAGTCATGGCGGTATGATGGGACGAGATATCACATGGGTCATGATATTGTGTCCACCGTGATATCGCATCCTCCGCGATATCGCATCGTCCCTTGTGATTTTGTGTACGCAATATCATGGTGTGCTGTCAAATCTATAAATAAGAGGTAACTCTTCCTTGTTTCTCATTCTAGGCCTAGACTGTAGCAAAAATCTAGCAATTTTACCTCTTCAGAGATAGAATAATTTCCATGTGCCCATAGTAGGAGCTCCAAAGTGAACGGATCTTTATTCAAGCAAATATTGTACCTGAACATGAGTTTGTGTACGAAAATAAAGACAAACTTCTTGGATAAACCTTGCAATGCATGGAATAGGCTAAATAGGACTTTATTTACTATTATTTATTTTTTGTCATTTAAATGCTTTATTAGTAATTAAATCTCTCTCAACCCTTCTCCCATAGTTAAGTGCATTCAGTACGACTATTTTAAGCATGTGCGTTACGCTTGCTGATCCTAGCAATGACTAGCATTTGGTAACCAAGGTTGCATTGGTTCAAGGTATGAACGGTAAGTGGGAACGGATGCTAATGCTAGGTTAATTAAGACTTAGTTAGTTAAATTTAGTTAATTAGTCTCTTCACTCTTCACCTCACTAGCATAGGAGATAAAACAGAAAAGATATAAAAATCATATACCTGAAACACCACAAAATTTTGAGCTTGGTACTTCTCCAGCAAGAAGCAGGTCCCTGGGACCCATGGACAACCACGGCTACATTTGGTGTCACACATTGCAACTTTGGGATCAAAACACTTATTTTTCACTAAGTAAGTAGTACCAGCGTATACGCCCAACATATACGCCCAGCATCAACAGTGTATACACCCAGCGTATACGCCCAGCATCAACAGCGTATACGCCCAGCGTAGACATCCGACTTACACGCCCGATGTACATACCTCCACATGTACGCTCGGTGGGTATAGCGAATGTTTACGCCTGACATGGAATATTCAAAGACAGAATGAAGATAGCACCAAAGAGCAAGAATTGAAGCAAGTCGACAACCATCAGCGTACACGCCTGGCATATATGCTAAGTCATTGTCGACATATACGCTCAGCATGTACGCCCAGCATCCATAGCATCTCCACCCAAATTCACACACGCCCAGCACGTCCAGCATATACGCCCAGCGTGTACACCAGCCTGATGTAGCGTATACACCCTGCGTATACGCCCAGCAGATGTAATATGTTGTATATTTGTAAATTGTATGCACCCGATCAACGTGCCACGTGTCTCCTAACCCGAGTCTAGCGTAACAACCGGTATAAAAACCCTGATTTTCCACTTCAATGAGGTCGGTTGGCAAACATCCCAAGGCATACGAGCGACATTTACATCACGCACCAAAGCTAAAACCCTCTTACGCTAGAACTCCCTGTACATCGTGCACACAGTCTCTACGCTCCGCCTACCGTGTGAACCAGCCGAGTCATCCCTGCATCCACCGGGGCTTTTCGTCCATCTTGTGTTCATCACAACTGCGTTAGACCGGTGCACTGTACTTTGACTCTGTAATACCATTGTTTATAGTTTACGCTAATTTCTTGCATATTTTTCTGTTTACGCTCGTTCACATTTACGCCTTGTTCACATCTGTTACGCTGTTTACGCTCTCATTTACGCCCATTTACGCATAACCCAGCGTATAGCGGTTCGGCATACGTTTGGGTAAATCCTTGTCTGATCCGCATGCAGACCACCTAGGGTACTCTACCTTGGTGCATTCTAGCACGCCCTCAAGCGAAGGTAGGGTCTTCTGTGCGCATCCTGCGATCCCACGGTCTTTGTTTCCTTCCAGCCAAAGACCGACGATTTCAGGCGGTACAGGAATTGGCACTACAAGGAGGGCCTCTGCCTAAAACTTTGCCTGCACGCTCCCCAACATCTACGCTCATCAGCATTTTTGCTACCCTGTTTTAAACTCTTTGCAAGTCTTTCAGCATATACGCTGCCAACTTCACGTGGACTCTGTCCACAGAAACCCCAGTGGCTACGTAGCCCGGTCTAAAAACTCTACCGCAAACTGTTCAGCGTCTATGTTGTTCAGTGTTTACGCTATCCCTGTTAAAACCTAACTAGAAAACCATACGCTCCATTCTGTATGTTGTACCTAGTTTTCGTCGAACTCTGTTTTACACTCTATCCTATTTACGTTGTACTTTGTTTTACGCTGTACTTTGTTTTACACCAAAGCTGTATACGCTGCCTAGCGTATACGCTGCACTCCTTACGCTGTATACGCTGTCTACGCTGACGGTATACGCTGAACGTTGAAGTGTATACGCTGCACTTTGTCACCTAGTTTACGTTGTGCCAAGTACACTAATCTCAATCCTCAACCCCGTGTCATATCCTTAACGATTCATCATGAACCTCGTGAACACCACCGCTGCAACAACTCAAGTAACTGACGTCGTGGACACCATGGCTATCCAACAACCTGTCGCGCAACACCCAGGGGTACAACCCACAGTGGGGCCCTGC
The DNA here is from genome assembly GCA_015680685.1 of Gnetum montanum. NCBI lineage: Eukaryota > Viridiplantae > Streptophyta > Gnetopsida > Gnetales > Gnetaceae > Gnetum > Gnetum montanum. The sequence continues at coordinate 153,612 of MNCI01003637.1, read as the reverse complement.
TGATCCCTAAGGTTGCAAGGGAGAGAGCTGGCCTCTAACATTATAACCCAGGATCAGTATAATTTCATATGCATTAAGATACAAGCTAGCCTGGCTGTAGACTGAGTCGAAGTGGAGGTAAAGAGGCAGTTCGAACTCTTTTACAGGGGTGGGCATGAGTTCATCCTTCCCCGTATGATGTAATCCCTGTTCCGGAGTAGTATTCGGAGCTCGTCACACAACTCCTCTTGCAAAGGAGCCACTCGTTGGATCAACCTGTGCTAGAGCCTCAACTAGAGGAAGAGGATGAATTCGCTGCTCAATCTGAACAAGAAGATTCTTACCACACTCTGAGCCCGCAAACACACGTTAACCCCATTTTTCATCCTGGTACAGGGGAGATCATACCCCTCCAACCCCTTAGACTCACCCACACACAAATGCCTCCATCACATACATCCTCGTTTGCTCATGTGCCACCTCCGACTGACCCGCAATTCAGCACGCTCCCTCTCGCTATTATCCCCGATGCAGCAGCCGACCCATCTTCACAAGCACCGCCCCCTCAAGATAGTGTGGGAGTGAAATTTTCGCCCTGAGTGATAGGGATGCTACACATGATACCGGCATCCACATCCACTCACTACATCCCACACATTCAAACGCATGCCACCCCTTCTACCGTTGTAACCCAACAGGGGATCCCTCCACAAAACCTAGCTAGACAACGGGCAACAATGGGCACTCAACCACAGCAACATCAACCTCCTCACTATAACATACCACCCCATATGGTTCAACCAGCCAACATTCCCCTAGTACAGCCACAACCACAGCAACCATAGCCTTTCCCCTATCATGTGCCACAAGTACCACCCCCGGCCGCACAACTTTCCACCTTTCAACCCACCGTCCAATAGTCTAACCCATACAATATACCACAACCTCAAGTTGCCATGTTATGGGTGCCCAAGATTGGGCAGACGCCAAAAAATTGATGCAAGAATTAACTGACGAGGTGAAACGCCTCAAAACAGCCATTGACGGAGAGCTGAAGGTAGTGGATTTCTGCCACGATGATCCCATCAGCTCGTCCGTCCCACCCTTAACTTTTCCCAAAGGCGTCTCCTTACCAACATTAACCAAATACAATGGGGAGACAGACCCCAATGCACACTTGATGACATTTAGGTTAGAATGCGCACTTCTCCAGGCATGGCCCCATGCCATCCTCCGAGTGTTCCCCATGTCCCTCGCGGGGAGAGCACTTGATTGGTACCGGGCTCTACCGAGGAATTCCATCTTCTCCTTGGAAGACTTATTACACCAGTTCGTGACTCGGTTCAAGTACAACTTGAAACCCGAGGCCACCCTGGACAGCCTCATACAAGTCAAGCAAGCACTGCTTGAACCTGTACAGAAATTTATTCAGAGGTGGAGCGCCGCCCTTAACGAGTTGCATGAGCCAATCTCCCAGACCTACCTACTTACTATTCTAAAAGGGGCCGTTAATGATTTCTTTAAATCCAAGCTATACTACCTTAACGCGCGTAATCTTAATAAAGCATTTGTACAAATTAAAAACATAGAAGAAGCGGCCCAAAACAGCCATGACCCTGCATACCTAGCCTTTAAGAATCAACACACCAAAAAAGATAAAGAGAAGGCTAAGGCAACTATAGCGGTGATAGCGGAGGTGCAACAACAAAACAAACCGCTGGTAATCCCTACTAACTATAATAAACCAACTCCCACAATTGCGCAAGAATCATCATTGCAACAAAACCCAACAAACTGTACGTGAAATTTCGAGAGGAAAGAACCCTCTCAATATACACCTCTGCCAATGAAGCCATCCCAGCTCTTCGATCAACTCTTGAAGGATGGGCTAATGAAACATAAACAGTTATTCCCTGCGGCCATCCAAAGACATGACCGGTTCTGTCAACTCGTACAGAACCCAAGCCTAGCAACACCGAATGAGCCTCCCATACCCAAAGGTTTTAGAATGGATCGCTTTTGCGATTACCATCAACGCAACGGGCACGGTACAGATTACTGTTTCACCTTGAAACAGGATATTCAGCGAATGATCGATGATGGCCAAATCACTTTTGATGCGGCCAACCCAATCCAACCACAGAATCAAGCCATGGGGGTGTACAAAGATCCCCTGAACACCAAAGAGGTGTCGTACGTCATCAATACAATCCGCTTCAATGATGATTCTGAGATACTTAACATCAACACCGTCTACCCTGAGCATAAACAGGAAACACCTAGAAGGTCATTCCTAGTTCAAATTCCTCCCGCTGTGTCCACGTCCGCGCCTCAACCACCACGTGCCCCGCAGCAACCATACGTCGTCCGAGTACCCTCGGCCACACCCACATCCAACATCATGATGTGTAAAAAATCATACGTAGTGCGTGTCCCTCCTACCATGCCCTCAAATGCACCAACCCCTCATACTCGGCCTACCCCTTTCGTAGTCCAAGTACCACCCACGGTCGCAACAGCGGAGGTCCAACCTCCACCACGACCAACCTCGTATGTCGTTAGGATACCCGAAACTCCTAATGATTACCAAACCTCCACCTCACGAGCGCAAGGCAAACCTAGCCCCTACGTCATTAGGGTCCCTGGCCAGCCTCCTAACCAATCACATCTGATGGTACAACCACAACCCCGCCCAGCTCCATATGTGGTAAAAGTCCCAGAGCAGCCTGAGGCTCCAAGACCGGCCCCACCTCCACGCCACACATGAGAACGCCTAGTAAATAGGCTTACGCGTGAACGTGTGGAGAAGGAACGCCAATGGTTAGCTCTAGGCCACCTAAGCCCATTCCACTTAACTCTGTGCCTATGTCGTTACCTAACAACCAACCGGATGCAGGTAACGAAGGTGAATCATCTGAAAAACATGAACCACCTAAAACGACAATGTCAAACAAGAATGACAAATCAACAAAACGTGAAATAAAACTGTTGGGCTCAATGGACCCAGTCATTGCCGATAAAAACATCCCTAACAGTAGAGACTTCACAACAGCCTTGACACAAGTCACCTAAGCATTGAAACAAAAGAACACTTCACTAAGCTTGTACGACTTGGTTCTAACATTCCAAACACATCGAGAAGCTTTGGTACGTATGTTAACGTCAATCCCGGTAAGCGAGGATTTGCCACCAAATGAACCCTCCATTCATGCGATGATGTACTCGCCTCACGGGACAACTCCTAAACCATTGAGCTTCCATGATGACAACATTAAGGTGGACAAGAAAACAGGTGAAATAACAACAACCCCCATGTTCATAACGATACGTATCAACCAGTTCAAGATACATAGGATCCACGTAGACGATGGAGCCGCAACAAATGTTGTACCATATCCCATCGTTGAACAATTAGGGCTTACTGAATTAATTAAACCAAATGTAACTAAATTTTTAAAGTCATGCAGCGGGTCACACGTAATGGTAAAAGGCACAATAACCTTAGATTTCATAGTGGGAGACCAGTTCCCTACATCTGCCGACTTCCTAGTAGTCGATGAGATGCTAGGATTCAATCTAATATTGGGAAGACCCTGGTTGGCCCAACTGAGAGCTATCTCCTCCCTTGTACACCAGGAGATCCACCTGCCTTATGAAGGTGGTGAAATCATTATACACGGGGAAGCCGCTACGCCTATTATCTCATCACACGTGGACATGGACCAAGGCTCGGAGGTCAAACTTGAAGAGCCTAAACGAAACGACAAAAATGCGCAACAACTGGTAAGCATGGGACAAGACCCACCTAAAATAGAAATGCCCGCATCTGACATTGTACATACAACCTCTCAAGTAGAAACTGACGCAGAATTCGCAACAAATACTGAGACGTCTGAAAATACCAACCCAAAAGCCATCCCATCAGATGTCCCTTGGGCCGAGTTACCGTTTAACGTAATCAGCGAAGGGGACGCTGAATATAGAATCATACCCGTTGACACATCGCCTAACATTAAAAATAAGAAAATTAAAAAATTACTCAAATAATATCAACATTCCTAGTCTGAAAAGACGTTAAACTATAACATGTCCGAAATGACGTTAAACTACGATAAATCGAAAAACAAAAAAAATTATTATTAAACTATATTCCCTGTCCGAGATGACGCTAAACTATCATGTCTGCAAAGACGTAAAACTAGCCACGATCAGCAATGATCGGTCAACCGAGAAATCTATCTGCATCCTTCAAAATATTTCCTGATTACACTAAGGCCCGAAATGGCCATAAACTAGTACTTGGTTTTCGTTTATAATTACGTTTCTGCATTACACTTAAAAAAGAAAATGAACCAAAACATTTTACATTTCTATGTCGTGTTTACAGTTAAACACAAAATCAACAAAAAAAATTCTTACATGCAAGGTTATGCAATTACAAGTATCAACTTTTTTCGTCCATCTCAAAATTTTTTAAGTTACAATTCCCCAATTCTGAGTCAAAAAACAACTAAAACTTAAAAATTAAAATGCTAAACATCTGGGGTGGGAGGGTCATTTCTTTTAGATCCACCAACATCAGGGGCCCCTGCTCCACTGGGGCCAGCCTCTTGGGCATCATCGCCATCTTCATCCTGAAAATACCAAAGAGAAATGACCAACATAAGAACAAGGGAATGTCAAAATTTTAAACATTATTCATAACTTCATAAGGATAAAACGCTTAGCATAGGAGATCCCCCTAAGCCGAATTCCAGCCGACGAAGGATTTCCTCTTCTGAAACGCTGGCCCAATCCGTCCCATCAAGGCCTAAGTCAACATTTTCCAAAGTCTTTCCTTTGATTACAGCCGACCAGGTAGGACGTTTCAAAGGGAACTCGCCCACCAACACTTCCCCAGAAGTAGTTGTGATCACCCTGGAAATGCTTATTGTCCCTGCAACCAATCATGACATCACCATAAAATAGCCCGAAAAGCAAAATTTTACATCATAAATCGACACTTAAAATCTAAAAATTTACTAACTGTTTAAGCGTATACGCCCCATAAACCAGCATATACGCTGGCGAAATTGTTTACACTTAGCGTAATACGCAGCTTAAACTCAGCGTATATGCTGTACACTGAGCGTATACGCTGCCTAACTCAGCGTATACGCCGACAATGAACTGTTTCACGCTATTGCCCGAACTTCGCACGCTCAGCATATATGCCCAAGAAACCCTCTACGTATACGCCCAAGTCCACTTCCAACGTAATTAGTCTACGCTGGCACGAAACAAACAAGTTTATGCCAGAAACATGAAAAGCAAGTTTACGCCGTAAAGACAATTGTGCGCGCACAACGTATATGCTGAACAAACCCTCGGCGTATACGTCGTCACAGCAAACAGAATTTACGCTGATAAAACAAACAAATCACGCTGACAAAACTTCGCGTATAGAAAATTCATGACGTCGTGGCTTACGCTGATATAATAGTGCAGGAAAATTATTTACACTAATAAAACTAATTACTCCCTGACAGTTTACCCAAACCAGACTTCACACTATGAAATTACGCTCGGTGTATACGCCGAAAACCCTCTACGCCGAAAACCCCTACGCTCGGCATATACGCCGAGACTGTGTACGCCGAAAAAGGGAAAGCAAAAAATAATGACAGAGGCAGGGATCAAAGCCTACTTGTGTGATGTCACAGGCCATGACGAGATCTTTGGCCTGGGCAGGCCTTGCAGCATGGCTTCAGTCTCCTCCGCAAAGGTCAAATCGGGACCCTTCCTCCCCTGGCCTTCCACTTCTTTTCCTTTGCCCATCTCGGCCTCCTCTACGCTGATCGCACAAGTTTATGCTGAGAAAAACTATCTACGCTGGCACCTGAAAATGCTACGCTCCACGTCTACGCTGGGGTTTAGTTTCGGGCGTCTACGCTAAGGGTTACGCTTCGGCGTCTACGCTCACGATTCAAGTTTACGCTTACGCTTACGCTTTCACAGTTTACGCTCCGTCACTTATGCTCATGATTCAAAGTAAGAAACAAATGAAACCCCCCCCCTTTTATAGTGCTCTGCTGATGCTAACGCCACAGTTCACACTGCCGTTTACACCGTCGTCACTCCTTTTTACCATTTTATGCCTTTTTGCTCATTTTTCGCTAAAATTTGCCTTGGAAAAATAATAAAAAATATAAAATTATTAAAAATAGAGATTATTACATCCTGGTGCCCTGTGGACCCCATTCTGGATGTTTATCGCCCGGTAAGGCGTTAAACTACCACTCACGGCCTGGTAAGGCCTTAAACTGCCATCTTCCAATCCACTTATCGCCCGGTAAGGCGTTAAACTGCCACTCATGGCCCAGTAAGGTCTTAAACTATCATGTGTCCCGATGTGACGATAATCCACCATTATGCATGTACACATAGTTTAAAAGCACCAAAAGACACAGAATGATACCCCTTTGCTTATTCAGCTCTCTGTTTATTGGCAGGAGCAAGCTCAATGGACTGCCAACATTTAACCGCACCGTTAATCATTGACGGATCATATGGCAAAATTAGACGAGGCATTAATATAAATCTCATCAACTTGAGTTCACCAATGGACGACGTAGTCATAGCCTCCACACAACAAATAACGGATGATTACAAAGGCATGACAAAATTCCTTGACATAGAGGCAGAGAATATCACCAAAGACCCATTGGCCGAAACCCCCATTACCATGCTTGATGGGGAAATGAAAGTATTAAAATTAAGCACACTATTACAACCGCACTTGGCCAAAGATATCGAGAATGTGCTTAGGGAAAATATGAAAGCATTCACTTGGTCCTACACAGACATGCCCGGGCTAGATCCCCGAATTGTCAAACACAATATTATCCTTGACCCAAAGTTGAGACCGGTAAAACAAAAAGCATGAAAGGTTAAGCCCAAGGTGGCATTGGCAGTTCGCAATGAGATTACCAAGCTTTATCAAGCTGGTTTCATTCTGGCTATCGATTATGCCGAGTGGGTGTCCAACATGGTAATTGTTCCAAAGAAAAATGGAAGCATCTGCTTGTGCATTGACTTCCAGGATTTAAATGTAGCAACCATAAAGGATGATTTTCCTCTACCCAGCATCGACCAACTTGTTGACTCAACTGCTGGCCATGCACTATTATCCTTCATGGATGGCTTCTCGGGATATAATCAAATACGTATCAACCCGGAGCATCAGCTTCGGACAATCTTTATGACACCATGGGGAACCTTTTGTTACATAATGATGCCCTTTGGTCTCAAGAACACTGGGGCCACATATCAAAGAGCGATGACATTTATCTTTAGTGATTACATACTACACTCACTCAACGACTACGTGGATGACATTGTGATTAAGTCAAAAACGGAGCAACAACATGTACAAGATCTAGACTTAGTATTAAAGCGTTCTTTAAAGTATGAACTAAGACTTAACCCAAGAAAGTGTGTCTTCGGCGTCAAAACAGGTAAAATTCTTGGATTTATAGCATCAAAGGCAGGAATACGGATGGACCCCGATAAGTTTAAGGCCATAACAAACCTGAAACCACCAGGCAACCTTACCGAACTTTGAGGTCTACAAGGTAGATTGCAGTTTATCAAGCACTTCATAGAAAAACTGATGGACAAACTAAAACCTATGAACCACCTGTTACGTAAAAATGCCCATTTTGAATGCAGTGTCAAGAAGCATTCGAAAACATCAAAACAGCACTTGCCCAACTACCTACGGTTTACCCGCCCAAAAATGATAAACCGTTTTACATCTACCTTGCCACTTTGGAATCGTCAATCGCGTCTATGCTTTGCCAGAAACGAGATGACAGAACCGAAGTCCCTGTATATTACTTGAGCCATGCATTAGTTGCCCATGAGAAAAAGTACAACAACGTGGAGAATTCATGTTTAGCTTTGGTCTTTTCTTTAAGAAAATGGCAACATTACCTCTTCTGTAACCAGGTTTACATAATTTGCAAGGATAATGTACTAAGAGCCATAACAGGGAATATTTATGAAACAAGTCGAATAGCCCGGTGGAAAGCCATGATAGCCGAGTTTGACCTGTACTACGTAGCGCAATCATCAGTCAAGGGTCAAGCCATAGCAAACCAAATGGCCACATCACCAACACACGATCAAGCGACTATAGAGCTAGAATTCTCGAATGAGAATATAAGTGTCATAGACACAGTGCCCAACGACTACAATGCCATCCTAGACTTTGACAAAGCATCCACCTCTCGAGGAGGAAGTGCAGCCACTGTCATCACCTATCCCTCCAAGGAGATCCAACCCTTTGCTTATCGTTTCGACTTCCATTGTACAAACAACATAGCAGAGTATGAAGGTCTTCTTAGAGGCCTTGCGGCAGCACTGGCTTCAGATATCACACGGCTTGTAGTCAGAGGAGACTCGCAACTGGTCATAAACCAAGTCATAGATGTCTATACATGCAAAGCCCAACATTTACAACTATACTGCGACTTGGCAAAACACCTAATGAGGCGATTCGAAAACATTGATGTTCAACACGTTTCTAGAAATGATAACACCATCACAAACGCATTAGCCACATTAGCATTAAACATATCGCCAGACATGTTCCACGCATTACCAAGCTCCATAATCAATTATGCCAAACCGATAACCGATACTCCCGACACGTTGCCAGTTACGTTTGTTAGTACAACACACGTGGTAGAGTGGTATGATGACATAAAAGAATACCTTCTATGCAGCGAAACACCACGACATCTAACAAATGCACAGAAATACACCGTGCGGAAACGTTCTAAGCAGTATACCCTGGTAGGGGACACGTTGTGTCATCGATCCTACGAAGGCATATTACTAACGTGCATTAGTAGTGTCGATGCCCAAACCATTTTCGATCAGGTACATGAGGGACTATGCGGAGGACACATAGCGCCAAAAGCCATGGCAACGAAAATCAGATGCTTAGGCTACTATTGGCCACACATGGAGTATGACTGTCTCTCCAAGGTTAAAACATGTAGCACTTGCCAAAAACATAGTAACCTAATACATGTACCGCCAAATGAGTTGCATACAGCGCAAATCACATGGCCCTTTCAAAAGTGGGGATTGGACCTTATCGGCCCAATAACACCCTCATCTTCTGCAGGGCATAGTTTCATCATAACTGCAACCGAATATTTTACGAAGTGGGTAGAAGCTGCTCCACTTCGAAAAACTACATCAAAACACGTATGCAATTTCATCCTCGAAAACATTGTAACCCGTTTCGACATTCCCATGACAATCATCACTGATAACGGGCCATAATTTAGCAGTGCCGAAACCCAAACCTTTTGTGATAGTCTGGGGATCAAACCCTCATTTTCATCCCCTTACTACCCTTAGAGAAATGGACAAGCGGAAGCAACAAACAAGATGATTATTGCAATACTTAAGAAAATGGTTACCCAAAGCAAGAGGAGGTGGCACGAACAATTGGTGTACGCATTGTGGGCATACCGTACTACGCATCGAACGTCGATAGGTAAGACACCATATAGTCTGGTTTACGGTTCAGAAGCTGTTTTACATTTGGAACTGTAGGTACCATCATTAAGGATAACACTCTCCGGACTCCTCGACGACGGGTAGAACAATGATCTACGCATCATTGATCTTGACTCGGTGGAGGAAGAACGCATGCGCGCCTTGATCAGATCAAATGGTACCAAAAATAACAACGGAAACAACATCAGCATGACATCAACAAGTGCCCTATCAAAGTTGGCGACCTTGTGCTTAAAGCTGTTTGGGAATACCCAGACAAATTCTTAGCCAACTGGGAAGGGCCTTACTTGGTCATTAAAGCATTTGACAATGGAGCATTCAAACTAGCTGACATGGAAGGAAACGAGCTTGCCAATCCAACCAATCATGTGTTTCTAAAACCGTTTTACGTTTGAGTACAAGCTCAGGTACGTGCAAGTCCTAGGATCACGACTATAAACTAATACCATAGCTTGTCCTGGAATCATGACGGTAAATTGATACCACAGAACAGTCCTGGGTTACGACTTAAAACTGACACCACAACTGTCCTGGCATCATGACAATAAACTGATACCCCACAGTGTCCGCAATGACGATAAACTAGCATCCATCCAGCATGACAGTAAACTGCACCATCACAACCATCAGAGTCCGCTAAGACTATAAACTAGCTTACCTCTGCATGGTCCGCTAAGACTATAAATTGGCACGTTCATCTCTAGCTCTTCACTCCACAGCCACACTCATTCATCAGAATCACCGCATCGTTCACCGACACACAATCTCATCAACATCACCGCCATTCATACACAGTGCTCAAAATTCCCTCTAGTACTTTTGTTCCATCTGCAGCCATTCAAATCTAAGCTCGTTTATTCACCCAATGGTTTTCTTATTTCCTTGGAGTTGTGTTTGCAGGATGATACCCCAAAGTTGTCGCACAAGAATGCACCTCATCGCAAGCAGCAAGATGGGATAATGTTCATAGCACACATGGCGGGACTAAATCAAACCGTTCACTAGTACATTCCCATTCCTGGTATATTCACTATCTGTTTCCAAACCTCTGATACACCGAATACATTCAAAACTTTGAGCACACTGTTGTACACTGCAACACGTTACAGCAGTTGCAACACATGGCCTGGAACCTGAGCATGAGTACAAGATCAACGTAAATCTCCAAAAAAAAAGAGCGAGACCCTTGGCACTTCCCATATAAGCCCCCAGGCGGGAAGGCAGTTGTCTCAAAACCAAGTACTCATGTCTAAAATGGTCAAGAAGCATCTAGTTGCATGGCTTTGGCTCTCCGCCAACAGGTCCCCCCTAAACATTAAACACGGGCCCTGTTCCTCCAAAGAATGTAACACATCCTTCCGTGGCTTTGGTCTTTCCAACAAGTTCTCTTGAACACTAACCAAGAGCCTTGTTCCGCCAAAGGACGCACATCGCATGTCTGAATCCCGAGTCTGCTAAACCATGGCTATTGAAAAGGACCAACGTGCTGCACACCCGAGCATCCCATCTCCCAGCATAATTCCTTGGGGAGTCACCAATCCCCACAATCTCTTTCCTCCTACCAACTACAAATTTCACTTGTTCAATCCCATGTACTACTGAACACGGTGCGATGACGTTTAGTCAAGTGGCAAAGAACAAAGTCTATATCAAGTTGCTTGTGGTGTTTTGCACTTCTTTGTCGATGCTTGTCGGGTCGATTCCTCTAAGTGTCAACAAAGAGGGGCCAATGAAACACCACAAAATTTTGAGCTTGATACTTCTCCAGCAAGAAGCAGGTCCCTAGGACCCATGGACAACCACGGCTACAGTTGGTATCACACATTGCAACTTTGGGATCAAAACACTTAGTTTTCACTAAGTAAGTAGTACCAACATATACGCCCAACATAGACATCCAAATTACACGCTCGATGTACACGCTTCCACATGTACGCTCGGCGGGTACGGCAAATGTTTACACCCGACATGGAATCTTCAAAGACAGAATGAAGATAGCACCGAAGAGCAAGAATTGAAGCAAGTTGGCAACCATCAGCGTACATGCCCAGCGTATACGCCGAGTCATTGTCGGCATATACGCTCAGCGTGTATGCCCAGCGTCCATAACATCTCCACCTAAATTCACACACGCCCAGCACATCCAGCGTATACGCCCAGTGTGTATGCCGGCCTGATGTAGCATATACGCCCTGCGTATACACCCAGCAGATGTAATATGTTGTATATTTGTAAATTGTATGCACCTAGTCAACGCACCACGTGTCTCCTAACCTGAGTCTAGCGTAACAACCGGTATAAAAACCCTAATTTTCCACTTCAACGAGGTTGGTTGGCAAACATCCCAGGGCATACAAGAGACATTTACGCTACGCACCAGAGCTAAAACCCTCCTATGCTGGAATGCCCTGTATGTCGTGCACACAGTCTCTACGCTCCGCCTACCGTGCGAACCAACCGAGTCATCCCTGCATCCACCGAGGCTTTTCGTCCGCCTTGTGTTCATCACAACTGCGTTAGACCGGTGCACTGTACTTTGACTCTGTAATACCATTGTTTACAGTTTACGCTAATTTCTTGCACGTTTTTCTGTTTACGCTCATTCACATTTATGCCCTGTTCACATCTGTTACGCTATTTACGCTCTCGTTTACGCCCGTTTACGCCGTTTACACATAACCCAGCGTATAGCACTTCGGCATACGTTCGGGTAAATCCTTGTCTGATCTGCATGCGGACCACCCAGGGTACTCTACCTTCATGCATTCCAGCACGTCCTCAAGCAAAGGTAGGGTCTTCTGTGTGCGTCCTGCGATCCCACGGTCTTTTTTTCCTTTCAGCCGGAGACCGACGATTTCAGGTGGTACAATACCTCAGACTTACTTAACCATACAACCGTGACAAACACAAGTAAGTCTGGGAAGACAACGAATGATTAACCCTAAGTGTTCCATAAGGCGTGTAGGCACTTAGTCTGCGGAGTTCGACTAGATAGCGTGTGTAACACTCGTATTTGTATGGTTGAGTGTAGGGGTACCTTGCCACTCATCAACTACTAAAGTAACCACTAGAGTAANGCCTAGTTGTATAGATTTTAGCATGATAACCCTAGGTCACAAGTTTGATTTAACTAGGTAGCACTAAGTTATAAACTTCTATAAATCTCAAGATGTACCTATTGATGAGAGCATNCTGCTCTAATAATTAGAATAACTACTAGAGTAACTGCTAGAGTAACTGCTCTCATCAATAGGTACATCTTGAGATTTATAGAAGTTTATAACTTAGTGCTACCTAGTTAAATCAAACTTGTGACCTAGGGTTATCATGCTAAAATCTATACAACTAGGCTAACAAATCATTATTTAAAGTTAACATTTTTGAATATCTTGGATACATTGGTAAGATCAAATGTTAGGTAAGACATCATCATAACACACTTTCCTAATAAATTTATTTTATTTGTATTTAATTATAATTAAAAATGAACTTAGAATTATGGTTTGATGAGAAAAAGTGAGAGAGGATATGACCTGTGTAAGGGTATTGTTTAAATGCTCAATGAATAGAGTATAAATCACATGTACATGATAAATAATAAAAGATGCATAACTAAATGTGCATAATAAAAAACAAAATATGCATAGTTAAATACTTGTAAAAGCATGATAACTAAAAGAAAAAAAATTTGGGGTGTTTAGATTTGAATATTAATCATAAAATATATAAAAGGTCTAATATTGAGCATTAATTACAATAAAAACAAGACATAAAACTTCAAAAAAAATATTTTAACAAGAAAATTATATTCACTTATATATAATAATAATAATAACAACACTAATAGTAACAGTAATTGAAACATAGGTACTCCCCAAGATATATAGTCCACATAGAACTTTATAACTCAACATTGCCCACTAGAATCAAATCCATGATGAAGACTTTTCAAATCAAAATTCTTACCACTACGGTAACACCTTATTGAAATAATAATAATAATATAATTTTGTCATTTAGTCCATAAAACTACAACCAACCTATTAAAATGCATTTAATAACATTAAATTAAATAAGTAAATGCATGTAAAGTTTTAAGTTCTAACAATTTCATTTTTAGAAAAATAAAAGGAAAAAACAATTTTAGTGTGGATGGTTATGCCTCTTGCTTCTACATAAGGTTTTGTAACAACATGATGTGGAAAAACACACCAAAAATTAGTAAAAAAAAAATATTCTTGTATCAAGAGGATTCTTTAAATGTTTAACTATTCATAGAGTAAGGCTTAAAATGGATGAATATTTTCATGGTGCATAAGGTAGTAAATTACAATAGAGTTATTAGCAAAGAAGTAGAGAACATGTGAGTTGAGGCTAGAGGTGTGATCAATGTAATTTTTTATTCTTAAAATTTATGATAAGGGTTGTTATAACTAACAATGACTAAACTATTTATCTTTAAGAATACATGAAGAAGAATTCTCCATGATGAAATTTATTGATGCAATAGCAATTTTTTCAATATCTCTAACATGTTGCATGATACTATCAATAATGAAGAATATGCAACCACACTTGGAATGGATACACTAGTTATCTTCAACATATGAATAATAGAAAATAAGTGAAAAAATCATAGGACAAAAAGAAAAATCACTTGATATGATTTTCCTCTGATTTTCTTGTAAATCTAAACTTTTCAATCAATAAATACATAAAGAAGAAAAAGAAATTATATGCTAAGATGTATGTCATATTATAGATTTTTGATTAATCATAAAATGATTTTAGATATTTAGGATTAATTGGTTCTTTTTGAAGTTTTCTAACTATTAAATAATTGATAAGTTCCTTTGTTAAATTTTCTAGCTATGAAGCATCAAGCCAATTTGGGAAAAATTTGGAGGTTTTTCCAATGGGATTAATATTGTTCTTCCATACCTTTTATCCAATGTTAAATTTCTATGGTTTCAAATTCTTATTATATGTCCTAGCCAATTAATCTTGTTAAATCTCATAATTTTCTTTTATCTTGGTATGATTGTTTTTAGGTTCTTCAATTTGAATCATTCTTATCTTGATTTATTAGCTCTCTAGTAATAAATAATCAAGTAGTCTTCTTAATAATATTCTCAAGAAATACTTTATATTTAAAACCATAAAGTAATAAGAAAGAACTCATGCAAGTAGTTGTTGGCATAGTGTAATATTTCAAATGTACTAGGTTAAGTTTCACAAGACATTTCTTTTTCTTATGTGAAAGAAGTTTCTTTAGCATATTGATGATCATCTTATTTATTGATTCTATTAATATTTAAGACTAGAAAATGATTATAAATTATTATATTATTGATACATTTCTTTCATTTTTCTAACTTAAATTGTGGTCTATTATATACAATAATCTTGTTAGGAATCTTAAAACAACTATATATGTTTCTACTGTTGAAGTTTACATACTACCTTGAATGTAATCTTCTTTAAAGAAACTACTTCAACTAATTCAAACAAAAATTAGCTATTAAAATGAACTTATGGTAGGTAGATGAAGGAGGTGTAATTTTCTCAATGATGTTTAATTCCTAATGCCTAAAAATTATCATATACCCTTTAGGTTGCAAATTTATTATATCTTGATACAAAAAATCTTCATTCTCTTGATAATGAGTACATTTCTTAACATAATGTTAAAAATCCTAGGATGGATTCTAGTAAAAATAACCCTTGATCAATATATGATGATATAAAGTCTGAGCAAATTGATGTGCTCCACAAGTACCTAATTATGATTCCTGCAATATCTTTTGTTACTCTTTGAATTTTTGAACATCTTAATAGAATGCCTATTAGGAACCTTTTATACAACCTACCCCTATGAAAATTTAATTATATACATTAATTTTGAATACTACTTGTTATTTCAGAGCAAGGTTTTCAAGAGGTTTCTAGTATAGTAAGTACTTCTCAATTTCATTCTACCAGCTATCACGATCATATTGTACAATAGCTGTTCAACCTTTACTTTCCTATTTTACAAGGTATTCCTTAAAAATAAGCTTAGTTATCATTCTTAACTCTAAATTAATAAATAGTTTATTCTCATTCAAACTAAATGAAGACAAATTTACTAATGCATCAACCATTGAATTATCCATTCTTGGAATAAGCTTTATATCTACTTTATCTATATCATTAATTTTTTTATATATTAAAACAAGAGGATAAATAATTCTATATGCATGCATACATGTCTTGAAGTTAATGTATGATTCTCCAAAATTTTAATCTTTGATTCTCCAAATTGTTTTATCATTAATAACCCTCTAATTAAGACTTCATATTTTACTAAACTTTATACATGGATGAAAAATAAGTAGAATATGATTTTCTCATCTATTCTTCTTGTGCCATGTAACATAGATAGTGAAGAAGATGTATTAAATAAAAAAGAGTAATCAAGTTATGTTCATCATGTGTAAGTGTCATGGGCACTAGTGGTTGTTATTGCCACTAGTCGTTAGTGATTACTATTGAAAGTTATTACAATCTTTATGGTAATTATGCTTATTCATGGAGCATCATGTTAGTGTCATTTTTGTTATTTATAAGTCACTACTCTTGATTTAATAAGAGAGTCCTCACCTCCATTTTTGTGTGTTATTAAATATTGTTAGTTAAAAGAAAGAGTTTTATTATAGCATTATAAAGTTGTAATTCAAGTAATAGAACATGGATTTAGTTAAGTTGTTATTTCTTCTTTCAAGTACCATTTTCTATCCCCTTACTACTATTATTTAAAGCTCTAAGAGCTCTCCTTTATCATTGTTACATTATAGCAATAATGTTTCATAAGAAGCTCTCCCATTAAAAAGATACCATGATTTAGAAGTTAAAAGTTTTCTTACATCATTTCTCACATGTAGTTCTCATTCTGTCAATTTTTCTTGCATTTTCACAAGTTGATTCTCATTCTCTCAAGTGGAATCACATACTCTCAATTTGAACCTATTTTCACAATTACCATTCCTACAATTTGATTACAAGAATTTGACAACTAAAGTGTGAAAAAATTTTGATTTTGAGAAAATTTAACTATCAAAGGGATAATATAACACTATTTTTTATGTTTTATTTTCATATTAAGAATCAAGCATACAATCTAATTAGGTTTACAAGGTCTTATTTAATTATTAATGTGTTTGATGTTTTTTATTCAATTATAGCCTCCATGATCATTTTTAGAGGTTATATGACATGTTTTAATGCCTATAAGTAAGGTTAAAGTTAACATATATGTCTAGTTCCAAAGTTGGAATTTTCATCTATATTTCTTTCTATTTCTCAACAACTTCATGAGCTCATCACAATCCATGGTGAAGGCCATAACCTTACCTCAAATTATGTTGAGTTCATTTCAGAACTTTTTGCATATCACAACTTGTGATTACCTCACGTTTGTCTTATAGTTTGACATTTTAATATTGTGACCTGTGATCAGGCACCATGACTCATGGTATTATAACACAACTGAGTCCTAACTTGTCATGCCACTCATGGTTCAAAAATTTGAAGAACTTTGAGGCTAATATTTTTTAGATAAACTAAGGTTAAGGACCTTATTCCATTGTGCAACTCTAATACTAATACATTAATCCTATCCAAAGGAAAATCATTCTTAATTGCTACCTTATCCAAGCCTTTCAAATCAATAAAAATTTTAGTAATTTCATTCTTCTTAACAATAACTATATTGAACACATTCTTTGGACTTAACTTTCTTATCTTTTATTTCACTAGCTTAACATTTACTTCAATTAATATGTTATATATATTAGTCTTCTTGTCTAAGTTAAACATATCTTTATAGTATCACATAAAGACATCTCTTGTCTAATTGACTTGCAACTTTGATCATGTTAAGTTCATCACCTAGCTCAATGAATAAGCCTTCTAATTCATCTTCATGATTGTATTGGATATTTCTCATTTTACCTTTTGATTTACTTCTTTGTTTTAAAAGGTTGAGCATCTTCTTCCTTTGATGCAACTAAACTTGAACTTAAAAATCATTTGATCTTGAATAATATAAGTTGAAACCAAGTTTATAATTGAGATCCATACCAATTAATACTACCTCTATTTGAAATAATTTAACAAATATGCCAAGTGACATTTAAAGAGGTAAAATCCTTATTATTGAGAATTACAATTTGTAAAGTAAACAAGTTGGTTAGTATGAATGCGAAAATAGAAGGATTCAAAGAGTGGTAGTGAAAACATTATGTGGTTGACAAGGAAGCAAAAGCTAATAATTTTAGGCCTTCGGCTTAAGGGGGGAATTGCAAGCTTATCATGAGTTAGCTTCAAGCTGAAGGATGGTTGTGGCCTTTATTTTCTTTACTAATACAGGTTCACCATGGATCATGATGATAGCTAAAGGTTAGTTCAAAGACACTACAAGTTGATCACAACCTTTTCATGGGTCAAGTCATGTTAATTTTAATAGTCACAATGTGAGCTAGCTATGACTTCATCATGTGTCATAATCTATAAAAATTAGGGACTCCAGGTGAACAACAACCTCACCATGGATCATCATATGCATAAAACTTGAAATAAAGGATCATGAGGTGGTCACAAGCAAAGCATAAGTTGTGTTCAACATATTCTCCTTTCTTATGAACTATGATGATGTTACAACTTGGGTGTAAGAAACCCAATCAATATCATTACTCTCTATTTTCAATGCAAGTTGGCCACGATCTATTGACAATTATGTTGAGATCACAATAGATGAAAAAGTAGAAAAAATGAAAATAAAATTTTCCCCAATTTATGTGGTTTAAACATGGAATTGGCCAACAAAATTTATGCAAAGGAATGTTGGCCTCATAATTTGTTCTTTGACAATGGATTTAGATCATCCTTATTATGAATTTAAGTTTATGATGATGAATTAGAAGGACAAGTAAACTTCCTAGTGATTGGGCAACTTAACATGGAAATTTGGCATGAAATTGGGTTTGCATGTACACATATAATGCTTAGCATCATGTCATGATATGAAAGGCTCAAGGTTGAAGAATTGGAAGCTCAATTACAATAAGATAACATGAAATTATATGCCCACAAATCTAATAAAATAGATCTTCAACATGGATGCAATATATTCATGCCTAGAACTTAAACTATGGATTGAACTGAGGCTTATAAGACATGAGATGTCTCCAAAAATACAAAGCATAAGAACCTCAAGCATTAAGAAGATTGGATCTCTTAGATTCTTATATAAAGCATGAGAAATAAATATTCAAACTAAAACCATTAACATGGGCTCTTCTCTTCAAATAAAATCTACCCTAAAAGCATACAAACAACCTCCACAATACATTCATATAACAAAAGCATGTAAAATAGGAGATAAAATATGACCAAATTAAACAAAAATGAAAGGTCCATGATAGAATAAAATATGGCATCCATGAATTGCATGAGCTCCTGTGAATTAAACAAATTCTTGTGAAAGAATGATGAGGATTTGAGTGTGAGAATTATAAGAGCTTTCGCTTGTAAGAATGAGAGAATTTATATGTGAACATGAGGGAAATTACAAAAGCTTCAAAAACTAGGGGCTATTATGGGAGAGCATGAATTTAAAAGAACTACTGCTATAAGAATGCAAGAGATGGACACTATTCATGGAGCTTGAAGAAACTACAACACCCTCTCAAATAGATAAAATATGATGCATGAAAGAAGAAAGAGAAGCTTGAGGAGAGGTATCCTTACTTCATTTCTTGATGCTTGAATTATATACTCTATTATGTTACAAGAGAGATCCTTGGCCTTTAGTTAGAGGCTAAGTAGTGAAGAGGATTTAGAAATTCTTCTCATGTGGGACTAATTTTTCTTCTTTTGATTTTTTTCTTTTATGCTATCCTAAGGTTATCTAGCTATTTTTCTTAGCTTTCTAGCCTTCTTTGAAATATTACTTTAAAACATAAAAACAAAAACATATAAATGATAATGGATGGATGGAGAAATAACAAAGATAAATTTTGGGCATTACCCAAAATCTTGATAGAGGGGGCTTCAAAGCAAAATAAGAGATAATGCTTAGAGATAAGCATTTCTAGTTTTTCGGAAGGACTTTTAGTTTAATAGAGAAAAGACTTTTCTACTTAAGATTTGAATTATCAATACACCTTTAGGGTTTGAATGTCAAAATAATTTGTGTTACTATAGAAATTCCAAAATTTTTAGTGATTTCAAAATGTTTCATTTTGTATGAATTCTTTATTTTCCTTCATGTGTAAGACATATTAATGATTGGGTAACACTTTAGAGGATTGTAGAATGATACTAACCTATAGAAAAAATTGATTTATTTAAGCCTTATAATGAGGAAATGTAGAATGATAAAGAGAAAATATTAGAATAAATAAACAATAATTTGAATAATAAAAACAAATAAGTATGAAGTGATAGAAAAAGTTCCAAAAGCATTTTTTGTTTGTAAGGTCATCATCATTGAGATCCTTGAAGAGAACACATGGAAAGAAACATAACTCTCCATGATAAAATAAATTTTTACAAACCATCTTACACTCATTCTCTTCTCTATACAAACAAGTTCAAGGTACTGTTAAAAAAACATGTGTTAGAAATATCAAAGTTTCTAGATGTTAAAGTTTCTATTTCATCTCTATCAAAGATAATATTCACATACAAGCTAAAGTTAGATTTGATTGTCATTGAAAGTAGGGAAAAATATCTTACTTGTAGCTTAGTTGCCCTTTTTTATTTTTGGTTTATTAGATAATAATATCACAAAAAAATTAATAAAAAACAATTACAACAAATTGTCACCTCATACCATCAAGGAACTACAAGGGGTGTGATGAGCAATAAGGTACCCCTACACCCAACCATATGAATCACAAAGTGTTCACACACAATCTGGTCAAATTCCATGGACTTTATAATTTTTAGTACACTAGTCTTCTAGGAAGTGTACCTTGCCCTAAGGTCATTCGTTGTCTTCCATATTACACTTGTGAAACATAATGGTATGGTTAAGAGTAATCGAGTCATATCATTTTTATCATTTTATGTTTTATGTTTTTTGGGCGCTTGAGAGAGAAAGATAGAGTAATTTAATGACTAATCTAAATTAACTAACTAGTCTCTAAATAATCCTAACATAAGCATTTGTTCCCACTTTCCATACATGTCCTAAACCCATGTATCCACTGCCAAGTTATCAAGTGCTATGCTACTAGGCACACCAAGCACTAATGTTGCTAGGATTACCAAGCAAATATATGTTATGCTTGAAGCAATCAAACTTATGTATTTAATCTATCTAGCTTATCTCGCTTAATTATATTAATTAGCTTAATTACTGGAAAATATTGAATAACTAATTAAAAACATTAAATGCATAAATGAAATATTTAATCTATCCAAAATGTTGCAAGGTTTATTAGAAAGTTCATCTTTATTATCGCACACACTATCGTGCTCAGGTACAACAATGCTCAAATAAAGATCTGTACACTCAATGAATCCTGCTGCAAGCACTTAGGAGAAATATTCTAACTTTCAAATGCAAAACCTACAAGAGTTTGGCTACTACTATGAATCTCATTGTCATAAATGCAACTAGTCAGCATGTATTATAGTCAAAAAGTAGACCCTACATCGATGAGGCCTTGTCAATGCATCATTATATGCATCAACAAGGCCTCATCGATGGGGGCCAATCAATGAGGCCGTGTCAATGAGGCCTCATCAATGTAACCAAATCATGACTCATCATAGCCCCACAACTAAATAAAAACTTGTCCTTAAGTTTCTTTATAAAATTGGAAAGGTATGGGATTATTGATTGACTCTTAACAAAACAAAAAAAAATATACTAACTTGACAAAATTGAGTGCCTGAGTGTACAGATCAATAGATTACAAAAATTATGGTGTTCATGACACAAAATTGAACACCATGACGTGACTCTTCAAACTTGGACAGCATTCCCTCTAATGATGTGAAGTTGGTCAAGAAGGTTAGACAGTCCTAGGAGGTGGTAGCTCCTGAGGTTCTGAGGAAGCTTCACTGGCTTCAAGCATATGCAGCAATCGAGGCAACTATGGTTGTTATGTTGCTGCTACAACTTCCAATGGGAGGGAGAAAGCATCTAACGATGCTTTCATTTTCTCCTCCTTACTTCTAGGATCATGCACCATGCAGGTAGCTTCACCCATGTGGGTTGGAATGAACACATCCTAGGAACATGGGATTGCTAGAAAGAGCTCCTTTGCCTTGATAAACTAAGTAATGAATTATTTGCATTCAATGTCAAATGATCTAACTACATCCTTTAGCTCCTGGTAATTGTTCATTCTTTTGGCCAAATTCTTAGTAGTTGATCATTGATCTGTGAATCATGCCCTTAGAACTTTGAGTTTAGCATTTGCAGTCTCAAGATTTTTCTTGGTGTCTTTATGGTGCTTAAACTCTACCTCATATAGTAAGTACAAGTTGGCCACTTATTTTTCTAACTCTAATCATGGTCATTCAAAAATCAACATTACCAAGTTTTCATAGTGGAGATTGGCCAACTCCATGTATTCTGTCATCTCTTCAATCTACAACTCCCTTAGGCAAATGTTTTCTCTGTTATAGGCATCAATCCCATCAATGATGGGCTGCCATACTTCTCTTCCTTGTTGAAGTTTCTAGATGACTTCATTTACTTTTTCCTTTTCCATCTAAATGTGCTTCTTATTTACTTATTTCTGTAAGCCAACCTAGTCTCTATAGTAATTTTTAACTCTTTCAAACTTCAAAGCTTCATTTCTCCAAGTAGTAATATCAATGGTAGGCTTCTAGCGTAAGGCACAGATTTCCTTCATAAACAAATTCTAATTTTCTACAAAAAATTCCTTAATTTAATATTCACCTTACCTAGCTACTCCTACTATTGATGAATGAATTCCTACATTTTCTCTTTTTCGGCATCAACATTACGCAAGCGATGATTTTCTATAGTCAGTGCCTCGTTCTCCTAGAACATCTATACCAAGTCCTTCTAAACTAGTTGAAGATGGTTGTTGCAATTTCCTCCTCAACTTGTTTTATTCTTTGTTGAAGCTATTAAAAAGCCTCATCTCTAGTTATTGCTAGGCTAAGGAGTGTAGGATCAACAAGATAGGCACGTAATTTGGTAACCTCTATGGCCTAGCATTGATTCTATTCTTAAGCCATTTTAAGTTTCAACTCCAAGATGATGCATTTGCTCCATTCTTCTAGTAGCTCTAACTAGGTTGCAATGATGTTATCTAAAAAATCAAAGATATTCAAAATTGATTGCCCAATCCCTACAAGTTGATCTAGCAATTCTTCATGTTGGGCTACACTCAATCTTTCACTAACCATGCCTGTAGATGTCTACACATCTCAAAGTGTAGATACATCTAGTACAGATATCATAGGTGCATTAAGTGCTTTAGTGATGCAGTTAGAAACTTCTTTAGTTGTAGTCTCTTGTCCTTGGTGCTGCATCACAAGTACAATGGCCCCTTTACCTTCCTCCAAACACACCAAAAAGGAGGCAACATTCTTAGAGAGTTCTAGGAATAAATGGTGTTATGATAATGACATTGTCACCTCTCAAGCATTAGGATCAAACCTTGTGGGTAGCTGCATTCGTTGGATAGAGAATATTGGACCACTCCTTTCCATCTAGCTGATTGTTTGAGCCGCCCTATTAAGGTGAATCATCACTGGTTAATACAAATGGATCCATACTACTTGTCCTTGCATGCTACTCTTCCTCATGCAAGAGCTACTCTCAGATTTCATGCAAGTGTTCAATGGTTGTGTAGGCCTTCAACATTGTTTCTTGAGTAGGCGATAGAGGTGGCAACTTCTCCTTTCCTTTAGTTATGAAAAGTGTCCTATCTTTCATGATTTTAGGCCATGAATCCAAAGGAACATGTCTGATTATGTCATTGATGTAGCATATGATTCTTATCCTTTTACAAAGTTTCTAGATGAGTTATGGAAAGGGCAAGATTTTCCTTCCATGTTCAATTTCCTTGAAGAGTTTTTTGATCTCTAAATAGATTACTTGTGGAAGGTTTACAAAAAATCTTCCACTTAGAGTGGCACATGCTTGGGTAGAAAAGGTAGTCACCTTGCTCAGCCTCACCATCGGATTGAGGTGATAGGCTACTATCTTAAAGTAGATGCACTTTTCCAGTGTAAGCATGTTGAACTTCTTACGATTGACCCCATAGCATAGTTGAGTCCACTCCTTTTTGGCCTTAGGGTAATCTTGTGTTGATATCTCTACCAATTGTGTTCCAAAATTAGGCAACCCTAGTGCCTGTGCAATAGCCTTAGCCAAGTAGGATACCTAAATATCTATGATTTTTACTATGGACCCCAACCTTCTATTGTTCTAGAAGATATATGTCTCTCCCATGTACCACTCCCCACTGGAGGTGATGATTAGCCACATGAAAGAGATTTGCAATTGTGTTTTGACTTTTGCTAGAGCTTTCTCTAAAAATGGTCCAAAGTTCAGTTCTTGGAGAACTGAGCATTGGATCTCTCAAGGTCTGATCATGTCAAGGCAAGCTTGAGTTAGAGTGACTTCAAGCCTTGGCATGGGTCTTGGTGCTTTCCCTTTCTACAATTACTCTATTGGCACTTCTTCTTCTAGAATCTATGGAATAGATTCCACTTCAGGCTCCTCTCAAAGAGGTCTCATTGCATGGGTTGCCTTTGATAGTTCTTGGGCTTGTTCTTATTGGCCCCTTCTAGCTCTAGGTTGTTTCTCCCTTAGTTGAGAGGGTTCTCCTTCCTATAGGCATTTCGGTCTTGGTGCCATCTGCAATCATAATTAGATCATTGGTTAGTAATTTTTTGTGTAACATGAAACAATTAGGATACCTTTATCTCCTTAGGATAGTTATAGCTGGCTAAGTTGTGATTATGGATGAGTTAATTAATTTAATCATTATTTTATTTATGTTTTATAGTTCATAAATCATCTTGAAAGGTGTTGGAAGGGTTAACTCTTGAAAAAATTGATGTTTGTATATTGTTAAATTTATTAACCCTTTGGGGAACTTAGAAAAAGTTTCAAAAAAATTACATCAGAAACCTTAAAATTTGTGGGCCCCATGATAAATAGTTCACCTCTAGTAGCTGCAAGATCAAAGAACAGAGTGATTCAGGCAAAAAATTGGGAAGTTATGGACTCTGGAAGGTTTCGGGCTCTAAAAATGATAAAAACTCCCCTGACATTATGAAGCAAATGATAAGAATTTCAAAGTTTATGGTGGTATATATAGAGTTTTTGTGATGCATCAACGAGGCCTCATCGATGCGATTAGCTACATTAATGAGGCCTTGTCAATGTGATTAACTGCATTGATGAGGCCTCATCGATGTAGTTGTTAACCACAATTAACTTTTGTTGACTTGGCCAAAACTTAAAAATTACAAAGAGATTTTGAACAAAATTAGGGTCAAATGGAAGCCCAAACAACCACAAACATAATGAAAATATGAGAAGAGGGTGTTGAGTCCTAAAAATTTAGAAAATTAAGAAAATGGAGAAATAATGTGGAAATGAGATTTTAAGAAGCACATAGTGGTTTGCATAATGGAATATGTGAAAGATAGGATTGTAGCAATGTCTAAGGTAAGGGACTTAACTAACCACACCAAGAGATATGCAAGTGGATCCTCCCCATGGTAGGCTCATGCCCTATTTACCCTTGCATAACCTCAACTAAGAATTTTTTGGGCTTCACAATTGATTAATGGTCATGAAATGTTAAGAACCAACCAAAAAGAATCTATCCAATAATTCCAACACATTAGACAAGGACATCAAACATAACATAGAAACCAATAGTAAGGTGAGTTATGTTAGCATAGATGGATGACTAAGAAGGTGGAATGGAATCCCAAATTGGGGTCATAAGAATTCCCTTGTGAAATATATGTTTAAAATAACTTGAGAAGAGCCATCCTTGGTCTAGACCAAAACCAGCCTCTTTCAGTGACTTCGCATCATCACCCAAAGATTGATCGACCTACTCAAGACATAAGAGTATTTCCATAAAACAACCACCCTTCCATAAAGAGAAAAAAAGAGAAGTAGGAAGTTAGAGAGAGAGAGAGCCTTAGTTAAAGGTGACCTTTAGGCATGGGTAACATGTCTTTCTAGTCCCATAACTAGTACTTGTAGCCCATTTCTAAGGGATGTGCTTTGAATTCCCTTTTTGTTTTCTTTTTGGAACCACACCATGCAAAGAATTTATTTGACTTCCTAGTAGTGGTTAGAATAGAATGGTAAGTAGTTCATGAAAAACACCCAATCACTTAAGTAGGTAGAAGAGTACAAAGAGTATTAAGTCCCCTTGAAGTCACACCCTCTACAAACGTTTGGATCCTTCCCAATTCCAAAACTACCAAGGTAACCAATTGATTAAAAGTTTCTTTTTAATGGAAGGGACCTCAAACTCCCAAAATAATGAAAATCATAGTGTTTTTTGGATGGGCAAATGATATGAACTCACTACCTATTCTATGAAAAATAAACCATGTCATAGTCATCAAACATCAGAATTCAAAAATAGAAACTAGACATTGACAATCACAACATTAAACACATATCATCATCAGTAAACAACAATAGGGTCACTGTGTCCTATGGTAATAAAGCACTTTTATTAGCAAAAATAATGAAAAATCATTCTCCAAACAAAAAAATAAAGTAAAACATATAAGAAAGTGTAAAATAATCAAGAAAGGTTCAAATATACTAACAATGATGAAAGGGAAAAAATTTTGAAAATGAAAAATTTGTAAAATAAATAACTTGCAAAAGCAAAAATGTGGAAAACAAAAATAGAAAAATTGAGAAGCCATATGGATTGCTAGCATGGATGGCCATCTCTCCCATGACTAAGTTGAAAAGAGGAGATCTAAAAGAATTGAAAACAATTGTCCATCCATTGAGGTGGTAGTTGTACCAGCTTGTCTTGGTTCTAGGAAAGGTTTCACTAGTTGGATGTTGACCAACTACATTTTATTTGAGCACTTAGGTTTATAAATTAACATGGTACAAAAGGGAAAGGTTTGATTAATTATATAAGGTCCCTCCCATAATTTTTAGAACTTTTTTTTTTTGGATACATGTGTGGGATTTTAATAGAGAACCTTATCCCCTAGTTGAAGTTTTATGTTCCATATTTTAAGGTCATGATATTTCTTGTTAAATGCCTTGTGCACCTCATTCAAAGATAGGGCCACCAATTGATTTTCATCTAGCACATTCAGGTTGATCAATCTTTCTTTATATGCTAGACTTAAGTCAAGATTTAGATCATAGGCTATTGAGAGTGTACAAAGCTCAAATTAAATTAGAAGCATTGGAAGTTTTCTGTACACTAACTTGTAGGAAGAATAGCCAATAGGAAGTTTCCATGTTGAACAGTAGGCCTAGAGGGCATCATTGAGTTTTGTACTCCAATCTTTCTTATATTTGTTGATGGTCCTTATTAGGATTTTTGTGAATTGGTTACCTCTACTTGACCATTGCCTTGGGGGTGATAGGGTGTTGTTAATTTATGTTTAACCCCCAAGCATTGCATCAACTTTCTAAAGGTGTCACTTGTGAAATGAGTTTCATTATTAGAAATTAGTGCATGTGGAACCCCAAACTTATTTACAACATTTTTTTCTATAAATCTAGTAGTAGTGGATGATGTACAATCAACAATGGCTATTGCTTCTACCCATTTCTTGTAATAGTCAACTACTACGATGATATACACCTCTTTATTGGTCATGGATGTCATGGAACCCATGAAGTTAATGCCCCATATATTAAATGTCTTTAGTGGTTAAATCCACTATTGAGGACCTTCCATTCAAGTGGTCATCCCACCATCTCATTGACAACATTCACAAGATTAGAAAAATTGGTGGGCATCCCTAAATATTGTAGGCCAATAGTATCCTACATTAGGATTTTTAAGGTCATGCATCTCCCTACATAGTGGCCTCCACAAGGCCCTTCATGAGCATCCTAGAGAATGCACAGTTGATCTTCATCAGGGACATACCAACAAATCAAGCCATCGATGCACACCTTGTACAGGTGTCCATTGATTTCCATGAAGTATTTGGCTCAATGAAGAAATTTTTGCTTCTTTCTAAATTCAAGATCTTGTGGCATCTCCTAAGTGAGAAGGTAAGTGAGGATGTCATTGTACCATTTTGTTTCTGTGGGTACTTGGTCATTTTTTGCTCCAATAAAGAGAAGTTAGTTTCAGAGAGTGGGCTCTCCTCCTCTTTGTTATCCCATTTTAATTGAGAGAGGTGGTCAGTAACCACATTCTCAGTCCCTTTTCAATCTACCATTGTGAGATCATATTCCTATAAGATCATGAGCCATCATATGATACGAGGGCTTACCATTGGCTTATTCATTAGGAAGCGGATGGCACTATGGTTTGTGTGCACAAATACTTTATAGCCAAGCACATAGTGCTTGAACTTATTGAGAGCATACACCACTACCATTAGTTCTTTTTCAATTATGGTATAATTCAACTATGCACCCACAATGCATTGGCTCACACAATGGTTGTAATATGGATGTTTTTTTATCATCCAACTATGTAAGCACAGCTCCTAAAGCATAACTAGATGCATCTATCATTATGTGAAATGGTCTAGACTAGTCGAGTACTCATAGAATTGGCGTTTCTATCAATTTTTCCTTCAACTATTGGAATGCATGTTCACATTCCCTGGTTTAGACGAATGGAGCATCTTTCTTCGTCAACTTCACCAGTGATTTTTGATCTTAGAGAAATTCTCTATGAAGCGTTGGTAGTAGCTAGTATGTCCAAGGAATGATTTGACATCTTTGACTATCTTTGGTTTATGTGTAATTCCTTGGATGACCCTAATCTTTTCCAAGACTACCTCAATCCCTTCTTGTGAAATTCAATGCCCCAACATAATGCCTTCTTAGACCATAAGGAGAATTTTTCGCCAGTTGAGCTACAAATTTGTTTTTACACATCTTTTTAGTACTTGCTCAAGGCAATCCAAGGCTTGATCAAATGTAGCTCCATAGGTGGAAAAGTCATCTATGAATAATTCCACACCACTACCAATTTTCTATTGGAAAACACTAAGGGCTA
Source organism: Gnetum montanum (assembly GCA_015680685.1). Lineage (NCBI taxonomy): Eukaryota > Viridiplantae > Streptophyta > Gnetopsida > Gnetales > Gnetaceae > Gnetum > Gnetum montanum. The sequence continues at coordinate 124,819 of MNCI01003637.1, read as the reverse complement.
GGAGTTGAAATGTTGCAGGAGCATTGCTAAAACATCACAAAATTTCAGTTCTCAGCATCTCAACTACAAATTTGGTTAAGTGTCAAAATTATGGCACCTTGTCCAAATTTTTCTAAGTTTTGAGTGTAGTTAGCTCCAACTACCAAATTTGCAAAATTTTTCTAAGTGTCAAAATGATGGCACTTTCTACAACTTTTTCTAAGTGTCAAAACTTGAAAAAAAAATTCTAAGTGTTGGTGCTACACTCTAGAGCATAGCCAGCTTGACACAAGTTTCAAGGCCTAATTCTACCTAAGTGTTGGACAAGGATCTTTCAAGCTAACTTGACATAGAAAACACATTCGATACATTTCTCAACTTTCGAGGCTGCCTATTCTACTACACCCCAGAGTGTGGTCAACATGCCATGAAGGAACATTGCAAATTTGCTCAAAATTTATCAAATTACTCCTACTATGTTGTGTAGCATAGATAACGTGATGGGTGTGGCAAGTCAAAATTTGCAAAATTTCACTAAGTTTTCATGCTACGCTCTGCTACGCTATGTAGCGTAGATAGTGTGACACTAGGAAAACACCTTTGAAAGCCTCCAAAAGCTTCCAAAACTCAACATCGGCCTTTGTTTCAACTTCAACATTCCTCTAACAACCAAGATCTATAATTTTCATTTTTCCTACACTCCCTATTTGCCCCAAATTATACCTACACTCTAGAGTGTAGTGAGTGTGGTGAGTGTAGCAGGGGGCATCTCGTGTCCTACAACACAAGATGAGCATAGCAGCCAGTGTCTTGTGTCCTACACATAACACAAAATGAGTGTAGCAGCCAATTTCCCATGTCCTGCATGTAACATAGGATGACTATAGTAGCCAACATCCCATGTCCTGCACGTAACACAGAACGAGCATAGTAGCCAGAGTTGAAAAAATTCTCAAAATATTTCTAGTCACCTTCAAACATAGAAAATTTTCTAAATTTTTCTTGTGGTCCCATCTACTACACTACACATATCACCTTATCCACATTTTGGGCTAACCCTAGCCCTATAAATATCCCTACACCCCAATGTTTCAAGGGTTGGCTTCGATCTTTTCATTGGTTGGGTAGTTTGCACTTTCATTTAGCATTTGGCATTTTTGCATCTTGGCACTTAGCTCCATGGGTGAACAAGGCCCAGAGCACACCACCCTAGTAGAGAGATAGTCCTACACTACACAGTACACTGTGATCCTGTTGCAACCTTGCATTGCATGGTACACCACAGCCCTATTGCAATCCTACAGAACATCGCACAATACACCATGGCAACCAACCTAGTAGGCATAGTTTATCATAGAAAGCACCAAACTTCATAGCATGACATCACCAAGATTGTAACTATGCTTCCACTATGTCTATTATACAGTATGTACCTTTTGAAACCCTTTTGGAATTAGTTACACTCCCCCTTTTGGGGTGGTGCACTTCTGTTCTCAAATTATATTTCATTTCTCAAGAATTTCTCTTTGGTATTCAGTGTAACACTTATATTTTCCTACTTTTTCATATGTATTTGCAAGTTTATATCACTAATTTTTTTGGGCTGAGACTCTATGCTACGCTCTTGCTTCTTGTCCCAGCTCCCATGTGTAATGCTCTATAAACCCATTTTACAAATGCTTATTGTTACACCACGTAAGTCCCTATCTGATCGACTAGACCATTTAGGACATGTCATTTCTATTTCCCTAGCACAACCCCCACATGCACTCAGGGTTAGGCTATACACCTGTGAATCTCTTAGTGCTCTAGCCATCAACATTTTTGGATGTCATAATTTTTGGCACTAGAAGGAGGGCCTTTCCATTCCTTCTACATTTTTTTAATTAGCACTTAGCCAAAAATTTGGATGCTCTGCAGGCTTTCACATGCTTCAAGTACAACCTAAAGCTTGAAGCAACCCTCAACCAACTCATGCAAGTCAAGCAGGGATCCCTAGAGCCTATGCCAAAATTCCTCTAATGTTGGAACGTTGCATTGAGCAACATGCGAGAACCCCTAGTAGAGATGCACCTATTGGCCATCTTCAAGGATGCAGTAAATGACTTCATCAAGTTTAAACTATATTACCTATCCTCAAAGTCTCTTAGCCAAGCCTTTGCCTAAACAAAGGGCATAGAAAAGGCAATGCAAGCTAGAAATGACCTAGCCTACATGGCCTAAAAAATCAACATGCATGCAAATAAAATGCAACGGTGGCAGTAGTGGCCACAAGCACAAAAGCAATCAACAAGGGTCCAATAGCTAAGTAGCCTAAGGCCTTAGCTCACAAAGCTACCAACTCTAGCACTAACTTACTACATTGGTAGGGGTTGCCCCAAGGCCCAACTTTGAGTGCAAGGATCACTCAAAGTATACATTGCTACCAATGGAACCCTCTAAACTATAGGAGTAACTCCTGAAAGCTGGGTGAATCCAATACAAACATGTATCAAATATTTCCCACCAAAAACATGATAGGTATTTTGAACTACTAAAGAACCCTACCTCAGTAGTACGAAATGAGCCCCCATTCCCACAACATTTCCAACTAGACCAATACTATCATTACCACCAATTGTCTTGTCATAGTATAGAAAACTATCATGCTTTGTAGGATGACCTACAAAGAATGATAGAACGAGGCAAACTAGTGCTCGATGTAGTAAGCCAATCCAACATAGACAACATCCCCTATGTCATAAACTCCATGAGTGTAGGTGGTAATTCTAAACCTACACAACAACATTTTGTGATCTGTGTGCCTTCTAACAATGCAAGGATCCCCTCAGCCTCCATAAGCTAGAGGCCTTCCTTTGCTATCAAAGTGCCACCTCGAGCACCCACAACACCTTTTTTGGTCAAGGTCTCACAACAATCATCCACTAAGACATTAAACTGGAAAGATATAGCAATAACAACCACTAAGCAACATTTTTTCATCAAGGTGCCATAATAAGTTGGCTCTGCAATAACTCCTAAACCATCATTTGTCATAAAGGTACCACAACATGATGGCCCCTCACCTACTCAAAGCCCAACAATCGGTAACATCTTGGTCTTTCTTCCTAGAAGGGTCAACCCCACTAGCAACCTAGGTAGGCCTATCAAATGGCAACACAAGAGGACAAATGAGCATCTTGCAACCCACATGGCCAAAGCAAAGGCCATTACTAGTAAGCAACAACTAAACGTTGGGACTCCTAGCCCCAAGAAAGTTAAGCAACCCAAGTCCAAGTCCCCTCCAAGATAGATCTATCTTTAAAGATGCATGGAGGAAGTAAAGGCTAACACAATGGCCAATGATAAGGACTTCATAACTACACTAACCTAGGTAAAACAAAAGCTGAAACAAAAGAACACAATGTTGAGCTTGTATGACCTAATCATAACCTCATCTGCACACCACCAGGCATTGGCCTGGATGTTTTCCTTCATTCCTGTTATAGAGGACATCCCTACAAATGAGAACACCATTCATGCAATGATGTTACCCCCTTCATCACAAGAATCAGTTTCAAAATCCCTAGCATTTCATGACGATGTAGTCAAGGTTAACCCTAAACAATGGGAGGTCACTATAACTCCACTATCCATTAGCATACATGTTGGATATTTCACCATCCATAGAGTGCATGTCAATGATGGTGCAACAAAAAATGTAGTCCTATACTCTATCATTGACAAGCTATGCCTAGCAAATGAAATCAAGCTAACCAAAATCATGTGTCTAAAATATTTCAATGGATCATGCGTCACCATCAAGGGTACAATCAACTTAGCCTTTGTGGCAAGAGAGTAATTTCCCACTAGTGTAGATTTCACTATCATAAAGGAGATGCTAAGCTTCAACTTGATCCTGGGCAGGCCTTGGCTAGCCCAAGTACAGGCTATCTCCTCCCCCATCCATTAAGAAATCCACCTTCCATGTGAAGGTGGTCAATTTATCATCCATAGTGAAAATGCCTCTTCTCCAACTATCCACAACATAGACATGGTGTAACTATCAAAGGTGGAGTTTCTTGGTGATGCACTTGCAGCAACAAATGCAATGCCTAAGGCTAATACATCCGAATGAGTGGTTAAAGCCAATAGCCTCCTAGAGGATCCTAAGCCATGCGCGTCCCCTAATCCACACCTGGTTAGGAAGCAACTATGTGACCAAGACTTTTCCTTGGCCAAAAATCTGCTAAGAAAATATTTACCCCTTGCCTCCATGAGTCATGCATTTTTGGTTTTTTCTTATGTTGTATTTTTTCATGCATTTATATTTCACCTACTTGCCTAGTTTACACACTTCTTCACTTTGTTTATGCATTTCTCCTTTGTTTATGCATCCATCCACTTAGCATATGCATTGCATTTGAAAACATCAAAAACACATAAAAATTAAAAAATATATAAAACTACAAAAACACATTGCCTGAAAAGGCCTTAAACTAGTCCACAGTCCACAATAGCCTAAAACTATCACTTTTTACATTGCTTTCCTTTCATTCATCCATTTTAACTCTATTTACGATAAGTGTGGTTTCTTGTTGTTTTTTCTAGTTGATTTTTGTAGGATCTTGTAGGTGCATAGCATGACTATGCATGCAGCATCACACCTCACACAAGCAAGGTAAGCACTCATTGACCATGATGCAAAAAATGCCGTAGATAGTCCACTATGACTATAAACTGGCACAAATTGTCCTTGGGTCATGATGTTAAATTGGCACAACATCCACCATCCGCTACAACGTTAAACTAGCACCCGACAGTCTACTAAGACTATAAACTAGCACCTTAAACTAGGTTCAAGATCTACTAGGACTTTAAATTGGCATGTTGTTGATTTATTGGGGCACTTGCCATTGGTAAGACCCTTCAGGCACTCACAACATCATTGCCTCCCACCATTTTGCTGATTTGTTGAAGCACCTGCCATTAGTGAGGCCTTTAGAGGACTCACAACATCATCACCCTAGTGCTTTCATTGGCTTCCTAAGCACTTGCAACTGGCATAGCATTTGACACATTCATAGCATCTTCACATTCAACACTTGTAGCATCTTCAGATCTAGCATTTGCACTTGCATTTCACATTTTTTGGTTTTCTTTTCTTCTCAGAGTTGTGTTTGCAGGATGAAGCCTTGAAGGTGGTCATGCAAAGATGCATTTCATCATAGCAGCAAGTCACAACATTACTCTGATGTTCATGATTAGACTAGTAAAGCCACTCAAGAATGCACATCCCCCTCATCCCATTATAGCCTATGCACATCCACTCCTTCATCCTAATATCCTTTCATCCCCTGCATACTCATGATTTCACATCCCTCTTATGCATATGCACTATGACACACATGGCATTCTCTTCATGTTAACCGCTGAACCCATGATGGATGTAACACAACTCGTCGCATGCAGAGCCTTTGGGGCTAGTCAAAGCCCCAAATAGATGTAACACAACTCATCCTTGGGAGGAAACACCTATCCTGTAGATGCAATGCAATTGCATCAAAGAAAAGTCCATCTACTCGATGTAACCCCTTGTAGCAAATCAAAGAAGAAAAAAGCAAGAAAAAAATGAAATGAAAAAAATGATGAAAAAAACAAAAAAAAAAGAATGGGGAAAAGCACATTCCCAAGCAAAATTAACAACATTGTAGCTTCACAACTAGCTCAACCTTGGATTAACTTTGACTCTCTCATAAGCACTCCGAGGAGAGGTCAACATTTTAGAGGCAAGCCACTTCATGCCATGGTCACTATCAACCCTACTAAATTTGCATCTTACATCATGATACACTATTTACATTTCATTTTCACTATTTAAATTTCATCTCCCTAGCATTGCTTATAGCCCTTGTCCCTTAACATTCCCTTATTCCCTTAGCACTCTTGCGCATGGTGGAGCATCACTCGATCAGGTACCAACGAGTAACGATGACACCATTTCTACTGTGGTGTTTTGCAATTCTTTGTCAATGTCTCTTAGGCCACTTTCACAAATATCAACAAAGAAGGACTATTGAAATACCACAAAATTTTAGTTCTCGACATCTCAACTACAAGTTCGGTTAAGTGTCAAAACGGTGGCACTTTGCCCAAATTTTACTAAGTGTTCAGTGTAGTTAGCTCCAACTACCAAATTTGTAAAAATTTTCTATGTCAAAACAATGGCACTTTCTACAAATTTTTCTATGTGTCAAAACCTAGAAAATTTTATCTAAGTGTTGGTGCTATGCTCTAGAGCCTAGCCAGCTTGACACAAATTTTAAGGTCCAATTTTTCCCTAAGTGTTGGATAAGGATCTATCAAGCTAGCTTGACATAGAAGATACATTTGGCACATTTCTCAACTTTTGAGGCTCCCTATCCTGCTACACCCCAAAGCATGGTCAACATCCCATGAAGTAACATTGCATATTTCATAAAAATTTGTCAAAGTACTAATACTATGCTTTGCTATGCTATGTATCATAGACAGTGTGACAGGTGTGGCAAGTCAAAATTTCCAAAATTTGACTAAGTGTTCATGCTATGCTCTACTACGCTATGCAGTGTAGATAGCATAACACTAGGAAAATGCCTCCAAAAGCCTCTAGAAGCTTCTAGAACTTAGCATCGGCCTTCATCTCAACTTCAACACTCCTCTGACAATCAAGATCTTCAATATGCATTTTTCTTACACTCCCTATTTTTCCTAAATTGTACCTATGCTCTAGAGCATAGCGAGCATGATAAGTGTAGTAGGGGACATACACATAACATGGGATGAGCATAGCAGACAATGTCTCGTGTCCCGCACGTAACAGAGGATGAGCATAGTAGCTAGTGTGTCGTGTCCTACATGTAACATGGGACAAGTGTAGTAGCGAACGTTTCATGTCCCACATGTAACACAAGACAAGCATAGCAGCCAAAGTTAGAAAAATTTTTAAACTTTTTCTAGTCACCTTCAAACTTAGAAAATTTATTGAATTTTTCTTATTGTCCCATCTAGTACACTACCACATGGCATCCAATCCACATTTTTGACTAACCCTAGTCCTATAAATACCCTTGTGCCCTAATGTTTCAGGGGTTGGCTTCCTTTTTTTCACCAGTTGGGCATTTTGCACTTTCATTTGGCATTTGGCATTTTGGCATCTTGGCACTTACCTCTACAAAAAAATGAGACCTAGAGCACACCACACTAGTAGAAAGGTAGTCCTACACCACATAGTACATTGTGACCCCCTTGCAGCCTTGCACCACACGGTACACCATAGCCCTATTACAACCCTTTAGAATATTGCATTGTACACCATGGCGACCGACCTGATAGGCATAGTTCATCATAGCGAGTACCAAACTTCATTTCCTGACATCACAAAGACTATGACTATGCTTCCACTATGTCTATTGTACATTGTGTACCTTTTGAGATCCTTTTGGAATTAGTTACACTCCCCCTTTTGGGGTGGTGCACTTCTGTTCTCAAATTATGTTGCATTTCTCAAGCATTTCTCTTTGGTATTCAGCATAACACTTGTATTTTCCTACTTTTTTATACGTATTTGCATGTTTACATAACTAATTTTTTTGGGTTGAGACTCTACGCTATGCTCTTGCTTGTCCCAACTCCCACACGTAACACTTTATAAACCCCTTTTACAAATGGTTATTGTTACACCACGTAAGTCCCTGTCTAATTGACTAGACCATTTAGGGCACCTCATTTTCATTTCCCCAACATGGCCCTCGCATGGATTTCAGGTTAGGCTGTACAACTATGAACCTCTCAATGTTCCAGCCACCAATGTTTTTGGACATCATAATTGCATAGACCAAATGACATCTTACAATATGCAAAAGTCCCCCATGGACCTATGAATGTTATCTTGTCCTAATCTTCTGGTGTAATTTGAATTTGGTTATAGCCACTATAACCATCCAAGAAGCTATAGTAGCAATGCCCATATATGGTGTCTAACACTTGATCCACAAATGGTAATGAAAAATGATCTTTAAACATTACCATATTCAATAGCTTGAACTCAATGCAGGCCTACCATTTTCCACCTCTCTTTAGTACAATTACGAGTGGGCTAATCCACTCACTATCCATGATGGAATAGATAAACCCTACCTTGAGGAGTTGCTTTATTTCCTCCTTGATGATCTGCTTCAATTTGGGGTTCAATCACAGTTGTGGTTGCCTTCTTGGCTTCATGGCTGGGTTGGTGTAAATGCAATTTTTGCATATCCTTAGATCAATTCCTGTTAGCTCGAGATATGACCAAGCAAAGGCTATTGCCCATTTGTTGACAACCTTTAATAGCTTTTCTTTTTTATTTAGGAGTAAGTTTGGCATTGATTATGACCAATTTACCATTGTTTAAAAATGCATATTCCATGCTGATCGATAGAGTTTTTAGTTCTAGGAGCTATTGCTTAAATTTATTAGGAATTTCCAACTCTTCCCAATAAGTATCATCATCAGAGAGTTGCTGATGAACTTGCTCAAGTTCATCCATCCTTTCAACATAAGCACATGTTAATCTCTCAATTGGTTCCATGCATAATGTGCTACTATCTGAGTCAGCTCCTATTCTATGGCTACTATGTATAGAAACCTTTGAATATATGTTTCTTATGCACATTAATTGCATGCTTTGATGTATGTACTCTTTATGGACCAAATCTTTTGCACACAATTTCACTAGTTATCGCTATATGCGATGCTTGGAATATGCTTTTTCTCTAACTTTTCAAATTAATTTTCCTTGGAGATTTCCAAGGAGAGGTTCCTTACACCCATACATGTGTCGACTTTGCTTAACCAAGCCCTTCCCATAATGATGGGGAAGTCACCTTTGTAGTTTTCAATCCTGATCATCAAAAAATCAATAGGATAGGACCACCCAGTTATTGTGGTTACAATGTCCTCCACTAATCCTAAAGGAGCAGTGATTAATTGATTTTCCAATTCTAGACAAATGTTGCTTCTCTTGAGAAGTGGTAGGTTCCAGGCCTTGTACATGTCATGGAAGATGAGATTGACATCGGAACCAAAATTAAGAAGATCCTTTCATGGCTCATGTCTAGTGATCTACAAGTAAATGAATGGACTTCCTAGGTCATATCTTTTCATAGGAAGGTTTCTAGCCTTGATCTAATCAAAAATAGCATGAGTTAGCATCACAATGCAAATTCAAGGTAGCATTTGGTTTGAAGGGTACTCAAAGGTATTTGATGTAACAAATGAGGGTACTGGAGATGCAGGACAATCAACCATACTAGGTTGTGAGGGTTGGGAAGGATTTTTGGGTTAGAAGAAGGATCTTTTTCTAGATTGATTGTCTGAACCACTCAGTTAGAAAGCTAATTATAAATGTATAGCCCTTGTAGGATTTCGTTGTTGCGACTATGAAGCAATCTTACCCTGCATGGACAAAGCAGGAGGTAACTCGGTTGAGGGTTGAGGGGTGTGTGTAGATAGATGTGAAGGGTGGTATGGATATGGGTTTTCTTCTTGAGTAGATGGTGAATGTGTTCAGTGGTACTTTGGAGAGTAATAGTGATGCTAAAATGAGGCATGACTTACAAAACTTCTTAGAGAAACAAGTTGCTAAACATAGCACCCATATGAATTTGGTTGCCTATTAGGGTACTAGTGCTTTGGTGGTGGCATTCTCCATGATTATGGTTGATGCTAGTATTGGTATTTCTCATATGGTTGTGGTGGAGCTCCACTCAAGTAGTAAGCTTATTATTGTTAGTGGAACTACCTTAGATTGCCTTGAGGATAAGGTAATCACCTGGGTACTTACCTACATGCTAGTCGAGGATTCAATGCATACACCCAAGAATCTTGTAAGTATGACATCATAGGGCAACATCCCTTTGGATGTTCATATTAACAGATGTCACAACTAGTTTGATCATTAGAGTCAGTTTCCACAACTTCCTCTATAGCAATAATGTTTTCCTTACCTCTTTGGTAGGCATGTTCAAATTCTTTTCACTTCCTACAGTTACAATCACTATTTTGCTCTTTAGATTCTTCAGCAATCTTCATAGAAATTTCAAATTTTGCATCCAAAGAGTCTCATAATTTATCAACCTTTGCTAAAATATCAAAAACAAATTTTTGGATGGGTAAGGTTTTCCTGTTCACCACTTCATCGAGTGGTGACTCCTCCTTTCCACAAAATCAAACCTCCCATTTTCTGATGGAAGGATTTCTATTATACTCTTCTACACTTTCCCTTGTTCAGAACTCACCTTCTTCTTTTGCTACCTACTATATCAGTCTTTGGATCTGATGAGCTCTCAATTTAGACACCCTAAGAATTCTTCTAATTTCTACTCTGAGCCCATCTATGATGTGGCAAAGTTGTTCCCTCTAAGAATAACCATGGCCAAGGCATCAATGTAAGAGTGAATAGTATCTATCCACTGCAGCACCCAAGGGTTAAAGTGTTCCCTGTTTCTAGCCTTGAATTTGCCTTCTTAGATTAGACACTTTGGAGTACATCTAGTATCTGTCATTAAATAGCTCTAGCATGGTATTCCATCAATGAATGGATTCTGGTTCCAAGGACTAATAACAACTTTCAACTTCCTTAATGAGTGTCCTAGGGAAAAGCATGAGTTTCTACTAGTCATTTTCAATGTTTTGTAAGGCACAGGGATTATGGAAAGCTTGTAGATGATTCTACAGATCAAAATTATATCCCACCTCAAATCGTGGGATATTATTCATGTCTAAGTGCTTGATCTAATTGTCTTTCAAATGCCTAGTTAGGATCTTTCCTACCTCTGCAATGTTGAGCATGCTTTAGGTCACCAATAGAGGTTCATCATCATGATTATGTCAATGATGTTGATGATGGTGTCTCTTACCTCTACGTTCTTGATGGCTTTAATAGTCATTTTTGTCTTGTTGATCACCTTCATCACGATCATTTCAATGATGGTTTGTATGAGAACTAGAAGATGAAGTAGAATTTTTGGAATTGGATGAAGAGGAAGGTGGACCATCACCACCACCATAGTATCCACTAGCACCTCTTCATTTATCACAACCACCATCTTTAGATCCTTTACCACTGTGATGTTTACTTGAGTTCCTACCTTGACTATCACTTTTGTCCAAACCTAGCTTATGAATAGTGGATCATAGGTTCAGGGTCACACCTTCATTACCAACAATAGGGGGTAGATAATCTTCATCTTGAGAACCTTCAAAGGGAGGATCCTCATTATCATCTTGATTTAGGAGGAACAAGGGATTAGTGACATGTTTCCCCTTTGTAAACTCATGGTGCTTTGCCTAGTGTTGATCTTGCTTATGTTGTGTGTAACGATGGAAAATGTCGGTCGCCGGAAAATACTGAACGTGGCCCGTGTACACAGTCTTAACCACGGATCTATGTGAGGGTCGTGCTAGAGAAAATGAATCCGCGGTGCCCTGAACGGTCTTGTCGATCAGACATGGACTTACTCAATCAGTAAATTGACGAATATTGCAATAATATGTGTATTAGATATTCCACAAAACGATTTGATTTGATAAATCGTAAAAGGAGTAGAAAACGATGTAAAGGAATTGAAATAACGGCAACATCAACGTGACAAGGAGGATTGGATTTAAGACGAATGTGCAATTCCAAGATCTATGTTTTGACCCGAAGACTGAGTATATTATATACAAAGTTCCAATGGCAAAATCCACTTATCTTGTGTGAAGCATACACAAAATAACAAGAAAACTTTTCAACAAGGAGTACAGAATGAAGCTTGATCTACCTCGTAAGCCAGAGATGGGATGCAAGGATGGTCAAGCCTGGATGTCTATCGATCAACTTTTTCTGATCAATAGATTTTGTCAACCACACCAAACGATCTCTCGATCTCTGATCTGCTCCCTTTGCCTTGGGTAGTCTCTGCTCAAAACTGTCAATGATCGCCAATGGGGAGAACTATATTTTTGTCAAAGGACTGATCACTCCTGCTGCCAATGCTCAAGCAAAATGTCTTCTGTCTCCGCTAAAAGGTGATGCTGCCAAAAAAGCCCAAGATCTCCTTGGTCCTTTTCGCCAAGTGGAGTATTTATAGGTTTCGGTAGTACATGGAGAAGGCATGGCCCTAATGACACATGTCTCAAACCTTTAAAAATCCGTTGACTTGGCAAAATTTATGTTGAAACTGGTCATGTCACATCACGTCTTTCGAAAAAGGGGGCAAAGTACGCTGTCAACCATTTCCGTTGAAGTCGCTTCATGATTACACACAATACGCTCATCAGCGTATTGTGCGTGTGGATAGCAAGTGCGTATCTGGTACTACTTTAGCCAGCTTTAGGCTATATTATGCTCGTTTACGCTGCATCATGTGGCAGAGCGTAATAGAGCATGGAAATAGTTGATTCAAGCTATTTTATGCTCCTTTACGCTACAAAGCGTAGTAGAGCATAAAAATGGTCAACTTTACAATAAATTATGCTTGCTTACACTGCGTAGCGTAATGAGCGTAAAGCAACCAATCTATAAAAAGAAGAAATCAATCTACTGCGCTTCCTTGGACTCTGACTTTGCTTTTCTTGAAGCTCATTACGCTACTCTGCGTAACAGAGCGTAAACTCAGCCCTGAACAAAAGACTTAGCAGAATATGCGACAAGTCTTTAAACTTTAAACTTCGTCAAATTGCCGAAGTAAGTTACTTTTTGATATCGGGCTATGTTAAACAAAGTTACGCTGAGCGACACTACGCTATGTTGCGTAATGTAGCGTAAAGAGAGAAAACAAAGTAAGGTGAAAATTTGTAAGAGACTTGGAGACTTGATGCTGCGTGCCTCTTTACCTTGTTCTATTTTCTGGATTTCTATCGCGAACTTTTTGCCCGTATCGTGAATCTTTGCCTTAGGCCGATTCGTGATTTCTAGGGTGTTTCAATGGCCCCTCTTTGTTGACGTTTAGAGGGCTTTCCCAAAAGACGTTGACAAAGAATACGAAACACCGGATGGGTAAAAGTACCAACAACGTTCATCAATGGTTACTCAAGTATCGCCCTATCAAAGCAGATGTAGAGATGAGGGAAATGGGAGATAAAATGGTACGTGAGGGAATTTGTACAAAGATAAGAGGAGAAAGGTTCGGGGAAGACTCAAGTGAGGTTCGGGAAAGACTCAAATGAGGATCAGGAAAGACGCAAATGTGTGAGTATAGTTTTTTTTCACGCATAAGCACCTAGGCTTTCTCCTGCGATTGCATTTACATGGAGTTACGCCATCACTTTGTAGATGAAGGGGTTTGCATAGATGAATTGTGTTGTGTCTGCGCAGCCTGGATGAGTTGCTTTTCATCCATTCTGCCGATCCACTTTTTTTTTGGCGTCCACTAGGCGAGTTGTGTTACGCCAGTTTATGGACTTGATTGTAATGCGGATGCGGAAAGCGTATGCTGCATATTCACATTTTGTGTAAGGGAAACAGATGATGGATATGCAGGGGAGTAAGAGCTAGAAGTAGGATTATGAGGAAAACAAGGATGCACTCCTGGGTCGACAAGCTAACCTAAGCAGCCATCTCAAAGCGCTGTCTGTACCTCACCGCTCAGATGAATGCACCTTTGAACGACATCCTTGTAACAAGTAACCTGCAACCAAAGAAGAAAATAGAGGACACCATCGCTCGGTTGAATCACCGGAGAGGTTGTTGAAACAAGTACCGTTTGGGACGAGACAGAGTGAGCGGTCCGTGAAGGAGGAACTGCAGCACGAGGCTAGAGTCTTCAACATTGATGCTCGGCCCAGCATATCGTCGCCAAAGAGTATCAGGCTCATCGCACCCGACTGGTTATGCAAAGAACCAGCTAGGTGAATCTATGAAGCTAGAGCCTGATAGTGATGATGAGTGAAGATCCCCAAGGTTGTGGTTGATGAGAACTCCTTTGGGGCTCTGGACAATGAAACTAAACTCTCAGAGGTGCCACCGCTAAAATGGGTGCAGTGATGGCATCTCCGAGGGGTCAGTAGTATGCCTTTCAGCACATCCGAGGAATCAGCAGAATGCTTGTGAGGTAGTGATGTTGGGGCTATCCCAGCATCCCACCCCATTTGTTTTGCAGCCGCACAGAGATGATGACGCTGGCTTGATTCGCATGTAGACGATGATGTAGGTCCCAGTTTTAATTCCTGGTAGACTGCCATTGCTGGTTTTAAGTCCCAGTTTTAAAGTCTAGGTGGACTGAAAAATGCTAGTTTTACATCGTAGCGGATGGTGGTCAAGCTGATTTATGGTCTCAGTAGACCATGCTATGGATGTCAGTTTCATGTCATGACCCAAGGACATATCTGTGCTAGTTTCACGGCCCAGTAGACGGATACTTACCTGTGCCAGTTTCATGTCATGGCAGACAGCTGGTGCTAGTTTAGCGTCGTGGTGGACGTGTGCAGGAAATGCCAGTTTTACATCTTGGTGGACCTGTACAACATTGCCAGTTTCATGTCGTAGCGGACTATTGCAACTTACCAGTTTTACGTCGTGGCTAACGATCATTGCCAATTTAGCATCGTGGCGGACGCGTGCAAAAAGAGCCAGTTTTACATCATAGCGGACGATCAGGGTCAGTTTAGCGTCGTAGCGAACACGTGAAGAGAGTGCCATTTTTACGTCGTAGCGGATGATTGTTGCCAGTTTCGCATCGTAGCGGATGATTTTTGCCAGTTTAGCGGCGTAGCGGACGATTGTTGCCATGCCTAATGTTAAAATTGGATATGCAGCTAAATGTAGTACTGCTTCAAATATATATGATTCACGAGATTCAGTAATTCATTGCCGTTGATATCTGCTAGCTTGAATGCGCCATTGCCATACACATCAGCTACCAAGAAAGGGCCCTCCTAGTTTGCAGAGAACTTGCCTACTGGTTCGTGAATGGCCTTGAGAACTAAATCTCCCTTCTCGATCGAACGTTGTTGAAGATTATGACGGTGCTTCTGCCTCTGCTTATCTTGATACTTTTCGATGGTATCAAGCATCTATATTCACTTCTCCTCTACTAAATCCAAATCCATGATTCGAGACTCGGTGTGTTGAGCCTCATTTATAATTGTGGAGAGGACCATTCGCAGAGAAGGAACTTGTAATTCGAGGGGCAGCACCACCTCAGATCCATAGACTAAGCTATAGAATGTACTGTCTGTAGTTGTTCTGCATGTGGTATGATACGCCCATAGCACATAGAGGATCTTTTCATGCCACCATCTCTTGTTGCTGTCGAGCATTTTCTTGAGTAGGTTGATAATGACCTTGTTTTTCGCTTCAGCTTGACCATTTGCTTGCCGGTAATAAGGTGAGGAAAAAGATTGTTTGATGCCAAGATTGTCACAAAAGGATTTGGTTTCCAGACTACTAAACTGTGGCCCATTGTCGGTCACGATAGTCATCGGGAGGCCAAATCTGGTTACAACGTTATCTAAAATGAAATGGCAGATTTGTTGGGATGTCATCTTTCGTAGAGGAATGGCTTCCACCCATTTCGTGAAATATTCAGTGACGGTGATTATGATGCTATGACCTGTGGAAGATTTTAGTGTGATAGGCCCTATAATGTCTAGTCCCCATCGTTGAAAGGGGCATGTTATCTGAGTCGTGTGTAGTTCTGTAGGTGACACGTGTATAAGGTTCGCATAACGTTGACACGTGTCACACATTTTAACCTTCATAAGACAATATTTTTCCATGTACGGCCAATAATACCATAAGCGATGGATTTTGGAGACCATGGCCCATGGTGCCACGTGTCCTCCGCATAATCCCTCATGGATTTCACCTACTATACGTTGCGCCTGATCTTTGTTAACGCAAGTAAGTAGTACTCCATTAAAAGAGTGTCTACAGAGGGTACTATCTCCTATGATGACGTACTGCCTAGCTTGCTTGCGGATTGCATCTTTCTACACGTGTGTTAGTTCGTGCGGTGGTTCGCCATGCAAGAGATAAGTTTTAATGTTGTCGTACCACTCTGGCGTTCTATCTTCGAGTAGTGAAGATATTTGCGCCACCTGAATGATAGGATCTGTACAATCTGTTATTAATGCGGGACAGGTGTCGAACAAGTGCGACAGCATGTTCAAAGCTAATGTAGCAAGTGCATTGGCTAGTGTGTTATCGTTTCGGGGCACGTGTTGGGCATTGATCATTGTGAACTACTTCAGAAGATCTTTAGCCATATCGTAGTAGGACTATAAATGTACAGCCTTCCAGGCGTACACTCCTGTGATTTGATTTATAATAAGCATCGAATCGCCCCTAATTGCTAGGTGTTGAACATCAAGCTCTATTAATAATCCCCTGAGGAGTCCCTCGTACTCTGCCACATTGTTCGTACAGGGAAAGGTCAAGCGGTAAGCATGAAGACGCACATCCTCAGGTGATATCGTAATGATCGTGGCGGCACTGCCGCCTCTAGTGGTTGAAGCTCTGTCAAAGTATAGCGTTGCTTCAGGGCCTATTAAAACAAGGCTTAAACTATGTACATGTTAGCCGGAAATTCAGGCTCTATGGTTGCCTGATTGTCAATGGGCGAGGTTATTAATTGGTCAACTATTACTTGGCCTTTCGTAGAAGATTGACCAATATAACGTAGATCAAATTCTGCCATGATAGCTTTCCAACGAGCTATTTTACTACTTTCGTACAGATTATGTGTAATAGCCTAAGGATGTTATTTTTGTAGATTATGTTGACCTGGCTACGAAAGAGATAGTGTCTGCACTTTTTGAGCGTAAACACTAATGCTAAGCAATTACACTCTACTTCATTGTACCTCATTTCATACGCACATAGAGCATGACTTAAGTAATATATGGGTACTTCTAACCCGTCATTTCTCTTTTGATAGAGTAATGCAGCTAAGGCTACGTCTGATGTTGCAAGGTATATGTAAAATAGTTGATCCCTTTGTGGCGGGAATACTATTGGCAAGCATTGAAGTTCTTGCTTCAAGCTGTCAAACGCACACTGAAAATCGTCTGTCCATTCGAAACTAAACCCCTTTTTAAGCAAGTGCTGCATAGGGTGTAACTTATCTGTTAGTCTCGAAATGAACCGCCTGATAAATTGTAACCTCCCTTGCAATCCGCGTAATTGCTTGAGATTTGTAGGGGGTGTCAATTCAACGATGGCTTTGACTTTGTCAGGGTCTACTAGTATACCAGTTTCCGATACCACAAACCCCAGCATGCGTCTAGTTTTGACTCCAAATACGCACTTCTTTGGGTTGAGCCGGAGGTCGTATTTAGAGCATCTTTTGAGGACTAACTCCAGATCCTCCGAATGATCTTCTGACCTTATAGACTTAACAGCTATATCATCAACATAATCATTTAGTCTCCCTAGGAGGTAATCGCTAAAGATGTACGTCATAGCTCGTTGATATGTAGCTTCAGCATTTTTCAACCCAAAAGGCATCATGGTGTAGCAAAAGGTCCCCCAGGGTGTCATAAAGGTAGTTGTCAACTGGTGTTCTAGGTTGATGCGTATTTGATTATAGCCTAAGAAGCCATCCATGAAGGATAAAAGCGCATGCCCAGCGGTTGTATCCACTAGTTGGTCGATACTCGGTAATGGGAAGTTATCCTTGATTGTAGCTTTGTTTAAGTCTCGGAAGTCTATGCAAATGCGTATCCCTTAGGTCTTTTTGGGAACAACTACAATGTTAGATACCCATTCTGAGTAATCAACTGCGCAAATAAAACCAGCCTGGTATAGTTTAGTGATCTCATCACATACTGCTAATGCAACTTCTGGCTTAATTTTTCATGCTTTCTGTCTAACTGCTTTGATATGGGGATCTAGAATTATGTTGTGTTGTATTAATCTTGGGTCTAGTCCCGACATATCTTCGTATGACCATGCGAACACCATGATGTTGTCCTGGAGGACCTACTTTATGTTATCATGTACCTTTTGGTCTAGTAAAGAACTAACCTTAAGAGTTTTAGTCTCACCTTTATGTGTAACCATAGAGACCTCATTAAGGAGGTCTTCGGTTACATCTCTAACTTCCAGATCTAGCGTGCGCATCAATTGTTCTGGCCAGTCTTGAGATGTTTCCGACATGGCTATGGTTGCGTCATCGAGGGCAAGGTTAGTTTCTACTAGCGCGGGATCAAATTGTCTAATGATTTCCCCTTGGGGGCTTATTAAAACTAGGAGTGTAGATAAAGTTTCATCCATTTGCCAATTACCCTACAAAATTATCAAATACGAGACTAATTAGAAAGTTGCTAAACTAAGTACCGTAAGTATTTAGTGTATAACACTTGGTTTAGTCTAAAAAGAAAAAGGATGTGATGTGACGTTGCTGAGCATGAGAAGCTAACTGAATTTTGAACATTGTGAATAGCTTGTAATTAATATGAATTGATTACGAGGAGATAAGATACAGTAGTTTAAGGTCGTTTCGGACCGTAATACATGCGATATCTGTCGCAATTAATGCCTTGATTCTCGGGTTCCATCTCATACTGACACTAGTATTTGGGCAAGTCTCACTTAAATCGGGCGTCAAGTCGGTTAATTTTGCATATAAGTAGGCAGTTCTTATCGAGAACAGGCTGTCGGCTATCGCAAATTTGAATTCTCGGCTGTCAGAGAAAGAAGGAGGAAGAGCAAAAGACTGCGGCACGTTATTTGTGAAGGTATTCAGATGTGAAGGTGTTTAGGACTGCAACAATGGCACCGAAAGTTAGAGGAAAGAATGCCAAGTTGGCTAAAATCAACGAAGTACAAGGGAGCCTGCAGCGTGCTTCGCAGGCCTTGGTCGAAGTGAGGGATGTCACTCCCCTGAATCGGTAGGCCAGCCTTTGCTTACTCGTATTGCTTCCTGTGATACGCTTTTCATTTTTTTTTTGTGTTTATTCTTTTTACGTCTTCTACGTAAATTAGAGTTTTATGTTGTAGACCTCATATTGAAGCAAGGGTTTAGACAACAGTGTTTCATCTATCGTCGTGTCTAAGATAGACCTTGTACCATTACAAGGGTTTCGACGATTTTGGATGTACGGCTAGAGCATAATTTTGTAAATTTTCCTATGGTTTAAGCATGCGATCAAAATCTAGATGGTAACATGTTTATTTTCTGTACAGTGTCATGGTTAAACCTGTCCTAATCATTTTGGACATAGTCAGGGTTTTATGTTGTATAAACCCTATCGTACCCAATGTTCCTCCCCCTCAGACTCGGTTGCAGGGGAAAGCTATATGGNAGACATTAAAAACATAATGACAATACTGCCAGTAAAACAACTTACCCGCCCGAATAATATACCGTGCCTGGAGGNGGTAAGTTGTTTTACTGGCAGTATTGTCATTATGTTTTTAATGTCTAAATTTGCGAAGCGTAGGATCTTAATGTGTTATATGATATAGGTTTTTCATCAACGAGAATGGGTTAGTAGGCAACGGTGATACATTGTCTTGGACCGAAATGGCAATAAAAGAGTTTACGTCCACCAACAACGTACGCGCTGGTGTAATGGGGCAGATGGCCTTCAACATTCATGAGTATCAAACCCATTATGCTGATTCTTTCAAAAATTATCAGAATCTCGGGTGGTTACATGAAGAATAGACCTTGAACCCACCCCTCACCCTCGCGGACGTGCAAAGGAAGCTCCCTCCATTTCCTTTGCCATTTGGCCCTGGTAAGGTTTTGTTGCTACTATTAGTTACAGGATATTATATTGTTTTTCTTGTTTTGAAATGTTGCGTAACAGTGTTTTCGCTATGTTAATATGTGCCATGTATTATCAGTCAGGGAATCCCGAGAGATTACCATCACGATTTCCAGCCATGAGGCAAACACCCTCCTTTTCCGCTATGGCGACATAAAGGAGGCACAACGCTAGCTCGGCCACACGGCGGCCCCAGTTGCGTTGGTCACCAAGCTGCGGGAAGCGAGGATGATGCATTTGTTCTTATCTGTAACCCCTGATGTCTCCACGAGCGAAATGTTAACCCTAGTTAACTCCTTCAGCGAAGGAGCTGAACGTTTTTGCGCGCGTGTGCGTCACATACGTGTAAACTTTGATATCGACACTCAGCTGTTCACTGACCTCTTTGGTGTCTCCTCTGACGGTATTCCCATAGAGGAAAAATTGAGGAGGAGCATCAAATGTTAGGAGGAGCTGGAGGAGTGGCTAGGGACCAAGAAGGAAACCAAGGGGATCCCTTGCGAAAAGATCGAATTAGAGGTCGCCAAGACTATTTATCCCCTCTTCTGAGCCCGAGCCTTCCCCAAAACACTTTCGTAGGAAAGGTTCTTTACTATAGAATAGGCCCGTATTATGTGAGAGGTGATGGAGGAAGGGACCCAATTTGACTAGGCAAGCTATTTCACTGAGGGGTTACGCACTGAAATGGTGAGACTCCACCAAAAACTCGAGTCGCGTTTCAGTGTGCAGTTCGCCTTCTTCATAGCTTTCCTTCGGCATTTTATCGAATTTTTGGTTGTCTAGAGGAATGGGGTCTGGGTCCTACAAGACCGAGACCAGTTATCCAAACCTTGGATTTCTCATATCTTTGGCACTACCCGGGCACAGGATCCTTCAGAAGGAATTGGGGAGTCACTGTTTGTAACGACTAGAGATTTGGCGACACCTTGAATATGGGGCCCTCACAATGTAGCTGGGGCACTTCCCACTTACACTGGTGATGCATCACGAGGGAAGCATCTAGCTGCAAAGATAGTAGATGTCTCGGTTCAGTGTAAAAGGGCTCGCTTAACCGAGGCACCTGCGGAATCAGCGGGTGGCACAGACAGAACTATGCAAGTTAAAGTTCAGCGGAGTAAACCTCTGCCTGGTAAGCATAAAAACACAGTGAGAGTTATGGCAATTATTGTATTACGCAGCTTTATTCAAGGTATTCTAAATCATTTAAGTGTGTTATGTGGCATGAACAGGGAGACCTACATAATGGTTGAGCCCTGAAATAGGGGCAGTGGTATTACGGCATAGGGAAGGGGCCCCAGTTTTGGAAGAGGAGGCCCCGACTGTTAGAATAAGTGACGCACAGACCTTTGTGCATGAGGAGAGAGAGGAGGGGAAAAACGTTGACGCACTCCCCACTACAATAGACAGAGGTCAGTGTATTAGAATTGTTTAGGAATTCTGTTAATGACTAGAAATTTTGACTTAATTACGCTACAGATGAACAAGGTGCACCCTCGTCCGCCGTTGTCTACAGAGTGTGGGGGGAATTCCCTGATAAGTTTGCCTTCATGGAAGGCATTGTTAATGACATGATCGAGCACCTCAAGCGCATGGACCCTGGAGCTAGTATGTTACCGCTATTGTACGCTTATTTTATTATAAGATTACAATGTTTATTTATGTTGATAATGTTTGTTATCAGGAGCTCACCTTTGACGGGACCCTACGGAGCCCATTGACCTGGACACAGTCGAGCCTTTGTCGGACGGCGCAATCGTACCATGCAACATTTATGAGGAAATGCGTAAATGTGCATTACACTCGACTTGCTCCTTGTGAGAGAGTCAAAACATCAATGAAGACCTCTAGAAGAAGCTGCAGAGGTCAGAGAAGGAAAGGATGTCTTTGACCAAGGAGATCGGAGACTTAAAATCATGATGTGAATTCTTGCAGGTGTGAGGAACAGGTGAAGAGGACTGGTGAACGGCTACTATCGACTACACTCGCTACTGGACCATAGTCAGAAACAGTATTCAAACCAGTTGGGAATTGGTGGAGCAAAGGTTGAAAATAGAGCTCTTGGCCCAGAAGAACCAGGACTGGAAGGACTTTTGAGTAAGCGTCCAAGAGTGGGGGCAGAAAGAAAAAGATCACAAGCATCTATATAAGCGAGAAAGTCTCACTTATCGTCAGCACTATCAAGATTCTGCCATTCAAGATCAATCCTTGCAGGTGTTCCTTGACGTCATTGGTGCATCTAAGGCCTTTGAGAAGTTCCAGGAGCAGGTGATAGTAAGCGTGTCCCTTGAAAGGGAAATTACTTTTCCCGGGGAAGAGACTACAGTCCCTACTTTCTTTCCTAAACCACTTCGATGGACTAGTGTGGAGAAGGGGAAGGTGAAGGCTGGAACTATTCTAGGAGATGGAGTTTGGTCTGAGCTAACCGAAGACGAAATCATGCAATGCATGTGGGTCGGTTTAGATCAACTCCCCTTTGCTGTGGATGCAGAACCATCGCGAGTAAGTTTGAATGTTATTGAATCTAAATTTTTTGGTTTATCCTATCATGGCTTTTTCTTATGTATCTATTGTATGTAGGTTGAAGGAGTGGATAAAGAAGGTGAACAAGGTGAAGAGCGTGTTCAGGAAGAAGAGTGTAATGATGCAGACCGTCCTCTTGGGAAGCCAGTGTTAGCACAAGAACCCCGTGAAGATGACATTCCTCACGAAGGAATACTATCTAAAAAAGATGACCCACTCGAGGACGATTTGTTAGGGTTAGAGGCAAACTTAAGGGATACTGGTGACAGTGGTACTAGGGGGGATGCGTAATTGTGATTTACGCATAATTTTATTGATGAAATTTGAACAATGGTAATATGAATGTTGGTGAGATTACTCATGAGATTTTGTTAATGGTTTTTATTCAATTTTATGTCTTTATTTATATAAAGCGTAAACAAAATTGTTAAAGACCTTGAATAGGTTACGTTGTTATGACTGTAGGATGGAATTGCTAGTTTTAGGCCGTCATGGGCCATCGTATAGCGTTTGCGTAAGATATAAACAAATGAACTTGCTAGTTTTAGGCCATTGCGAGCCATTACTAGTTTTAGGCCATTGCGGGCCACCGCTAGTTTTAGGCCGTTGCGGGCCATCTGCGTACGTCTGGGAGTATAATTGATAAAAATATACATATCTACGTAATCGTGGTAACATGACTAGTAGAAGTCAAAAAGCGTAAATGGCGTAGAATAAGGAATGTAAATAGCATAATGGACATAAAGCGTAAATAGATGTATGTATATTAAAGAAAACTGACAGTCAAATTTGATAAGCGTAAATGAAAAACTGGTAAAAATATAACGATGTGCGTAAATACCACTCAGATCAATCGCTAACCCACAATTGTTTCTTAATGGCTTTTATGTTCAGTGATGCGTAAGGACGAAGAGGTTTATGGCCTGATTCTTCAACATCATCCCCTTCTCCCTGAAATGGTAGGTCTACCCAGGCTAGGCTGTCATCATTCGTTTTCACTTGTTCGGGGGTCTGGACATGGGTTTGACTTTCGGGCATCTCAATATCCAAACCTCGTTCCTCCTCGACGTTATTGACAGTCCTAGGCGTTATTTCATCACCGTGTATTACTACCTCTCCCCTTGCATAAGGTAGGTGTATCTCTTGATGTATTGGTAATGAAACTACCCTCATTTGGGCTAGCCAGGACCTCCCTAGAATTAGGTTGAAACCAGGCATCTCCTCGACAACGAGAAATGTGGCTTCTGTTGGGAATTGATCCCCTACCACAAATTCGATACGCACCATCCCCTTGACTTGCACTCGTGCCCCGTTGAATGACTTTAGGTACGATGTCATTATAGGACTGATCTGGTCGACCAGGCCTAACTTATCCACTATAGGATAAGGGATGACATTCACAGCCATGCCATTGTCAACATGCACCCTCCAGATCCGATATTGACCAACCCGGATGGTGATAAACATGGGTTCTGTCGTTACTCAACCTTTCTCTGGATCATCTTTGATGGATTTATCGTGAAAGGTCAAAGGGGTTCATTTAGGTTCCTCAGTGGAGGGAGGAAGCATGACAGCATGTATCGCTTCCGCTTCTGCTGGTAAGTCTTCATCCACTGGTATGGATGTTAGCATACGAACCATAGCCTCACGGTGCTTTTGGTATGTCATAAGCAGGTCATAGAGGCTCAACGTTGTATTCTTCTATTTCAGAGCTTGCTTGACCTACGTAAATGCGTCAAGGAGGTCCCGTTCTCGGCTGGGTTGCTTATCTCCTCTGTCTTCTTCCATTCGCCCTAAGAGACGAAGCTCCCAAGGCGGAATAGCATCAGTCGGAGGGTTATGTTTCTTCCTGCCGAGGGGAGGTGGCTGTGTTTATGTACCCTTGTCTTGCCCATAAGTTGCAGGCACAGGGACAAAGGCCAGGGGCCTGGGCTTAGCGAAGCCTAGTGTAGAGTGGTTTTTAGTAACATTAGCTGACGCATCTCCTTCCTTTTTTTTGTTTGGTGGTGGTTGGTGGTTTTGGTTAGAAGCTTGCCCCTATGTAAAAGGGGCATCCGATGGTCTTGGTACCCTAAGGATAAAAGGCACCTTAGGAGTGGACGCAGACGTGGCCACGGCTTTATTGTTAACATGAGATCGGGTTATGGCTGGAGAGGGCGCCCGAATAATGAAGGGTGACCTCGAGACGCCGCTAACTGCCGATGAAAAACCTGCCCCCTGGGGTGAGTTGGTAGGTACGCGTAAAACAAAGGGTTGTTTAGGTGATGTCTTCCCTTCACTGTCCGTACTCACCACGTTGATTGTGTACAGTGCGTTACTTGCGTTTAATGGGTCCTTGTACACATGCAATGCCTAATTTTCAGGACGTGTTGAACTACTACCATCTAGTTTCAGAGAACCATCGTCAATCATGCATTGAATGTCATCCTTCAACGCCCAGTAGTAATCGGTGTCGTGACCACACAACTGATGGTAGTCACAAAAATGGTCCAGCCTAAAAGACCTCGGAACTGGTGGTTCGTTAGGTAAGACTAAAGAAGGGTTCTTCAGCAATTCACAATGACGCCTGTGATGCTGGAGAGCTTCTTCAGATACCTTCTTATTCTGCACGTATCTTGCCCCTAATAATTGTTTCAATAGTTCTGAATGTTTTATAGGTAGGGCTGTATATTTTGAGCGATCTTTATGCTCGAAGTTTGGCCTTGGCTGGGGGGCTTTTCAGGGGCAGGTGTGTCCTGGCTGGTGCTACTTGCACCAGCCATGGTCTCAGCAGGAGTTATGGGTGCCTTCTTGTTATTCTTATTTTTAGCACCCTCAACCAGCACAGCTACTGTCGTTGTTGTTGCTTTGCCCTTGTCTTTACCCTTATTATTGGCATTTTTATAGGCCACATACGTCGGGTCTTTGCTAGCCTCTGCAGCATCCTGGATGCTCTTAGTTTGGGCAAAAGCCTGACTCAAGGAGCTAGGGGCAAGGTAATTCAGTTTAGACTTGATGAAGTCATTAACTGCTCCTTTGAAAATAGCCAGCAGACAGGCTTCCGCGATAGGCTCACGGTTCTCTTTCAAAGTAGTGCTCCATCGTTGTATAAATCTCTGGACTGGTTCAACTGGATCTTGATTCACTCCCATAAGTTGGTCTAGCGTGACTTCTGGCTTTAAATTGTACTTAAAGAGAGTCACACATTGTGTTAGGAGGTCTTCCAAGGTTGAGATGGAAGAGCGAGGGAGCGCTCGATACCAGTCCAAAGCTTTCCCTGCCAGAGACATTGCAAAGACATGGATAATTGTATGAGGCCATTGCTACAATAATAAGGATTCAGACCTAAAGGTAACAAGGTGAGCGTTAGGATCTCCTTCCCCATTATATTTAGTAAAATGGGGTAACGACATCCCTAGCGGCAACGACAGCATAGGAACCACTAGGTTGATAGGATCATCTTGGTAGAAATCCATGATTTGTATCATATCAGAGCCAGCAGCTTTAAGGCATTTGACTTCCTCAGTGAGGATCTGAATAAGTAAAAAGGTGTGATCCAGACTTGGTGATGAAGAAGTCTGCGCAGGAGGAGCCGAGGGTTGAGCTGAAAGAGCAGTGCCAGGCAGCGGGAATGTAGCGATGGCTTGGCTGATAGGTGGTGTAGTAGGGACTATCCCCACAGACGGAGCTGCCTGTGGAAACCACCACCCACTAGGCTAAGCAAAGAGATTGGCTGTCGCTGGGTGCGTAGGATGGAGATTGTAAGGGTATTGTGGGTTTATTTGTGGGACACGGGTGGTAGGTGCAGCTAAGGGTTGCGCACCGTATAACGCAAATTGATTATGTGAGATAGACGGGATCCACTGACCAGCCATGGATTGTTGAATGGATTGCTATGATTGAACAGTGGTGGCGATCTGTTGCCTTGCAAAGGGTTGCACCGGATTTTGCATCGAGTGGGTTAGAGGTGTGGTATGAGGTTGCACATGGGGAATAAAATGGGGTGTAGTGGACGCAAGTACCACCAACGGAATGCTGATTACATGTCGCGATGAGGCTACCCCCATGTTATTTTGAGATGGTATTTGCACTTGCAAGACTGATGGTTACGTAGTGGCCTACGAGATAACAGGAATGTGGGTTTGGGCAGTTGTGACTGAGTTGAGAGGGGCGGCTTCCCCGGTGAGAGGAAACAGGGGATTTAGGTATGTGTGGGGGCTGAGGGTATGATATGAATCTGCGTGTTTAGACTGGGCTGCGAATTCATCTTCCTCCTCTTCCCTATTTTGTGGTTCTAGCATGGACCATGTAGCCTGACTCCTAGCCATAACCATTTGAGTCAAGAGTTCATGATAATGCTCAGTCAAAGGGATAATGTCATAGGCGGTAGGGGTGAAATCTTGACCCCCTCTATGGACCAACTCAAAATTTCGTTTCGCCTCAATCTCGGCTTGGCTAAGGGCAAGCTTTGCCTGGATCTTAACGTAGATGAAATTATATTCTTCGGGAGTCACGACGGTGAATACAGGATCTTTGCCCTGTAATCTCAATGAACGACGCAACAGTCCCTGAGGTCCTATGGCACCAGAAGCTGGTCCAATGATGGTGATGGGATTTACAGATGTGGCACCCGAGTCGGTGGTGATCATAGCAGTAGTGGTTGCATATGCGGAATCCATTTCTCAGATAAGTTAATGACAAGAAACGATGGGATCTAAAAGGCGACAGCCAAATAGAACTATGAGTGGGCTTTCTACCCTGTAGGATTCCAAAGGAATCATTGCTATGACCAATCTACACCTCACGATTTTTTTTCGTAAACTTCCCTAGAGGTATTACGTCTACGTTTTTATGAACGTGGGTATAGATCACTTACAGGGCTACCCATAAAATATAGATCAAAGCTTTATCTTTCCCTCCTTCTAGTGCCAGAAAACTGTAACGAAGGAAAACATCGGTCACCGGAAAATACCGAACGTGACCCGTGTACACAGTCTTAACCACGGATCCGTGCGAGGGCCGTGCTGGAGAAAACGAATCTACGGTGCCCTGAACGGTCTTGTCGATTAGACAGGGACTTACTCAATCAGTAAATTAATGAATATTGCGATAATATGTGTATTAGATATTCCGTGAAATGATTTGATTCGATAAATCGTAAAAGGAGTAGAAAACGATGTAAAGGAATTGAAATAACGGCAACGTCAACGTGACAAGGAGGATCATATTTAAGATGAATGCGCAATTCCAAGATCTATGTTTTGACCTGAAGACTGAGTATATTATATACAAAGTTCCAATGGCAAACTTCGCTTATCTTGTGTAAAGCATACACAAAATAACAAGAAAACTGTTCAACAAGGAGTACAGAATGAAGCTCGGTCTACCTCATAAGCCAGAGATGGGATGCAAGGATGGTCAAGCCTGGATGTCTATCGATCAACTATTTCTGATCAATAGATTTTGTCAACCACACCAAACGATCTCTCAATCTCTGATTTGCTCCCTTTGCCTTGGGTAGTCTCTCCTCAAAACTGCCAATGATCGCCAATGGGGAGAACTATATTTTCATCAAAAGACTAATCGCTCCTGCTGCCAATGCTCAAGCAAAATGTCTTCTGTCTCCGCTAAAAGGTGATGCTGCCAAAAAAGCCCAAGATCCCCCTAGTCCTTTCTGCCAACTGGAGTATTTATAGGTTTCGGTAGTACGTGGAGAAGGTATGGCCCTAATGACACGTGTCTCAAACCTTTAAAAATTTGTTGACTTGGCAAACTTTATGTTGAAACTGGTCATGTCACATCGTGTCTTTCGGAAAAGGGGACAAAGTACGCTGTCAACCACTTCTGCTGAAGCCGCTTCATGATTATGCACAATACGCGCATCAATGTATTGTGCGTGTGGATAGCAGGTGCGTATCTGGTACTGCTTTAGCCAGCTTTAGGCTGTATTACGCTCATTTACGCTGCGTCACATGGCAAAGCGTAATAGAGCATGGAAATAGTTGATTCAAGTTGTTTTACGCTCCTTTACGTCGCAAAGCGTAGTAGAGCGTAAAAATGGTCAACTTTACAATAAATTACGCTTGCTTACGCTGCGTAGCGTAATGAGCGTAAAGCAACCAATCTATAAAAAGAAGAAATCAATCTACTGCGCTTCCTTGGACTCTGACTTTGCTTTTCTTGAAGCTCATTACGCTACTCTGCGTAACAGAGCGTAAACTCAGCCCTGAACAAAAGACTTAGCAGAATATGCGACAAGTCTTTAAACTTTAAACTTCATCAAAATTGCCGAAGTAAGTTACTTTCTGATATCAGGCTATGTTAAATAAAGTTATGCTGAGCGACACTACGCTATGTTGCATAATGTAGCGTAAAGAGAGAAAACAAAGTAAGGTGAAAATTTGTAAGAGACTTGGAGACTTGATGCTACGCGCCTCTTTGCCTTGTTCTGTTTTCTGGATTTCTGTCACGAACTTTTCGCCCGTATCGTGAATCTGCGCCTTAGGCCGATTCACGATTTCTACAGTGTTTCATTGTGTTTCAATGGGATGGTAGTCCCAAGTGTCATGATCATTCACAATGTATTCCTCATGAAGATTCAAGCTGTCCAACTTTTTAAGGATTTGAAATAGCATCCCAGGCACATATCAATCAGGAGGTAATACGATGTTTCTCTCCATGTTACACCATCGCAACTATTCACCTTCATGTAGGATAAAGGTGAAGTCTGATACATACTCATCTAGATGAGTATATACCACTTTACACTCTTGTGGGACCAATGGTTTGACATCTTAACACTTGTGAGAAGAAGAAGACATTTTGCAAAACAAATAAAATTATTCGTATGCTTAGTACTTATATATCATGTAAAAGTGATGTTAACCTTGAGTTCATCCAATGATATAAATAATATTCACTAATCCTAGATAGTGCATGTTCAACAAACAAAGTTCCCAACAATAATTCCAATGATGAGTAATGAATTACCCCTACACCCAACTATACAAACCACAAAGCATCCATGCATGATCTAATCAAATTTCATGGACTTTATAGTTTCTAGTACACTAATCTTCTAGGAAGTGAGCCTTGCCCTAAGGTCATTCATTATCTTCCCGATTACACTTGTGAAGCATACTGGTATGGTTAAGAGTAATCGAGGCATATCATTTTTATCATTTTATGTTTTATGTTTTTTAGGTGCTTGAGAGAGAGAGAGATAGAGTAATTTAATGACTAATCTAAATTAATTAACTAACTAGTTTCTAACTAATCCTAACATAAGCATCCATTCTCAGTTTCTATATATGTCCTAAACCCACATATCCACTACTGGGTTACCAAGAGCTATGCTACTAGGTGCACCAAGCACTAATGCTATTGAGATTACTAAGCGAATACATGTTACACTCAAAGTGATCATACTTATGTATTTAATCTATCTAGCTTATCTCACTTAATTATCTTAATTAGCTTAATTACTAGAAAATATTGAATAATTAATTGAAAGCATTAAATGCATAAATGAAATATTTAATCTATCCAAAATGTTGCAAGGTTTATCAGAAAGCTCATCTTTATTACTATACACACTGTCATGCTCAGGTACAACAACGCTCGAATAAAGATCTATACACTCAATGACTCCTACTGTGGGCACTCAAGAGAAATATTCTAACTTTCAAATGTAGAAACTATAAGATTTTGGCTACTACTATGAATCTCATTACTATAAATGTAGCTAGTGAGCACGTATTTATAACCAAAAACCGAACATTATGTCGATGGGGCCTCACTGATGCATCATTGCATGCATCAATGAGGCCTCGTCGATGAGGCCTACTCAATGAGGCCTCGTCGATACAACCAAACCACAACTCACCAGGGTATTTTTTGATAAAAAATTGAGGAGGATCAACGTACCATGACTACCATAAGAGATAATCCTTGATAAAGTACTCTTTTATGAAGTAAAATCTCCTACTTGAAGTACCATTATTATCTTATAGGTTTCTTCCTAAAGTTAAACTTCTAGAAATTCCCATGTAATACATTTAAATGGTTAATGAAATAATTAAAATAAAAATAAAATTAGGGCTCTCACTTGTAGAGAAAAATCTACAAGAAGTTATAGAATTATAAATCCTCAATCATCTTGTATCATGAAAGGCATTTACAAATTCTCTATAAAAAAATATTAGGGGCAAAGCTAAAGGGATCAATAGATGAGGATGGTCTAATCTTGTTGGCTTATGAAGAGTTAATCTACAAACATTTTCCCATTTCTATAAAATATGAGAGGCCTTCTCATAAAAGCTTATAGATCATTTCAATAGCTAGATCTAATTTTTCTAGACTCAAAACCAATGAGCTTCCATTATCATTGATAATAACAAATTTGAGGGCTCCACCTAATGGTTGGAAAGGAATTGAGGATTTGAAGAAACTACATGATAGGCTCAATTCTCTTGTTCATGACCTTGTAGAGAAAAATGTTGATGTAGCTTTGATTTTTAGTAATAAAATGGTTGATGGTTTTCTAAACAAGTGTTTTGATACCATTCTAGATGAATCTCAATGTTCTTTTCTATCATTTTATGAACTTCTAATTCACTTAATTTTCATTTAAATTCTTTATTTTTTTCAAACAAAACAATATGCTTATAAATAGCATTACATAAGAAGTGTGAAGAATTAATAAGAACTATTTGAATGATATCTTAGAATAGGTTTAATTGAATCATTTTTTACTTATTTTAGTCTTCTTTAACATCTTTCTTTACTATGAATTAACATTGTGCAAAGCTTAATGCTATTGTAGAAATTACTCTTTTGCCTAGGGACTTCAAACTATTGATAGTAGAGGCTAAGAGCTAGACTCTTATTCAGCCATGTAAAGATTCATTGTTTGAAGAGGGTTTACATTTACTTAACACTAATGATTCTTCTAAATAAGGTTTTTCTTTTTTCTTTTTGCTTTTATCAACGTATTTAAATTTCATTTCCTTTCTTTTGAATTTTAGTGCATGTTTATTTTTAGAGTACCCTCTGAAGTTCTTTATAATGAATTCCTAGTTAGCTCATCTTAAAGAATTGATCATAGAAAGGAATATTAATATTATCAAAAATACTTTTAAACAATCAACTATAAAGGTTTGTGATTGGTATTTGGAAGTTAAAAATCTTGAATTTGAAGTATATATAAAGAATGTGCACCTTCATAAAAATATTGTATCCTCAAAATAATTTAAGTCTAAAAGTGAAAAATTAGCAATTGATTTAAATAAGCTTAAGTTCATTAAATCTAAATTATGATATAAAAAAGGGTCATCACATGGATCCACAATGCTCATCCTGCTAAGTGAGGTCCTAAGAAAGTTGGTAGATGAGTGAAAGCCTAATCTCTTTTGAGTGAATGAGGTGTTAGCCTAGTAGTACAATTCTTGGCTTAGTAACCTTAGGTCATAGGTTCAATTCTACTAGGTAGCACTAAGTTATAAGCTTCTATTAATCTTAGGGTGTACCTATGTTTCAATTATTTTAGGTTCCAAGACCCCTAACCTCTTTTGAGTGGTTACACCTAAGCTCAAACTCAAGTTAGGATATATGATAAAATCATTTTTCTTTTGTCAAATGCAATATCATAACTCATGCTATGTCATTGTTGATACAATGTCTCGAGAGTTGTGTGACCCTATAAATATTAACACTTGGAGGTACAAGAAATAACCATTTTCTCCAATTCTTACCCAAACTCTTGCAGTTTCATTTTGTAGTTTTAGTGATAGTGTGAATGCCCACATTATGGTGTTAAGTAGTTTATTCAAGTCTTTATTTGAGTAAATTTTACTTCAACATAGTTTATGACCAGTAATAAAGATCAAGATTGTTTTACATCATTATATCATTCCTTAGTTCTTTTGTCCTATGGTTTACTTAGCATAATTTTCCTATTTTCTTAGTTTAATCATTTACATTCTAAAGTACTTTACTTTTCATGCTCATTAGTTAAGAAAAATGGGTATGATTGGTTTTGAGGATTAAAGTGTAATTGTTTGGTAACCCAGTGGTGATCTTTCTTAATTTGCTCAATAGTGATTCCACTTGGTAATCCCAATGACAATTACATGAGCCCAAGACATGACCAGTAAATTAGGAATGGATACTCATCACGACTAGGATAAAATAGATTTACATTTTTGTGTTGCTTAGACTTAGTCTTTAATTCCATTTTAATCATATTTATCACTAGGAGTAATGAGAGCCTTGCAGCATCATCTATCATATGCCTCACTATGAGTTAAACCATACATCTAGATTTCACTAACTCAAAGTGAGAGGACAATGATCCAAACTTAACATCAACTCCTAGCATACTTACATTTTCCATCCATGAAATATGATCTCCTCATGCTTAAACACTTGTGACTTGTATGGTAAAGTGTTGGGATACATCACTGCTCATCATTGGCATTGTTGTGAGGGATGTGTCAATGTGTGCTTAGTAGTTAATCTCTTAGAGTTCATTGTATCATAAATCATAAAGTTTATTTTTCATACCTTTGATCAAACTTAATAAAACATATAGACACACACTTAAGCATCAAGAATATAACATGGCTTCCACACTTAGAGAAAAATCATCACTTACCAAAGAAGTTCAAAGAAGTCATGAGATAACACATCATGAAGAAGTCTAGAGTGCACTGATGTAAACAAGAATTACATATGCTCATGCTAACCCATACTATCCTGATTTCACATTCATTCTTCATTAGCATGAACAACGTAAATGAAGAGACTTGCAAAGAAACATAGTTCTGCCACTAGAATGTTCCACACCATTAATATTTCAAGCAATCCTCATGAAGGCCAACTTAAGTCATGAACAAGAAAGCTACCAAGCCACAAATAACATGACAAGGCAATACTAGCTAATAGAGGCTCAAGTAATAAGGGATGCCATCATAGAAGCATAGCATGAACATGACAAAGAAAAGAAGGTACCTTAGACAGTTGTCCTAGAAGAAATAAAAGATGCTTCGCTCCAAGCTGAAAAGTTCTATCAAACTCATGGATCTCACTCTCATACATCAATAATACATATTGAAGACCTTACCAACATAGACTTAAAGTAAACTTTGGCAAAATACCTTGGAAGGAATGCAATAGAATTTAGACGCAAATAGAGCTCAAGACCTAGAGCTTTTGTACAACCAAAAGAGGATGAATCATGAAGTCACAGAAGGAGAACCAACTGGCACCATTCTCCAATTATCTCATCTTCCTCCTCATATTCATCTATGAAGTCTGATAGGAAGGAACATAGATCAAGAGATCACAACAAAGAAAAATGAAGAGATTATGAGAGAGAGTATAGAAGAAGGTATCTTGATGACTAAGAGAATGATTATGAACAATGAAGAGATAATGGACACGAGGATAGAGAGTGTTATGAGCATTAAAGGGGTAACCACTACAATAGAGCTTACAAACCTGATAACTATGAAGAACCCCTACTAGCCACTCAAAGAATGATAAATATCAGAGAAGCTATATATATTTCCACTAGGCATGTGATGGATAGTTGCATCAAGTGACTAGATATGAAAATTATTTCTAAATTTGTAGGACAATATAGCATAGATCCCCAACATCACCTTCAAGAATTCCATGATGCTTGGTCTTCAAAACATTAAAAGTAACTAGCAAAAATCAAAGTTATTTCCTAGAATACTCATCAAGGAGATAAAGAGCTAGTATAGATCATTAGAACTAGATTTGATTAGAAGGTGGAGTACCATGTTCAAGCTCTTTAACAAAAAGTATCATACTTGCTCAATAGTGTCTAACCTCATAAAGCAAATCCAAGGATGGAAGCAAGGGATACATGAATCCCTTGATGTAGTAATGGGTAGATCTTATTCTCTTCTACATAGATGCCAAGGCCATGTATTCTCATAGAGGAAACAACTCAAACAGATTGTTGATGATTTAACAAACAAAACTAGAGAGACCCTTTGGGTTTATTCCTAAGAAATATTATCAAAGATGGTTGTCCATTAGATCCAAAGGTTAATAGACCAAGCGGCAAAAAAGGAAGGAGAGTTAAAGAAAAGAGAATAAGCTAAAGAATATAATTGAGATCCATCAATAAGAAAATGAGATGTTCAAATGTGCAAAAAACAAAAAAGAAGAAACCTTAGAGGATGTAATTCAAAAGAAAAATCTACAAATCCAAAAGTCAATTAGTGATATAGCAACAAAGGTAGAGAAGATGTAGGACTTAGTGGATGAAAAGTTTGCTATAGCTCTTAAGATAGTAGAAGAAAGGATTGAACAAGCATTCAACAAAGGTAAAGACAAGAAGAAGAGAAGAGATCATGAACAAGGTTATAAATAGAAATAAAAAGTTACTACAATTGAGAAATGTATAAACTCTACTTCAAAAGAAGATGAAGGATGCAAGGTGTGCCAATATGAACATCCTAAGGGATGTTGCCCTATTATGATCCACTTGTAAGAGTCTAGGGCATATGCACTCAATCCAAAATTTATTAAAAAGAAAATGCCAAGAAAATTACCTTATCCTTAGGATAATCTCAAAAAACCCTTCTATCTAGCTTACTACCCAAGTCAAGCCTACCCTCAACTGTAGGAGCAATACTAGTAGTAATAGCAACAACCACAAGCATGGGTAATGCCATCGCCAAGGTAACAATATCCATATAGGCAACTAGATCCTTATGGATATTATGTAAAACATCCAATCTCTCTAGAAAATGCTTTAATTCACACTTCTTCTCATTATTATCCACCAGAGTATTAGATACCTACCACTCTAAGGATGGATCATAATCTCTACGCACATCAACCAACAACTAGTTCATCAAACCAACCTTCCAATTCCTTACCACTATTGGCACCACCAATCATGCAAGGTGATCTACCATCATAACCATTGTAGAAGAATAGAACAAGGACAATAAAAACATAAGATGGGATAGTAATGAATGAACCACAATCCAGGAAACATCCATTCTTCTAAACAAGTTTAGAAAGGGTTCAAAGAATGGGAACTCCATATAATGGCACTAGTGATGCTCTTCTAGATGACTTTTCTATTAATTGAGCTTGTATATTATTCAATCACTATTCCACTTGGATAGATAGATGATGTCATCACCATCATTAGTGGCTAGTCTTACCCTATCGATTTCCTAGTAATACACTTGAAGAAAAATAAGGGAGAATTTCCTGTAATAATGGAAAGAACATGGCTTAGCACTGTGGATGCTAAGCTTTGAATCAAAAATTTATCCTTGGAGATTTCTAAGGAAGATGAAGCTAGCATTATACAAAGACGTTGAGTTACATGTATCACATACAATGATAATAGGTGCAACTGCGTGTAGAGAATTTGGGCTATTATACAAAGGAACAGCATAGCATGCAACCAATTTGTAGAAGAAATGTGTATGCAACAATGTCTATATGTGGTAGCCACTAAAGAAGAAGGAACCTAGTGGATGATTGTTGATAAAGAGATAAAATCTAAAATATACATGGAATCAACTAATAAGATCATAATTGCCTATGTTAAGAGAACAAATAAGTTAGAACAGTTACGAAGAAAACACCCCTATGCAC
This sequence comes from Gnetum montanum, assembly GCA_015680685.1. Lineage (NCBI taxonomy): Eukaryota > Viridiplantae > Streptophyta > Gnetopsida > Gnetales > Gnetaceae > Gnetum > Gnetum montanum. Next base: position 88,933 of record MNCI01003637.1, on the reverse strand, counting down.
ATTCACATAAGGAAGAAAATATTAAGTGGGGATAGTTAGAGATCCTAAATAAGTTTGAGCTAAAATTGTTAGAGTTGAAAGCACTACCGAATATGCTAGAATATGCCTTGCTAAATAACAAAATACTAACCAACCTTGATAAAGATTACAAGAAGAGATTATTGAAAGTAGTCAACAAATGGCCAACAACATTCACATGGTTGTATGATGAGATAACAAGCATTATTCCACAAATATGTCAATACCAAATCTAGTTGTCAAGCCATATCACTAGCTTCAAAGAAGGTTGAATCCTAAGCTCAAGGAAGTAGTAAAATAGGAATTGAAAAAGTTATTAAAAGTAGGATTCATCTACACCATTGTGGATAGTGAATGGATTAGCCCTTTTGTCATTATTTTGAAGAAGCATGACAAGTGGAGAGTATGTATTAATTTTTAGTTGTTAAACTCTATAACATTCAAAGACTATTTTTCTTTGTCATTTGTTAACCAAGTCCTTAATACTATAGCAGGACATCAGTACTATAGCTTTCTTGATGGGTATAACAAACATAACCAAATCCACATTGCACCAAAAGATCAAGAAAAGACTACATTCACCAATCCATGGGTGACATTTTCTTATAAGCAAATGCCTTTCAATCTATGTAATGTGCCTACTACCTTCCAGAGGTTAGTACTAAGTATTCTCTAGAAGCAAATTGGTGATGGCATAGAAGTACTAATAGATGATTTCTCTACTTATGGGCTAGATTTCAAGCAAGCATTAGATCATTTGAATAAGGTCCTAAAAATATGTGCTAAAAATAATTTAAAGTTCAATTGGTAGAAAATCCATCTAATGGTCCAAGATGGGATCATTTTAGGACATCAGATATCATGGAAAGGAATAGAAGTAAACCAAGAAAAGATAAGAGTCATTCATAACATCACCCAAAGGCCACAAACCATTAAGAAGGTTAGATCATTTCTAGGTCATACAGGATATTATCAAAGGTCAATAGAAAAGTTTTCCAAGATAGCAAAACTATTAGTAGAATTAATCAAGAAAGATGCATCATTCTAGTGGATAGAGTAATGTGAGAAGGCATTTGAGACACTAAAATAGAAGTTAATAGAAACACCAATCCTTAGAGCTCTAAATTGGTCCAAGCCCTTCCACATAATGACGAATGCTTCCAATTACATACTAGAGGTAGTATTAACATAGATTGATGATCAAAAGAGGCCATACTACATACATTGTGCTAGTAGAAGCATCATTGGAGCACAACTTAATTAAACCATTACTAAAAATGAGCTTATGACCGTCGTCTACACATTGGAAAAATTCAAACATTACATGCTCGGGTATCCTATCTATGTCCACACAGACCATTGTGCAATCTAATTTCTAATGAATAAACCAGTGGTGAGTCCTACAATGATAAGATGACTCATAATATTATAAGAATTTGACATTACCATGATTAACAAGAAGGGCATCAAGAATGTCCTAGCAGATCAGTTGTTAAGGCTAAGGTGGGAATCACAAGAGTAAGAAGAACCATTATCAAACTAGTTCCTTGATGAGAACTTGTTTATGAAAATAATAATGGCTATCAACTCGACAAAGAAATCATGGATCACTAATTATATGATTTATCTTCTCACATAGGAACTCCTTATCGAGTAAAATAGAAAATAAAAAGCGTAGTTCCTTCATAAAGTGAAGAGGTATATGGAAATAAATAGAAATCTCTACAAGATTTATGCTAATGGACTAGTGAGATGGTGTGTTCTAGAAAAGAACCAACAAAGAATTTTACAGGATGTGCATGAAGGACCATGTGGTGGTCACTATGTAGGGCATAGAATAGCACTTAAGCTAATGATGGTAGGCTACTTCTAACCTATCATATTCTGAGATGCACATAATTTCACCTAATCTTGTAGAGATGTTAGCATGACAAAGGAATAATAGCCAAGAATGAAGAGCCACAAAAATGAATACAACCATTGGAACCATTTGACATATGGGGAATTGATTTCATGGGGTTCATAACACCAATGTCAAATGAGAAAGTATACATCATAGTGATAGTTGATTATTATACTAAATGGACATAAGTAGTTGTAATCAAGGATTGTACAGCAAAAATGGCTACTAAATTCTTTCAATAACATGTGATAAATATATTTGGAGTACCAAAAATGCTCATATCAAATAATGGGACATACTTCATGGATGCTACATTTAAAAAGCTTATGCAACAACTTGGGTTGAACCATAAGTTGACTACATCATACCACCCCTAAGCAAATGGTCAAGCATAAGTGACTAACTAAGAAATTATAAGGATATTAACTAGAACCATTAGTGGATTTAGGGAAGACTAGATCACCAAACTAAATGATGTTCAATGAGCCTATAAGACCACATGGAAACTTCCCATAGGATATTCACCCTACAAGCTAGTCTATAGAAAATTACCTACACTACCAATCTAAGCACAGCTACAAAAGTTAGCTACTACTAGTAAAATTGACCTAGACTTGAGCCTAACATAGAAGGAACATCTTATGAATTTCAACCTCTTAAAAGAAAATAGACTTGTCACCCTAATGAGCAATGAAATACATAAGAACTACTCTAAACACAGGCATGATGCATATATCCAACAAGTATCAATCCAACCAGGCAATAAGGGTCCTATACTATAATAGTAATCATGTACCATAGAAGGATACATTCCAAACCTTATGGGAAGGATCCTACATCATCCATGCACTGTATCCTTTAGGAGTCATGCAATTTTACCACCCAAATTTCCCACACAAACTTGTTCTAGTCAATATTCAACAAGTTCAACCATACTATGAACATCCTGATTCCTTTGTAAACTTTATCCAGTTCATTAAATCATCTTATACCTGTTTGATGTTTTGGTTAACTATTTTCAATGACAGTCATGGGGTTGCCCTATATGATACTTAGGCATCAAACTGAATCTTTTTCTTTTCTTAGTACTTTTTACATTCTTTGATATTTTTTCATTCTTTTATACTTTTTCATTTCTTAATCATTTCATCTTCTTTGGCATTTTTCAAATTCTTTCTCTATTTTTGATAATTTTCATCAATTTTCCTATACATATTTTTGTTGGTTTTCTCCAATAAAATGCAAGGAACAGAGTAAGATGTAGTCCCAATAAGGTGAAGATTTCCCTATATTATTAAATCATGAAGAACTAATTTCATATACAATGAGACCACATCCTTCATCCACTCATTTTTAATAACAAGAGGTTCTTACCATAGTCATAGTGATATTCTTTCCACAATAAAAATAAAATAAACTTATGATCATTATGCCTGGACAGAAGAGTGAAGAACCAAGTAGGAATGAAAAGGGTGTGACATCAAGAGGACTTGTGGATTCTTTAAGACCACTCTTATGAGTCTTATCTTGTTGTTAAGATTGTATTATTTTCTTTAGTTCTAACCAAAAATGGAAGTAAGAGTACAATAAGTGTTTCCTTACCATGTTACTAAAAAGACATGTTACCCATGCCTGAAGGTATTCCTCTGATAAGCTCAACATAATAAAAGTATAAAAAAAACATAGAATAAAATTTTGGCAGTCTCCCTCGAAAGACATGTTACCCATGCTTGAAGATAGGTGGCTTCCTGGAAATCCAAAAAAATAAGTGCACTATTAATAAATGTCTTCCTTGAACTACATTGCCAAGTGGTAATACTTATTGCAACAATGGTGGTCTTATAGTTGTTAGTCCTAGGGATGATACAATGCAATGTCACTAGAAAGTCGTATGGACTTGGTTTGGATTTTGGATGGAAGGGCTAATGATTACTTTAACCACATATCACACACATGGATTCATTATGTCTATGTTAAGACACCTCATGTCCCAATTTCTACAATCCCTTCTAATCCCATTCCACCTCACTAGTATCTTTGATCATAATTCTATGGTTTTGTATAATATAGTGTAATTTTTCCAACCTTAGCAATACTAACATATTTTTTTTACAAGACAAGTACATTCTACATTCAACTCCTTGAGTACCTACAAACACTTATAGGCATGGTTATACCAGGGTACTAAGAGCTAAAGCCTACTTTAGGGAGGACCCACTTATATAACTCTTGTACCTCATACCTTATGATCAATTCCACATCATTTTGTGCATTTCCTACACTTTATTACTTAAAGATCACTTCTTGTAAAATTTTATAATCTGTCCATATGTTAGGAATCCTTAATCCATCTCATATATACTTAATAAAGTTTCATTGCCCAAGATTCCTTCCTTATGACATTTGAACATTAAATATTTGAAATCCAAGCATCATTTATGATTCAAGATCCTTTAGATAGCCTTTATGTCTTCCAAGTCATCTAATTAACTCAAATTTTCCATGAAAAATCCATCAAAAATTCAATTTTTTTAATGGTGATGTCGTAACTACAATGTTGTATGTCCAAGGATGTCAAAGCTACAATGTTGTATTAATAATGTCATGTATATATAATATTATATATACAAGTAGGAGTTAGAAAATTTTTTCATTCTGCCATTTCATAGCAAGAGGATTTTTCGTAATTTCTCTAAGCTCTAGCAACTAAACTTCTCAACACCATAACTCTAATTTTAGAAATTCCTGAACCCTATTTATCTCAGAGTGCTTAACTTAGTCATGGAGGGGTGGAGGGGTTGGGTTTATTGCATGCAACTAAAGATAATTGAGCCAAAATTTCCTAACACCCAAAAGATAATATAAAGGGCAAGTATACGAATACAATGAGAATATTATAACTAACCAATTAAATTAAAGCCAAAGGACTTAACTAATTCTCCTAACTAACCATACCAACCATTTAAAGGCATAATAAATAAGAAAATGATAACTATGGAGGGTCATACTAATCAAAGATATAACAATTAGGGGTTTCTTTTTGAAATTTCTCTAACTCTAGAATCATGATAAAGATCATAACTAATAAAAAAGATAAAAACTTGGTCAAACCAAGAATACGAGAAAGGATTATGAACTGTTAGTAACCAATTTGAATTCCTTGATAACTTTAAATCCTTAATGATTGCAAATGGCTTCAAAGAGACCTATAGTAGAAGGACCTTCATAGCATGGTAGAAAAGAACCAAGAGGCCACAGGAGAGGCCAAGCAAGAGAATAAACTTCACAGGTTAAACATGTAGAGCAAGAGGCTTAATCATTCAGCATTCACCAACAAACTCCTGTCACAGAACATTCAGCCTAAGTAGAAGTAGAGGCACCTCTAGCATCTAAACAAATAGCATCTCACACTATCCAATGACTACCTTCAAGCCATTCAAGAAAAATCCATAATGTCTATGGAGTGTGGAATTGAACTTTGGTCCATTCATGGAGTTTGCTCTAGAAGTTATTAAGACACAACTTCAAGCATCTCCATTATGGCCAACACTACCTAGTAATGTCAAATGGTACTTGAGAGAAGTTTACTAATTCTGGTGAAATAAACAAGATGATGCAACAATGAAGATTAAAGGGCTCTTATTGCCATTCTCTGTTGAGGAAATAGCAAAGGCCTTGAACATACCAAATGTTGGAGCCAACATTGCACAAATTTTTACAAGGTTCAACATTAATGCCAAGAAGTTGTGACCATAGGAAGCTTATGGTAAATAAGATAAAGATTATAGTAAGCTCACTATAGAAGATAAGACCTATTTAAGATTGGGATCTACCACTTGTTCCCAACAAAGAGGCTCAATTGGATCTGAACATATGTAGTTCGAGGAAGTGCACTTTTGATGGGGAAATTCAATACCAACATTACCCATTTTCTCTTCTTGGAGATCTATAAGTGGTTCAAGGAGAAAAAGGTAGGGAAACTAACATTAACATTCTCTTTCCTTATCAAGAAGCTATGCAAGCAAGCGGGGAACCTAGGCTATGCCAATGATGTTCCAAGAAAAGCCCATAATGCATCCTATGCTAAAATTTCAAAGCCAATGCCATCCAATAACAATCAACTAGAAAAGCCTGTAGACATTTGAGGGGGTTTCAGGATCTACACTAGCCATTAACATTCTAGCTACCGATCAACAACAATAAGCAGGACCCAGCAAACAAAAACTTGTAGGTGATAAATCTAAGCAGTAAGCTCTGCCACCACCACAAGACTACCATCCCTTAATGAGTTGTCTATGCCAAATTGTAGATACTATTAGCTAGGAAGCAAGGGAGGGCTCAACCCTATACAGAGTACAAGAGAGCTTCATCAAGCCTAGAATTTCTATAGATCCTACTAGTGGATAGATATCATTGCAGGTAGGAGTAGAAGATGACTAAGCATAACAGATATTGGGGAACACTGCATCCTTCCAAGTGATGCTAGAAACTAGTGAAGGTGCTACAATTGTGGTCATGTAACACTAGAATGCAACAAGAGTAGTGGAGGTAATTATGAACCATATCAAGGAATCATTCAATGTCCTTGTTGTGTTGTTGGCTAATATATCTAAAGCTAGAGATACTCAAATGCTAGCCAATACCTCTATGACACTCACAAAACATGAGAATGTACTTGATAAACTATTGTAAATAGGCCATGTCATGCAAAATATTTTTGATATTCCTAGTGATATCACTGTAGTGTAGGTTGACTTAATAGCCATCAAGGGAAAGCTAGTGCTGATAGAAACAAGGGTAGAACATGCTAAAAATGAAATGCAAAGGTTACAGGAAGAATTGATAGGTCTGAGAGCAAAAATAAGGGACCCTGCATGATTCATTGTCGTAGGCCAGGTTGAGCAATATAGAACTAATCAAGTAAGATAGCTAATTGCTAGAAATATATAGGTAGAGATGAAAAGAAAGAAGGCTGTGTGAATTGCCTCAATAGCAGAAGCTACTCTTAAGGAGGAGAATAAGAAACTTACTATCAATAACACAAGGTTGATTAACATTGAGAGGCAAAAGAATGTTATCGAGGAAAGCATCTATTAGCTTTGAAAATAATTCATTTGAGTCAACCAAGATATGAATAGATTGGCCCATGAGAACAAAGTCCTATCAATGGAGGAAGTATGCATCATCTAATAGAAATCAGTTATTAAAATAAGTGCATGTCAGAACAAGGCCAAGAAGCACAAGAAGCTCAAGAAGCATTTCAGCAACCAAGTGGGAATCTATAAGGAAATAAATGAAAAGGAAATCCATATGGAAAAGGCCAAAATCAATTCCATCATTACCCAAACACCATACTGACAACCCATCTTGGATAGCCTAGCCCACATCCACTAGGGTGAGATAAAGAATAAAGACCTACAAATTGAAGACTTAACAAAGTACATGGGGTTAGCAAATCTTCAGTATACTAACTTGGCCATGTTGATAGCAATACAACCTCAGAATGAGCTCGAGCTTTAAGTAGCAACCATATATGCCATGTATAAGAAGGAGTTTACTGATCAAAAGGATGCCTTCTAGAAGCTACATGTCGATAACTCCAAGCTTGAGATTGTAAAGGCTAGCTACTAGGGACAAATAGATGTTACAATAAACCTGGCATGTAGGATGATAAATTACCAAGAGTTAAGAAAGGTGCTCACATCTTTTGAAGAAGAATGATGGAAGTTTCCAGCATGCTACATCAAGGCCAATAAAATGTTTCCACAACTACCAAGTCTATGGAATCTACTGACTCCATCTAACATTGCGCAATCTACATGAATGGTACATGACCTTAGGATAGAGGAAGAAAAGCTTCAGGTGCTCCTAAATAGATTACAATTTCATAAGCCTGACAACAAAGGGAAGAAGCCGATGGAGGAGCCTCCACTGCCTAGACCTTAAATCCTACATCAAGCTACTTTAGTTTTTGTTTTTATTTTTTTTTTGTTAAATGTCAACTATGTTCAATTTTTGTAAAAACACCAATGTGGCATTCAAAGTCATGTAAATAGTAAAGTCATGTCAAGTCAAAACTACCTCCCAATTTTGTAAGGGACTCTATCCTCATTTTGTTTTAACTCATGGATGAGTTTCTAGTTAGTTGTGGGGTTATGATAAAATCATTTTTTTTCAAATGTGATATTCTATCTACAATATCATAGCTCATGCTATATCATCATTGATACAATGTCTTGAGAGCTATGAAATCCTATAAATAGTGATACTTGGATGTATAAGCAACAATAATTTTCTCTAATCCTTACCTAAACTCATGCAATTTTATTATGTAGTTTTAGCGATAGTTTGAATGTTTGTAGTGTGGTTTTAAGCAGTTTACCAAAGTCTTTATTCAGGTAAATTGTAGTTGGGCACAATTTATGACCAACAATAAAGATCAAGATTGTTTTACATCATTGCAACATTCCATAGTTCTTTTATTCTATTTTTTTCTTTGCATAATTTTCTTGTTTTCTTAGTTTAATCATTTACATTCTGAAGTACTTTAATTTTCATGCTCATTAGTTAAGCAGAATGTGTATGACTGGTTTTGAGTGTTAAAGTTTAATAGTTTAGCAACCTTTTTGTAACAACTAAAAATGTTGATGGCTGGAATCATTGAGGGATCAATGGATGCACAGCCTCTACGCAAGGGCCTTGTTGGAAATGGAGGTGGAGCACCATAAAAAATCTTTTCAATCAAATAAGGACTTTGTCGGTTCTAACTAGGGTAGTGGGTACAACCGAGGGGTGCATGGTTAGCCAAAATGCAAGTGCAAACAACACAAAACAGTGCTAAGTGTTAAAGAGGTGCTTCATGGTGCTAAGTGTTGAGCGTAGCCACAGAATGGGGGTGAGCATAGCCAATGGTTTCAATCGAAATGAGAGTGTTAACCTATGGAGACTATCGCCCCAAGCATAGTACAATGTGATGACACATGAAAAAGTACAAAAAGAAAAGAAAAATGCAAGAAAATGCTAGAAACGGAAGAGAGAAATGGAACACCACCCTAAATGGAGGCACAGTTAACTCCAAAAGGGTCTTAGAAAGTACATAGTGTACAAAAAGTGCAATGGAAGCATAGTCATAGTCTCAGTGGTGTCGAGCTATGAAGTTTAGCGCTCGCTATGATGAACCATGCCTACCAAGTTGGCCACCATGATGTACCATGTGGTGTTTTGCAGGGCTACAACGGGGCTATAGTGGGCCATGATGTGTAACTATGCCTCTCTACCAATGCGTTTGGATCTCATTCACCCAAAGATGCTCTATGTAGAATGCCAAATGCCAGGTGCTAAAAATGCTCATGTCTAAGGAATGTCAACCACTTAGGAATGCCAACCATTTAAGAGTGCCAACCACCTAGGAATTTCAATTGTCTAAGAATGCCAACCGTCTAGGAATGTCAACCATCTGGGAATGCCAACCACCTAGGAATGCTAACTGTCTGGGAATGTCGACCACCTAGGAATGCCAACCATTAAAATGTTGGAGATCCAGGGGTATTCATAGGGCTAGGGTTAGCCCAAAATGTGGATCGAGCACCACATGGTAGTGTAGTAGGTGGGACTACAAGAAAAATTCAAAAAAATTTCCAAGTCCAAAGGTGATCATAAAAAGTTTAAAATTTTTCTAACTCTAGTTGATATGCTCACCCCATGTTATGTGCAAGATGCGTAACTCAGTAATTAGAAAAAAAAATTGCAAAACTAGTAGTTGGAGCTAACTACACTTAGCACTTAGAAAAATTTGGGCAAAGTGCAACCATTTTAAAACTTAGCCAAATTTGCAATAGAGATGCCAAGACCTAAAATTTTGTGGTGTTTCAATGGCCCCTCTTTGTTGACATCTAGAGGAGTGGCCTAAGAGACGTCAACAAAGAATCACAAAACACCATAGCAAACATGGCATCAACATCGCTCATCGATACCCAATCGGGTGTAGTTCCACCATGTTCAAGAGTGCTATGGATAAGGGTATGCTAGGGAAGAGTCTATAGGCAATGTGCTAAAGAGATGAAATGCAAGTAGAAGAAATAAAATGCAAACAATGTATCCTGATGCAAGATGCAAAGTCAGGATGGCTGACAATGACCATGGCATGAAGTGGCTTGCCCCTAAAACATTAACCTCTCGTTGAAGTGCTCATGAAAGAGTCAAAGTTGATCCAAGGCTAGGTTGGTTGCAAAGCTGCAACATTATCAATTTGCTTGGGGATGTGCTTTTCCCTGTTTTCCTTTTTTTTTCATTTTTTTTCTTTTTTTCTTTTTGCTTTGCTACGAGGCAAACCCTCGTTGGGTTTCGCTTGCTACTAAATGCTAGCTGCAAGGTGTGGATCATCGAGTAGATGGGCTTTGCTTTGATGCAAACACATCGCATCTATAGGATAGGTGTTTCTTCCCTAGGATGAGTCGCATTACATCAGCTTGGGTTCTAAAATTAACATGAAGAGAATGTCATATGCATCATGGTGTGTATGCATTAGAGGGATGTGCAATTGTGAGTATGTAGGGGATGAGAGGCTATTGGGATGAAGGAGTGGATGTGCATAGACTATAATGGGATGAGGGGGATGTGCACTCTTAAGTGGCTTAACTAGTCCAATCATGCATATCAGAGTAATGTGGCAACTTACTACTGCAATGAGATGCGCCTTTGCATGATTACCTTCAAGGCTTCATCCTGCAAACACAACTCCAAGAAGACAAGAAAACCACAAACATGAGATGCAAATGCAAATACCAAATGTGAAGATGTTGCAAGTGCTGGATGCGAAGACGCTACAAATGTGTCAAATGCTATGCCAGTTGCAAGTGCTTAGGAAGCTAGTAAAAGTGCCAAGGTGATGATGTTGCGAGTCCTCTAAAGGTCACACTAATGGTAGGTGCTCCAAAAGATAAGCAGAATGGTAGGAAGCGATGATGCTACAAGTGCCCCAAGGGTCTCACCAATGGCAATGATCCAACAGATCATAAACATGCTAGTTTAAAGTCCTAGAAAATTGTGAACCTAGTTTAAGGTCCTAGCAGACCGTGACATGCTAGTTTATAGTCCTAGCAGACTACTGGGTGCCAGTTTAACGTCATGACTCAAGGATGATCTATCCTAGTTTATAGTCATAGCAGATTGCCTATGCCATTTTTTTGCCTCGTGGTGGACGAGTGCTTACCTTGCTTGTATGAGGTGCGATGCTGCATGTGTAGTCATGTTGTGTGCATGCAAGATCTTGCAAAAATCAACTAGAAAAATAACATCAAGCGACACCTATTGTAAATAGAGTTAAAATGCATGAATAAAAGGAAAGTAATGTAAAAAGCAATAGATTTAGGCTGTTCTAGGCCATGGGCTAGTTTAAGGCCTTTTCAAGCCATGTGTTTTTGTAGTTTGATGTTCTTTTTTATTTTTATATGTTTTTTATGTTTTTCAAATGCAATCCATAAGCTAAGTGGATGAATGCATAAAAAATGCATGAATAGAAAAAAATGCGTGATCTAAGCAAGTAGGCAAAATGTAAAAGCGTAGATTAATGTGATGTAGACAAAAGTCAAAAATGCATGGCAATTGTTTCCTAATCTGGTTTTGATTAGGGGATGCATAGGGCCTAGGGATTCATGCATTTTTCTCAATGCAGCATTCCAGCATTGGAGGAATTTTGGCACGGGCTCTAGGAGCCCCTGGTTGACTTGCATGAGTTGGTCAAGGGTTACTTTAGGCCTTAAGTTGTACTTAAAGTGTGTCACAAATTAGCTTATGAGATCCTCCAAAGAAGAGATTGAGGCCTTGGGTAGCGCACGATACCAATTTATGGCCTTGCCAATGAGTGACATGGGAAACATGGGCATGATGGCATGTGGCCAGGCTTGAAGGAGTAGGCACTTGGATTGAAATGTGACCAAGTGTGCATTAGGGTCTCCTTTACCATTGTACTTGGTGAATTGAGGTAGTTGGACCCTAGTTGGAAGCATCAAGGGTGGGACTGTACAACTTATGGGGTCATCTCGGTAAAAGTCCACCACCTTGATAATTTCGAAGGAGGTAGCTTTAAGTTGCTTGATCTTCTCCATCAAACTTTGGATCAACTAGAATGCCTTATCCAAGCTTGGGGATGTGCCAGCCAGTTGCATTGGCTAGGCTTGTGTTGGTTGCATAGCATAAGGTCGGATTTTTGGTTGCAAAGTTTGCCAACTTAACATCATAGTGAATGGTCATTGCCAGTTTAACGTCATAGCAAACCATCGTTGCTAGTTTAATGTTGTGGCAAATGGTTGTTGCTAGTTTAATGTCGTAGCAAACAGATTTGGTTGATATGTTGGCTAAGCAATGGTTGTGGTGACCGAGGTAGGCCACACAGTAGTGGGTTGGACAAACATCATGGGTGTCGGTAAGAGAAGCGGGATGTAAGATGCCTAAATCATCTAGGACTAAGAGGTGGCCCCTACATGAGCGTAGGATTGGGCAAATGCAATAGTTACTTGCAAGGAAGGTTGAATTGGCATGGTCACCATCTCAAAGAGGACAGGTGGACTGAATCGAGAAGGGGTCGTACTAGGGAGTGATTGTTGGAAGATAGTGTAAATAGGGCTCTCACATTTGAAGTAAGCCTTAAACTCATCTTCTTCCTCCTGTGGAGCTTCTTCATAGGTTGCCCCTACATCATGTTTGTTTTCACAAATGAGTTGGGACAAAAGATGGTGGTAGGACTCTATGAGTGGGATTATGTCGAATAAGGAGGGGTTGTACTCCCATTTATCCTAGTGGACTCATTTGTAATCCTGTTTTGTCTCCAAGTCAAGGCAATCCACTAGTAATCCTGTTTGGATTTTGGCACAAACAAAATTGTATTCTCCGTGGCTTAGCACGGTACGCTTTGGGTGGATTGTGGTGTCAAATGTATAAGAAACTAACATGGAAGGTTGATCTGAATTCATGTTCATAGATCGGGTTTTGAGAGTTGCTATTTGCAAAAAATGGCCAACTCTGAAAACTACAGAAAAATGACTAAGTTTGCTGTTAGTAGAAAAATGGCTAAAAATGTAGAAAAAATAGCTAAGTGTAAAAATGCAGAAAAATGGCTAAGTATGGAATCTGCAAAAAATTGACTAAGTATAAAACTATAAAAAATTTGGCTAAGTATGAAATTGCAGAAATTTGGCTAAATATGAAAATGCAGAAAAAATGCTAAGCATGGAAATGCAATAAAAAATGCTAACTATGAAAGCTATTGAAAATGGCTAACTCCAATGTCACACTCACTACACTAGAGCCAGCTATGCTCTCCTAAGCCCCCAAAATTTTGGTTAAGTGCCAAAGATACTCTTTGGCTTTTGTCTAGCAGGGTTCCAGGGCAACCGATGATGGGGTCTAATCTACACCAACCAATGGTGGAGAGAACACACGAGACAACAATCAGAAGATGTAGAAGGAAATGGCAAGGCCCTCCTTCTAGTGCCAAAAACTGTAACAAACGAAAATGTCAATGGTTGGAATCACTGAGAAATCAATGGACACACAGCCTTAACCCCACCTCCATGCGAGGGCCTTGTTGGAAATGAAGATAGAGCACCCTAAATGGTCTTATCGATCAAATAAGGACTTTGCTGGTTGCAACCGAGGCAGTGGGTACAACTGAGGGGTGGTGTGGTTAGCCAAAATGCAAGTGCAAACAACGCGAAATAGTGCTAAGTGTCAAAGAGATGCTTTGCAGTGCTAAGTGTAGAGCATAGCCATGAAATGGGGGCAAGCGTAGCCAAGGGTTTCAACCAAAATAAGAGTGTCAACCCACAAAGACTACTGCCCAAGCATAGTATAGTGTGACGATGTGTGAAAAAGTGTGAAAAGACATAAGAAAATGCTAGAAATAAGAGAGAGAAATGGAAACCACCCCAAATGGAGATGTAGTTAACTCCAAAAGGGTCTTATAAGGCACACAGTGTACAATAGATGCAGTGGAAGCATAGTCATAGTCTCAATGGTGTCAGGTTGTGAAGTCTAGCACTAGTTGTGATGAACGGTGCCTGCCGGGTTGGCCATCACGATGTACCGTGTAGTGTTCTGCAAGGCTACAACAGGGCTGCAGTGGGCCATGATGTGCAACTCTGACTCTCTGTCGTTGTGTTTGGGTCTCGTTCATCCAAAGATGCTCTATGCAAAATGCCAAATGCCAAGTGCTAAAAATGTTCACATCCAAGGAATGCCAACCGTTTGAGAACGCCAACCACTCAAGAATGTCAACCATCTGAGAATGCCAATCACTTGGGAATGTCAACCGTCTAAGAATGCTAATTGCCTGGGAATGCCAACTGTCTAGGAATGCCAACCACCTAAGAATGTCAATCGTTAAAACATTGGATCCAAGGGTATTTATAAGGCTAGGGTTAGCCCAAAATGTGGATCAAGCACCATGTGGTAATGTGGTAGGTGGGACTACGAGAAAAATTCAAAAAAAAATTTAAGTCCAGAGGTGACCAGAAAAAGTTCGAAAATTTTCTAACTCTAGCTACTATGCTTGCCCTGTGTTATGCAAGGGGTGCCTAACTTACCAATTAGAAAAAAAAAATTGCAAAACTGGTAGTTGAAGCTAACTACACTCAACACTTCAAAAATTTTGGACAAAGTGCCACCATTTTGACACTTAGCCAAATTTGTAGTCGAGACGTTGACACCCAAAATTTTGTGGTGTTTCACCTGTAATGGTCTTCCTTGATTTGCTCAATAATGATTCCACTTGGTAATCCTAGTGACAATTACATGAGCCCAAGATATGACCAGTAAATCAAGAATGAATACTCATTGCTACTAAGATAGAATAGATTTACATTTCTGTGTTACTTAGACTTAGGCTTTAATTCCATTTTAATCATGTTTATCACTAGGAGTAGTGAGAGCCTTACAACATCATCTATCATATGCCTAACTGTGAGTTAAACTATATATTCAGATTTCACTAACTCAAAGTGAGAGGACAACGATCACGAACTTAACATCAACTCCTAGCATAATTACATTATCCATCCACAGATTATGATTTGGTTGCACATGAACACTTGTGACTTGTATGGTAGAGCGTTGGGATAGGTCACCGCTCATGAATGTACAATTACCAAAATTGTTGAAGAATTAGTAATTGAGAAAATAAAAACATGAACATTACAAATTAGTTTAAATGAGAAAGATGAACTTTTAAAAGTTTATGATCAAATATATAAAGAACTCATGTAAAACCTAAAAGAATAGAAATTATATGCAAAACAATAAAGATTCTATTATTGTTAGAAAGAAAAGAAAAAAGTAAATTGGCCCTAAAAACAAAAGAAAATAAAAGACTTATCTTCAAAAATAAAAATACACAAGTTCTGATAGAAATTGGAAGTGTCTCAAGCATTATTTTTAATTTGTATTCAATATATCTAGACCAGTCATGTATGGTAGTTCTATCTTCAAATTTGAATAGATAAGTCATGTATGGTAGTTCTATCTAGGTCTAATTTCCAAATTGGTCTAGACTAGTCATGTATGGTAGTTCTATCTTCAAAAGAGAATCAAGAAGCAAGTCAAGAGATAATATGGCTTCAAAGGTTAGCACTCAAATTTAGAATTAATGTGACCGCTATCAAAATTATTTATACTAACTAAGTCAACTCCTACTAAAAATTTCATCTAGGACCAATTAGCATATCCACAAATTGAACATTTCACTGTTTAAAGAAGCACATTGAGATTTAATACCACTATATAAGAAAGACAATTCAAAGAAAAAAGATTCTTCTAAATAAATTATTTACAAAATATAATCTTATAAAAGATTCTTATAAATGTAATCTTACAAATATACTTGCTAAGTCAACTCCTATTGAAAAATTCATCTAGTGCTTCTTAGCATTTAGTCTTCTTAAAACCTAATTTCCAAATTGGTTTAGACCAATCATGTATAGCAATATTATCTTTAAGAAGGAGCATCATAAATCTTTTTATATTATTGAACACAAATCTACTAGAAATTCATCATTGACCTATGATTTTCTCAATTTAGTTCCAAAAACCCTTTATTCATAACATACCAATTTATTTCTTTATTTTGATATGAAAATAACTCACTAAATATGGGACTACACATACACCTCAAGACATATAGCCAACATGATATATTAGAAGAATTATAAATGATTATAACAATGTCTCAACTAGAGCATGCCAAATGGGGGTAGACAAAGTGATGGTAAGGGTTTGTTTCTCAAGTCATAAAACCTAAGTTTGAACCTTGGTAGATGAAGTGATGGTAAGGTGTTTGTTTCTCAAGTCATAAGACTTGGGTTTGAACCTTGGCACAACAACTCAAAAGAAATTAGGCTTTTGATTATTCAGCAACCCTCCCAGAGCCATCTTAGTAAGATGCACATTGAACCTCTAGGTGATGATCCTTTTAACAATGCCTTGAGTGTAACTTAAACCAACAACCTCTTGCCTAACAGGACAATGAACTAACCACTTCAAAGGTTGCTCTTGCCTAACAGGACAATGAACTAACCACTTCAAAGGCTGCTCTCAGCTCTATAACCTATCTTTCAACCAAAATGTTGGTCATTGTAATTCTCCTTGAGTTTGTTTCAAAAGTTGAGTTGCTAATGGTTAAGAACCAATTCAAAGTTTTTAAAATTTTATTTTGCAATGCTCCTTATTTTGTTTGAAAAATTTTGGTTTATAAAAACTGTATTGTTGCGCATCTGGAAATTATAATTTGATAAAAACTCTTTTAATTAATTAAAATTTTTTCACCGTATTTGGTGCAAGGAAATGATTAAATGTTCCCCATGAAATAGAGATCTCCACAAGTCACTTGTTTCTAACGTAATAGAGACAATAGAGATTCCAGCTTACTCCATAAACACTGCTAGGCTGCTCAAAATAGGGTGTAGATTTCTAGGTTTCGTAGTGGATAACATTTTCCAAATTCGAAGTTTATGGATAGAAATAGTGCTAAAGAAAAGCATTTTCATGTTGACAACATAGCATATTAGCCAGGATAACTTGGCAAGGAGCAAGGGGAGGCAGAAGAAGAAATTGTTTCTCCACGGAAGGTTCTTCAGTGCATTAATTTCAGAATTGACGACGGTCAATTGCATATTAATGTTTTTTGTCTGCTACTGTGAGTTCTAGTCACTTCCTTGCTTTCAGCTGAATGCCCTTTAGTCTGTATTAGAAAGGTGTCAGAAACATGTAACTCAATTCCCTTAACCACTACGATTTTTCATTCTCAGAACTCAGCATCAACATTTGGTTGCCATGTAACACCTTAAATTTCAATTGTACTTCTGTTTTCTCAGCGTTAGCACCAGAAATTTTTTACACTTCTAAGGAATTCTTCTGTCTCATACAAGATAGACCATGCCCACTTCCAAGAGAGAAATATGGGGGACTCCTAAAGCCACAGAGGGACCTCTGCAATTTCTTCTCAGGAAATTGTACCCCACATTAATGGCAATCTTCTTCATGAAAGACGAATCACTTTTTGCCTTGACATAAGAATGTCCCAGAATGAAGGCTATTCCAGCCTCTCTAGCCTGTGACAGATCATTCAGCTCCTCCCTTACAGCAGGATCCATGTCAGGGCTGTTTGGTACAACAAATCTAACCTTTTTTCTCTTTGCAAGATAAGGAGAGTCACATTCCAAGAGATCCTGAATGCTCTGAATTGTAGAAGATTTTGGGAATGACAGATTTACCGACTGTATGCTCTCCTCTGTTTCATAACTCACTAGCGTCTCCATTCCTAGCTCCGCTGGTGTACCCACAACAGCCATTCTTCCATCTGCAGAATAACTTCCACTTGAGCATGAATGCTTTGCTTCAGAAGATCGAATAAACTCGCCAAGATTGAGAATCAACTGATCTTCAAAGTGATCGTTATCACCATGTACATCTCTGTAACCATATCTAACTATGCATCTATAGAGTCTGTATTCTTTGGGCCCTACTCGTCCAATCAGAAACCTCTCTTCTGCAGGAACATACGGCACTGGAACAGCTTTTATGCAGATGAAGACGAGAACTTGATGAAATGCAGGAAGATTTGTGACAAAATGGGAGAAATTTGCAGGTATTCCTGTGACCAGTTCTGTGTAGACCAGGCCAATTCCTGGCACTCGAACAATGCCCAAACTAGGCCCCAGACCAAGTATCCATTTGATAGAGACTTTGTTCTGAAGGTCAAACTCATACTTTTTTACCGTCCCATAATGCCAGACATACATGATTGTCATAAATATCAGGGCAAGAAGCATGGGTACCCATGCTCCTTCCAGGAATTTCATCAGGGCTGCTGAGAAGTACAGAGCCTCTATGGACCCAAAGAACATAAGAAAACTTATTGCCAGAAAAATGCTCTTCTGCCAGCATAGCAAAATCACCAAGGATGTCAAACTGGTTGTGACAAGCATAACTGAAATGACTGCTAAACCTGCAGTAGGAATTCACAAACAAGTTCATTCCACAAATTCCAGTGTAAGACCAAATTCAGAATTAGATGGGGAAAACATGTTTTCCTGTATTTAGAACAGTGGACTGAGTTACCTGATGCATTTCCCATCCGCTTAGTATCATGGAAGCCAACAGTAACAGCCAGACATAAAACCATCAATATCCAGTTGATTTCAGGAATATAGATTCGTCCATGAATTTTGTCAGAAGTATGTATAACTTTAACCCGAGGAAAACAGCCAAGCGCCAGACTTTGGTTGATGATGGAGAATGTTCCAGTTATGATTGCCTGACTTCCAACTACAGAGGCTAGTATAGCAACTGCTAACACTGGCCACCTTACAGGTTCTGAAATGGACGTAAAAAATCATTATTGCAGAGAACAAAATCAGTCTTAAAAGGAAACAAAGGACAGAATTTTGCTTTTTTTTGTTTTGGTCTCTCTCTCTCTCTCTAAGGTTCATGTAGACGTACCTGGCACAGAAACATAGAAGCCAATTGCATAGGATGTAGAAAGATGATGATGCTTTGACAGGTAGGCTGCTTGACCCATGTAAGCCAAAATTAAAGCTGGATAAACTAGAGAGGTAAAAGCAATCTGCATGTGAAATGTCATTGCCTGTCAGTGTTACCAAAATAAAATGAATAAACAAATAAATAAATTGACAAAGTTTTCCGGAACAACGACTCATATCATGGGAAATCCACAGATACGGTGGATTCAGAATTGACAGGATTAAGCCATTAGCATGGCAGAGTATGAAATGTTAAAAACCTAAAATAATGGAACAAGTCTCTAGGTGGCCATGATAAACTATGTTCATTATGAAGTGAGGGATAAACCTAAAGTATACCTTGATGCTTAGCTGTGAAAAGTGTCCAAGATCAGCAAACATTGCTTCTGAACCTGAGGGAATATTTGACATTATGATTTAGATATCAAGAAATTGACATCATCGTTTAGATTGTGGGAACAGGGTTTACCAGTGATGCAGAGTAGAATGCCGCCTAAAGACATCCAGCCTCCTTTCCTGGTTTTTCTTAGGAATTTATACATGTAGTATGGCGAAAGAGCTCGGTAAACCTCTGGATTCCAGTGAATTATATTGTAGAGACCCAATACGCTAATGCACAAAAGCCACGCTAACACAACTGGTGCAAAGATTGAGCCCACTCTGTGAGTACCATAGTGTTGAAGTGCAAACAGACAGACCAGTATAAAGCATGCAATAGGAACAACCGCATCTGCAGGAACAAAATGCAGGATCAAATTAGCAACTTGAACAAGGTTTAAAAAAAACATTAAGCTTTGAAAAACTTCAACAGAAACTAAGACATAAATGCCCCTCTGTGGACAAAATAGTTCTAGAATGAGAAGACACATTTCTGATTCAATTTTTGTTCCTCCAATTCTGATATTAATTGAGTTAAAGGGAATCCAAAATAGTAAAATAAAAACATATAACGTCCTGACGCTGAAAGGAAAAAAGTTCCGAAAGTTGGTCCGTATAATCTGTTTTAAATCCCATAACAAATCTATTAGGGATAAGCTTTTCATTACATAATTTATCAATGACCTCTTACACACCGTGAAGTTTGTGATATGAACGAGATCGTACTATCTGAAATATCTAAAAATACTTTTAAGAAAACAACCAAAGAGGCAAGTTCTGCAAATCATCATCATATTAACCTTGTCCTAACGAAATGGGGGTCTCTGTTGTGCAAACAAACACAAAAAAGTTATATGTGAATTACAATCTCTGTATACATAGTTTACGACTTTGCAAAGATGCATTTGAGAACGAGAATTTTGCGGTTATCATAGGCACTCAAACAAAACTGATAAGAGTTAAAATAATATTGTAATTAATTAAAAATTTAACAGAAAATCTAAAAGAAGAAAGCATTAAACCCATCAAGGACAAAGAGGCAAAAATGTTTTACGTTATGTTTCCGTTACATTAAACACATTGAAAAACGCAACATAAACTCGACTGAAAGCACATTAACATACAAACCAACTGTACCGTAAGTTACTGCACTGTTAGGGAAAGAGGAGCACTTACATTCATGCTGCTCTTTTGTCATAACAAGTTCAAGCCCAGATACAGCAGAGAAGACTGTTCATAACCATTTTGAATTGCATTAGACGTCCATGACTTAAAAAATTGTTTTTACAAGACAATGCAGAAATGATTGTACGATGGTAAATACTCATCCTAAGTATGAAGTGTCAGAACCAAAACTGACCAGAAATAGCAGGTGTCAGTATTCCATCTCCAATAACCATACATGTACCAAGAAGTACAACTATCAACAAAGCAGTATGCAAATTTTTATGATTCTCAAGAACCTTCTTCAGTCTGGATCCATTTTTGGTCTCAGGAGGGTTTTCCAATTTGTACGTGGAAACTTCCTCATCTATGATTTGACGGTTTGGCAAAAGACTGACATTGGCGTGCCTGCATATCAAAGAGTATAACGCAAATGTTCCACCTGCATCAACATATAAACAATCAAATCTAAGTGATAATCCAATTTATAAATAATGAAAAAATGCTTTGCTAATTATAATGTCAAGAAGTACATTTTAGGATAAATGCAAAAATAGTACCTTCACCATTGTCATCAGCTCTCAGTACTATAAAAACGTATTTGAACAGGGGTACCAAAGTTAGAGTCCAAAAGACAAAGGACAAGACACCAAAAATTTCTTCATTTGTTTCGGAGTGCTTAATGTCCTCTGCAAATGTACTTTTGTAAACATACAGTGGAGAAATGCTCAAATCACCATAGACCACTCCAAGGCTCTGATACGCCAAGGACAACACTGACCGCCATGACTCTTTCTAACAAGCATAAATAATGATACTATGAGATGTTGTTATTGGAGATTAACAGAAGTACAACAAATTGGATTGAGCCCTCTAATGAACATTCCCATGTGAAAATAAAAGCACTTCCGTTAATAACTTAAAAAATTATAAGCACATTAGAAAATTGTTGTTGGTCTTAGTCCAGTCAGATACAAGGTTCAAGATTTTACAACAGGGTACCAGTTCTTCGTTAATGCTAGCCAGCTAATTAGAAATCCAAAAATAACAAATCACTAAAAAGCAACCATATTAATCAAAAACAAAAATAGTATATGAATGCAAAATGTTTAGTGAAAAAGCCACAAAAAAGTATGGATTTTAGTGATACATATCCACTGAGAAGACAGATCTTGAAAAGGTTTTCAGAATTTGGTCATCATTTGATAATACTATTATCAACTAAAAAAACTAAAAAATAACATGTAATAAATATCGGTTCTGTACGGGCAAAATTACCCAGTCAATCATTTTAAACAGTGTTCAATGGCTTGATAATTATCAGAAAATTGGGCATCCTTTACTAAATTTTACTGTTAAAACAGTTCATAAAATTTAGTATCCTTTACAAATGCATCCATAAATAAAATCTCAAAGTAAGCACAAATCCAAAATTCTTTCGAGACTGCTTTAATAGCTTGAAAATGTGTAAAACGCCGGTGTTCCATCGAGTCAGTATTGTTTCCCTTGAATACGCTTGGTATGAAAGAAAAATAACCCCAATGAAGCAATGGCCTCCAGGGGCAAATGAGATGCAACTGGTACGATTAGCATGTCATTTGGTTTCCTCATTCTTTTGTTGCACTCCAGCAACTTTCCTCAGAAAATTGAAAGGTTTGTATGCTAGGTTTAGGATGCATTGGGACATTGAGATATGAAGTTGTTGAGAGATACCACAACGACCCTAAAAAACTGCCAAGCTTATTCAACATCACTCCTGAAAGTGGTAAGAAGGCTCTCCTCACCTAACCCACAAACTCTCAACCATGTCCAACTTCCTTTTCTAAAGAAGACCACATCCATAAGCAAACTTCCTTTCCTAAAGGAGAACACATTCATAAGAAAGAACTGAAATAGTATCCTGGAATATACCGATACAGTCCCAACTGATTTCTTCCCCTTGCTTAAAACAAAAGGTGCATATTCTCCTGTGAGACATTGCAGAACGATACACACAAACTCACAAAGGAACCGAATACCGGTGAAAGCTAGGAAACCTGCAAACTGTTGAAAACTCAGAACACTCTGAAAACAAAAACAGGTTCACATTAACTTTGCTGGCTACCTTGCCGGCTTTTTAGGGACGCAAAACACGCTGCAACAATGAAAACAAGAACACTGTTTCCAAGATCCTCTTGCAAATCGCAGTGAGCAGGAAAATCGAGTTGGAGATCTCATTCATTGAAATGGTATCATTCCTCATCATTGAAGATGAATCTAGAGCAGATTAGAAACTACTGTGGCTACGTGTCCTTGAAAACAGGAAGAACTTTCAGAAGCTATTATGTTAATCGAACAAAACGAACTGAGGAACAGTTCCAACAACAGCTGCTGAAAAGAAAGCAAACCTTGGAATTCTTGGAATGCACAGTAGTGGTGGTTTCAGGATCCATAGCACCCAGTGCAGGAACTGCAGAATCCTAGCAAGCTCTGCAGAGACATACAGAAATAAAAGGAAAGGCCACAGAACAAAACGTGGAACAGATCCAACACAGCTGATGTGGCCCAAAATGCAGAATGGCGAAAGGGAATGAACCAGCCAGAAGAGGAGGATGAATATGTAGCAGAATCACAAGGGTAATAAAGAAAAGCTGCAAACCCAGAATGATTTTTAGCTATTCCCAATAACGGAAGGTATGAAAACAGAACTAAAAGGCAGGGAAGGAATGGATCAGCAGAGCCATCTCTCTTGACTGTGCACTGGTCCCGATGGGGAGAACTCTCATCACCGGGTCAGAAAAGCGACCAGCATTTGGTATTATTTATTTATGATCAGCTTTAAAAGATGCGTTGCATTAGAGCTTTATAAAAATTCCTAACAACCCAGTAATGGAGGCTTCGTGGGTATCTCAGCAGATGGCATGGAAGGGCTAATTTCACCAAAAAAGCAATTGTGGGTGGCCTCAAAATGCTTCAGAAACACTACCCACAACGTCATTACCGGGGGCCAGAATCATGTTTTGTTACAGGTAACCAGCCTTTGATATTATTTATTTGTAATCAGCTTAAAAAGATCTTAGGCTTGACCATATGGTGCATTAGAGCTTTAAAAACATTGCTAACCCAGTAATGAAGGCTTTGTGGGTATCTCAGCAGGTGGCATTGCAGGGCTAAAAGCAGTTGTTGGTGGCCTCAAAATGCTCAGAGACACTGCCCACGACGTCATTACCGGGGGGGCAGAATCATGTTTTGTTACAGGTAAAAAGGCACATCAAGCACAGAAAGGAAAACACTACTGGTCTGCAAAATTTTGGTACTGGCCACGTTGCCTGCTTAATTGCAGAATCTGGACGCTGAAATATCGCAAACACCACTTTAACTGCACGGAGCCACGGAAACGAAACCGTCGAGGCACAGGATCACAACAATATTATCCAGACGGTTTAATCAACAATTTCCAATGATCCACGAAATATGCGTTGGCTTGTCGGGATCCTGAAATTCATCTAGTTTTTCAGGCCCATTTCCAGGGTTTTTAAAGCTCCATACGGATTTCCAACCGTGATTTGCGTAAACCCATTAGGAATAAATGACGAGTAAAGTACAACGGATTAGAGTTTTTTTAAGAGGATTTCCATTCATGAGGGTATGTTAAAATCATTTCAAATGCCGAATGTGTTCTTTTTAATTTTTAAATTTTCTTTCTTTCTTTTTTCTTGACAGGTGCTATGCTGTTGAACGTGTCTCTGATTCCGTCTGCTGTATTTTAAGAAAGGATTCTAATACAGCAGCAACCCGTGATAAGCGGCAGCAGTAGTTCATAATTGCTTTTCAAGGATGAAGTGACGATGAATCATCATTTTAAGACGGTCGTCTGGTACGAGCAGAAGGAGCAGTGTATTCATATCATGACTAAACATTACTTCTGTGTGTGTTTTTTTGTTGTGGGTCTGAATTCCGTGGGTAAACAAACATAAACCCACGAGACTGCCATGTTTTAATTGGCACAAAGTGCCAGAGATTTTGTTTTATTAGCCTTTTTTGGGTTACTGATCACCAACAAAGGACTCGTCTTTTCAGTCTCTGTGATAGCCCACCACACAGCAACAGCTGTTGGGTTGTAGGCACCAGCAGTTTTTTTGGATTCTTGAAATCTCTGAAACCCAAAACAGGATCAGATTCAAGCACTGGTCATATTTGATCGCTTGCCTCTCATCAGGAACAGTATTCTGACCCATGCGGATTTCACGTTCGGGCTTAAGATCAAAAGCAACTTTAAAGGTATTGGGTCCGAAGATCTGTCCGGAGATCTGTAAAGCTAATAATTATTTACCATGTTTATGCTGAAGAACGCTTTCATGGAGTCTTCCAATGCAAGGGACTAAATTTTTTTATCAGTTTCTGATTCTACTAATAAGCCAAATGGAAGTTTGGCACTTAGTCATAGGCGGAAAATGAGAGCTTTATGTTCGGTTGGTGCACCACTTTGTCACGTAACTCGTTAAAAAGTTAACCACCCAAGTCTCCTCGCTTCTTCACTTGTATCCCTAAGAAGGCATACCTTTGGACAGAAAGTCAGCCACTTGAGCTGTGAGTTGTCAGTTTTCTAATGACTGCTTGCGTCTTAAAATACATGAAGCTTTTCTAAGGTTTTGCAACTGGCCCTCATATACAACTGCCATCACTTTGATTGGACCCTTTTTTGTAATAAGAGGTGCTTGCTGTATAAACAAAGTTATACTTGCGAATTTTTAATTTCATTTTAGCAAGGTGCATAAACAATATTATAGAAATGGTAAGGAGGTTGGGCCCTCTTTCCTGTATAAGGAAATTGAAGATGGAGTTAAATGAACATGGTATTTTGTTCGATGCTAGCATTGTATTTGAAGCTCATTACCTTATTGGGTACAATGGCAAGAGATTGAAAGATGTGTCTCCCACTACCTATTATACACTTCTAAAGATTCTGCTTAAGAGCATATCAATGTAAGAATGTAAGAATTAACTTATGTAAGAATGTAAGGTAACATTTGTTTGATTAATATTACTATAAAACTTTATTTGTTTTTGTTGCATAAATTTCTTATATATTTTTGGTTTTTTATAATATTTCCTTGAGTTTGTAAATTGAAGAACAAAAAACACTATGTGGAAGAGATTTGTAAAATACAACATTCTCAAGTTATTCAATGAACTTCCCATTCACAATCGATGATATATATAGTTTACTAAAGAAGAAATTCAAGCAACATAAGAGTCTGTAGAAATTTTAAATGACCATTGGTAGAAGTTCTGGATCGCAAAGACATAGGTAATTTTTTATTGTATTGATTATCTGGTTTTCTTTTCATATTTACAATTTTCACATGTTTTATATTATCTATTTATGTTGAAGAGGTGACTTTTTAAATAGGTAAAAAAGAACAAGAAAAGCAAATGACTCAAGAATCAAGTAAAATATTATAGCATGTCATTGGTCGCACACCTTTATCATGCATGGAGCATCTAAATGTAAATGTAAGTTTATCAAAGTTATACATATACACACTATTACTTTATATATAGCTAAACAACAAATTAATTAGAAACTTAACTTCTATTATATTTCAAAGAATAAATAAGAGTATGCCCTTAAAGAGGCCTAAATTATTTGTAGCTATAGTTGATGCTATACTAAGAGTTTCTTAATTTCATGTATTTATGCAATCTCATTTTAACATATTTAATATTAGAGGATTTTTTAAAAATATATATATTAGCTTCTAAGTGGTAGTTTTGTTGATGTGAGGTCCAACAAGTGCAACTTTGGGAGAAACAAGGTTCTATTTCCCATGTGGAGCATCACTAAATGTAAGATAAGATTGCAGTACTAGAGGAGCACCTGTAAAAGGGTTTAAAAAACATGTTAAGATTGATGAATGTGAAATGTAGCTAGTAGCAGTGGTGAAGAAGTTAGAAGAAACTAGGACATCCTTAGAGTAGAGGCTTTAGAGTCTAATAGTTATGTTCATGTGGGACTTCATGAGATGGTGTGTTCAAATTGTCATTACACTTACTTGATTTTGGAATATTACTTGTATTTTTAAAAACTAAATTTTAAATTTATATTAATTTAAAAGGTACTAAGAGCTATGGGTTCTAAAGTGAGTTTAGGTAATATGCTTGTAATTAGATTATCACCTGTTAGCATGAGGGTTCACTAACTTCTATTCCAAATCAACCAATGATGAAAGAGAAGGTCCCAATTATCAAGACAACTTAACTAATTTTGTTATTATTTTATTCTTTTCTTGTTGATTTCATTTAGTCTCATTTGAAATCTCAAATTTTATTTCATTACTACTACAAATATTGGAAATTGTTGAACACAACTATCAAAGTTATGATTGATTAATAAAAGGTCAAATTTATCCTTGGATTCTATTCCTTACTAATAGGATATCAATTTTCTAGTGGTATCAAGCAGTGATTTCCCGATGTCCACCCACTTCATCTATTCCATGTGGAGTCTACATCATGGGACCATGGGGTTCTTACACATTAAAAATAAAAAGTAACATATGATCTTGTTACCCAACAAACTAGGAAAGGACCAAGTGGGAATGGAAAAGGGTGTGATCTCAAGAGGATTTGATTTGTTTTTATCTCAACTTCCATCTTCACTTTCATGGATTTTCATAGGCATCTCATCACTCTTATTATCGACTATAAAAAGAAAGCATATCTTTAGATTAAGCATATCTTTAGATGGTGTGGTTTATAAAAAAAAAAATAACAAAAATTCAAAGCACACCCTTTAGATAGTATCATTGGCTATAAGCACTAGTTTTGGGACTAGAAAGACAGGTTACTCATGCCTAAAGACATCTCGCTAACTAAGGTCCTACTTAGCTTTCTTCTTCTCTTGGAGTGATGATTGTCTTTGCAGTTATCATGGGCTCTTGATGGTAGAAGAGAAGTGATATGTTAATGCTAGATCATTGAAATTGAAATGGACTTGGTCTGGACTTGAAATGAATTGGTATAGGATCATCTTAATCACAAATCTCACTAAGGATCCTGTGTAACTAGGATGCAAATTATCCATCCATCATTCTCTATCTACCACTCATTCACTTCATTTTCTATCACTTCACTACCTTGTACCATGATAAATTCATAGTTCTATTTTCTAGTCCACATAATCCTAAGGTAATCCCTCATATGGGTATGGAACTTAACGTAAAACAACCATTTATCATCCTAGGGGCCTATGGACTCCTTGTGATGTAGTTCTACAAGGGAATACTTAGCATATGCCCCCTTTGGAGAGGATCCACTTGTATCTCTTTTTGTTTACCTTAAGTTAAATTCCCTAACCATAGACCGATTACATACTCAATCATCTCAATAGCCTTAAAACATCCAATTTTTGCTCTATCTTTACCTTGGAATATCCTCTAACAACTTATTTTATGCACTCTAATTGCTTCTATTTGGTGAACCATATCCTCTTTCATATTGTTGCTAGGATTTTGTAGCTTTTTGGCTTTCATTTGGCTCTTATTTCAATCCCAAACTTTCCTAAAATTCCTTAATTTTCAAGTGAAAAATTTAGCTACAAATAGTTGTGTCGAAGTAGTGAGATGAGATGACATAGCCATGTTGATGCATAGAAAAAATACTATATATATGCATGACACTCAGCTCATTTTCATTGTTTCTTCTAAATGCTAGAGGAGTTTTGGCCATTTCTTAGAGCTAAAGAACCTTCTAAGAGCTCTAACTTCCAAACCATTTTCTTGAATTCATCTGTTCTTTGATCTTTGAGCTAATGGAGGTACGCTTTACATCGTGGGGGAATTAAACACTGGGGTTTTACAAAAAAAATTTGGAAATTTTCTAACTCTTCATGAATAAGATATTAAAATAATATTTAATTAATGATCATAAGAGATAATATCAATAATCAACCTCTGTTAGAATATGAATAAAATCATAAGCTTGTGATCACTTAATAAGAACTTAACAATGAAATTCCAACATCTAAATAATAAATATAACTTGATCTAACAAAGAAAGATATCCAAAGGAATTAGAAGATTATGCCTAAGATCTAATCTTGGGTTATGTTTGTGACCGTAGATGATGCCCAAGAGATGATCATAGGTAGGATGACCATCATAGCCTAGGGAAAAGTAATGACAAGAACGAAGGAGCCAATAATAGCAATAGCAACAACAATAACCCTAGGAGAAGGTAGCCAAAGCTACTTGTGCTACTAGGCCCCTACAGGAGGAGCTTGAGTTGGAATCTATCTAACAGATTTCCATTGCAAAAACAAGATAGTCTAAGCAAGATGAGATGCTAAGGCCAAAACCTAATCTTGAGGTCACACTTATAGAGGCCTTCTTGAAAAAGATCCATATTAGAGAAACTCAAAGCTCAATTCTTCAAGGGGTGAATTTTGGATTGTTCCTACAGCTAGCACTAGAAGAGATCTAAACATAGTTGCAAGGGTCTTCTCTATGACATATTTTCTTCACTAGTGGGGAATGGTACATGGGAGAGACCTACCTCTTCTGGAACAATTGGTAAGGAGATGTAACCGTAAAGGTTAAAAACATCATCATCTTCTACTTAGTTGAGACAATAACAGAGGTCCTCGAAATTCCAAACACTAGGATAAAGTTGGTAAAAATATCAATGTAAGCAAACCCTAAAGCAAAGAAAGAATGGGTCCAACAGTGCTATGGAGTGGACCATAAGAATTATGGTGCCCTAACAAAGGTGGAGAGATCCTACATCAAGATCACAGACTATCACCTTAAACTAACAATGAGGCCAAGCAAGGTGATTGCCTTCTTTACCAGGGCATGTATGGTTCTAAGTAGAAAATTCCTAGTTCTACTCCAAGTTATCTTTCTTGAAATAGAAAACATTTTAAGAAAAATAAAAATGGTAGTAAGGCACTTCCATTTCCATGTCTAATTAGAAAACTTTGTAAAAAAGAAGGAATAACTTGCAACTTTGATGACATGGTCCATCGAGCTCCTATTGCATCATGATAGAAAATGATAAAAGATAAGCCTACTACCAAGTTTCAAGACAAAGCGAAACCACCACCATCATCACTTGCAACATCAAAGACAACACTTGAAATGCTACTAGTTGCTGAGAACCTAAGGAAACTTAGTGAGTAATAGTTGTAATAATAGTAAGCCTTTGGAGATGATGGAGAATATTCAATGTACCATTCAGCCATGGGTCATCTAAATGAAATAGTAAGGATCATCAATTGGCTAAATAGTAAGATTGCATCATTGTTCTTATCATAGAGGAACTAGACATTTGTTCGCTCCAATCTTGGTGCCAGAGAAGTCACTATGTCCATACTAGGACAAGCATTTCTAGAAATCTTTGGGAATGCAACAACCTTTTCTATAATGGTACAAGAGTGTAAAAGACTAATGGTCTTGGTTATGCCATTCAAGGACCAAGAAACAATAGCAGAGGTGGTGGTGGACCAAGTTGGAGGAGTCCTAGGTGCTCCTATTATATCTTTCCCTAATATTTCTACCATGGCAGATATGCAAGCATTAGTAGAAGCAAGGAGGAGAAGGATGAGTGCTACCTAGCACGAGGAAGTAGTAGAACAACTATTGGGACTTGGGCAAATGATTCCAAAGATATATCAATTATCCAGTTGTAGCTATTGAAGACAAGGGGTAAGTTACTAATTGCAAATACATTACTTGAGGATGCAACAACTAGAAATCAATGGTTAGCCACTAAGATTGTAAAATTAGAGTTCATCTATCTAATCTTGCCATTCTCACATCATAGGTAATTTCGGATGAAGCTTTTCAACCATTTTAACAAAAATATCAAGAGGCTAAGAATGCCAAAGAAATCATAATATTTGAGGCATCATTATTAAAAGAAATAAGAAATAAAATTGATTGTGACCTCTCTTAGGTTTGTAAGGAGAAGTTGGTGCTAACCCATGATAACCATCATTTGTAAAATGATGAGCAACAAAAGGACTAATTGGTCGAATATATTCACTAGTAGTAGGAATAGCTTACCAAGGTAAACTTGGATTTGAGGAGGCTGGTTGTTGAAAATAGAAATATCTTGATGGAGGAGGTTCATGCCCTTCACCAGAACACTATAATCAAGGTCACTACCTAGAAGAATGAGGCATTGAAGTTTGAATGAGTCAAAAATCATTAAAAAACCAATTTGAGATGATTAAAAAAATTAATAAGAAAGAAATTAAGTTAGTGAAGGAAAAGGTAAATGAAGTCCTCCAACAATTTCAACAAAAAGATGATGCATAGAAACCCATCTTTGATGGCTTTAATGCCTACAACAAAGTAGAGATCTACCTGAAGGAGTTACAAATGGAAGAGATAATAGAGTATGTAAAATAGCCAACTTTTGATATGCCAACTTGGTAGCAGGGAGGCCAAGAACAGAGTTAGAAAAGTAGTTGGCTAGCTCCTACTTCCTCTATGAGGTGGAGGCCAAGCTTCATAAAGAGACAAAACAAAAGTTGGAAGTAGCCAATGGTGAGCATGAAGTTCTTAGAAGCAAATTCAAAGATTAATGATTTGTTGCTGAGAACCTAGCCAGAAAAATAAATGACTACCAGAAGCTATAGAAACTTATTTGCATGTTTAATGTTGAATATAAATAATATTTAACTTGGTTCGTCAACATGAAGAAAATTTTTTGTTCATTGTCATGCTAGTGGAATATTCTAGCACAAGATCATATAGGAAAAGGAGTCTAAACAATATATGATCCATAGACCTAAGGGGAGAAAATGAAGGCACTCTTGGATGCCTTTTAATTTTTGGTAGTAGTAGCAATAGGAAAACCAAGGCCTCCAATAGCATTGGTATGTGATGAAGGATCCTATGCAACATAGAAGCCTTCACCTCTAGGCACAATGTGAAGAATTCATCTAGCTTCCATTCATTTAACAAGCAACCAACAATTTTTTTTAAAATGTCCAATTTCATTATAATTTACACCAATTTTTGTAATCCGTACAATATGGCACCTAGAGTCAGTCAGTTAGTTAGTTAATTAATAAAGTTTCATACTTCCTCAAATTTTGTAAGAAACTTAATGTTATTTTTGTTCACTTGAGTATGAGTTTTTAGTTAGTCATGGGGATATGATAAAACATTAGTAAGGTGACTATGTCAACGTAGCCTCATTGATGCATCTCAGGATGTGTTGGTTCATGTGTGTCAATGCTAATATAGTCATTGCCTATATAAATGTGCACAACCATCACATTTATGGCATCATTTTATGATTATCCTAGTTATATTTTTGTAGTTTCTTTAAGTAGAAGTTAGTAAACTTGTTCCTCTAAGTGCATGCAGTGTGGATTGAATAGATTGTACAACATTTTATTCAAGTCTAATATGTACCTAGACACAACTACATGAATGGCAATAAAATAGAGACTTTTGTCATCCATTGTAGCACTTGGATTAGTTTAATCCTACTTTCTAGCAATTTACTTTGAATGCAATTTACTTTCTCATTATTAATCATTTGATATTATAAGTCATAATTAGCCTAAGTTTGACCACTTCGAGTATAATATATTAATACTTGGTATGCTTAGTGGTAGATACTTGGTAACCTAGCAGTGTTAATATACATTCAAGATGTATACAAAAAGTGGGAATGGATGCTCCATGTTTAGAATAGTTTAGTTAATTAATTAGTTAATTAAAATATTAAATCTTCCTTTATTTAATCATTTTGTAGATCCAAAAAATAATAAAAATTATAAAGATTCATATCTTCCACCTCAATCACACTCAGTTGCACAAAAAGATTAATATAACTGTTGATTGGAAAGATAACGATTAATAAACTATGCCTTTCACTAGCTAAGAATATAGTCTACTTAGGTAAACAAAGTCCATGTAATTTGACTAGATTGCATGTACATGTTAGTGATTTGTATGATTTAGCATAATGAATACCCCTTTTCTTTAGTGCATAAGTGGTTTTTAATTTTATTGAAAATATTTAAATCATAGTAACAATTCAAAGTAGTGAATTTATTTGTATAGTAAAGTTGCATCCTCTGAATTATATGTTCAACTAAAAATAATTAAAGTATATGCTTTGCATGAGTGTGCTCTACAATTTCCATCTTGCTCCTTATGTGATGTAGAATAATTAGCAAAAAATTGTTTGAAGTGAATCAATTAGCAATTGGTAAAATTTGAAGAACTAAAATTCTTGATTCTATGTAATAAAATCTATTTGCTTGTAATAGTTGACAAAATTTTATGTTTTGTCTATTAATGATAATTAGAAGTTCTTTGTATAAATTTTTTATTCTTGATTGTTAGGATTTGTTAGTAACTAGCTAATAAATAAGTTGTAATGAATTAGTTACACTACCTCAAGTTGAATGAAGCATTTTCTTTCATGATGACCCATAATATTTTCGTTGAACTTTAGTTTTAATTTGTCTTTTCTTAACATGCTTAACCTTCCTAGAGCTTCATGTTATGTTAGATGCTATTAGAGTAGGATTCACCTAGCATGATGGCACATAATGAAGCTGAAGCTCGAAATTTTCATAATGGTAATCATAGAATTGATGTTTTATGGTTTATGCTTGAATTACATAAGGAAGCGATTGAGTCTCATGAGGCATAGTTAATTGAGATTCTTGAAACATCACAAAATCTCAAGTCTCAACATCTCGACTACAAATTTGGCTAAGTATCAAAACGGTGGCACTTTGTCCAAATTTTTCTAAGTGTTGAGTGTAGTTAGCTCCAATTACAAGTTTTGCAAATTTTTTTTCTAACTGCTAAGTTATGCATCCTACACATAACATGAGGTGAGCGTAGTAGCCAGAGTTAGAAAATTTTTGAACCTTTTTGATCACCTCCAGACTTCGAAAATGTTTTGAATTTTTCTTGTAGTCCCACCTACCGCACTACCACGTGGTGCTCGATCCACATTTTATGCTAACCCTAGTCCTATAAATACCCCTAGATCCCCAATGTTTTAACAGTTGGAATTCCTAAGTAGTTGGCATTCCCAAGTGGTTGGCATTCTTAAACAGTTGGCATTCCCGGGCGGTTGGTGTTCTCAAATGGTTGGCATTCCCAAGCGATTGGCATTCCCAAATGATTGACATTCTTAAATGGTTGGCATTCCTAGGCAATTGACATTATTAAATGGTTGTCATTCCTAGGTGGTTGGCATTCCTAGGCGGTTGGCATTCTCAAACATTTGGCATTCCCAAATGGTTGGCATTCCTTGGACATGAGCATTTTTAGCACTTGGCATTTGGCATTTGGCATTGAGCATCTTTGGATGAACGAGACCTAGATGCACTAGCAGAGAGGTAGAGTTGCATTCTACAGTACATTGTAGCCCCGTTGTAGCCTTGCAGGATACCACAGCCCATGATACATTGTAGCAGCCAACCCAGCAGGCATGGTTCAACATGGTGAGCACCAAACTTCACCACCCAACACCACTGAAACTATGACTATGCTCCCATTGCGCCTATTGTACACTATGTACCTTCAGAGACCCTTTTGGAGTTAACTACGCTCCCATTTGAGGTAGTGTTCCATTTCTCTCTTCTATTTCTAGCATTTTATTGTATTTTTCTTACATCTTTTTACACTTTTTCATGCATCATCATGTTGTACTACGCTTGGGTGGTAGTCTCCACAAGTTGACACTCTCATTTTGGTCAAAACCCTTAGCTACACTTACCCCCATTCCATGGCTATGCTCTACACTTAGCACTATGAAACATTGCTTTGACCCTTAGCACCATTTTCGTGTTGTTTGCATTTGCATTTTGGCTAATCATGCCACCCCTCAGTTGCACCCATTGCCCCAGTTGCAACTGATAAAGTTCCTATTTGATTTACAAAATTGTTTAGGGTGCTCCACCTCCATTTCCAGCAAGGCCCTTGTGCAAAGGCAGGGTTAAGGCTATGCATCTGTTGACCCCTTGATGATTCCAGCCATCGATGTTTTCAGTTGTTACAGTTTTTTGGTGCTAGTAGGAGGGCCTCACCATTTCCTTCTAAATTTTTTGATTGTTGTCTTGTGTGCTCTCTCCACCATCAGTTGGTGTAGGTTGAACCCCATCGTCGGTTCCCTTAGAACTTTGTTGGATAAAAGCCAAAGCGTATCTTTGGTACTTGACCAAAATTTTGGGCACTTAGGAGAGCATAGATGGCTCTCAACATAGAGACCATAGTTGACTTCAGTGTAGTGAGCGTAGCACCAGAGTTAACCATTTTCAGCAGCTTTCACGGTTACCATTTTTTCTACATTTTCATACTTAGTCAAATTTTCTATAGTTTTACACTTAGTCAATTTTTTGAAGTTTCCATACTTAGCCATTTTTCTGCATTTTTACACTTAGCTACTTTTTTACATTTTTAGCCATTTTTCTACTACTGGCAGACTTAGTCATTTTTCTATAGTTTTTAGAATTAGTCATTTTTTTTTTGCAAATAGCAACTCTCACAACTTGATCTATGAACATGAATCTAGATCAACCTTCCACGTTAGTGTCTAATACATTTGACACCACGATCTACCTAAAGCATGCCATGCTAAGCCATGACTAATATAATTTTGTTTGTGCCAAAATCCAAGCAGGATTACAAGTGGATTGCCTTGACCTGGAGGCAAAATAGGACTATGAATGAATCCACTAAGATGGCTCCTTGTTAGACATAATCCTACTCATGGAGTCCTACCACCATCTATTGTTCCAACTCATCTATGCAAACGAGCATGATGTAGGGACGACCTACAAGGAAGCCTTACAAGAGAAAGAAGATGAGTTCAAGGCCTGCTCTGAACACGAGAGCCCCCTTTACACTATCTTCCAAAAATCGCTCCCTAGTACGACCCCTTCTAGGTTCAGTCCACCTATCCTCTTCGAGATGGTGACCATGCCAATTCAGCCTTCCTTGCAAGTGACTGCTGCATTTTCCCAACCCTATGCTCACGTAGGGGCCACATCCCAGCCCTAGACGACTTAGGCATCCAACAGCCTACTTGTCTCATCGACATCCATGGCATCTATCCAACCCACTTGTATGTGGCCTACCTCAATCACATTGTCCATTGCTTAGTTGATGCATCAACTAAACCTATCCGCTACGATGTTAAACTGGCAACGGTATTAAACTAGCAATGACTTTCCACTATTACATTATACTGGCAACAATTGTTCGCTATGATGTTAAATTGGCAAACTTCGTAACCAACAATTTGACCCTATGCTATGCAACCAATACAAGCCCAGCCAATGCAACTAATTGACACATCCCCAAGCTTGGATTAGGCATTCTAGTTGATCCAAAGTTTGATAGAGGAGATCAACCAACCCAAAGTTGCCTCCTTTGAGACCATCAAGGTGGTGGACTTCTAGCGAGACGATCCCATATGCCCTATAGTTTCACCCCTGACTCTTCCAACTAGGGTCTAGCTACCTTAACTCACCAAGTACAATGGTAAAGGAGATCCCAATGCACACTTGGTTACATTTCGATTTGAGTGCCTGTTCCTTCAAGCCTAGCCACATGCCATCATGTGTGTGTTCCCCATGTCACTCATTGGCAAGGCCTTAGACTGGTATCGCATGCTACCCAAGGCCTCAATATCTTCTTTAGAGGATCTCATAAGCTAGTTTTTGACATGCTTTAGGTACAATCTGAAACTTGAAGTAACTGTTGACTAGCTCATGAAGGTCAAGTAGGGGCCCATAGAGCCCATGGCCAAATTCATCCAATGATGGAGCACACCTTGCAAGAAATCCATGAACCACTAGTAGAGGCTCATATGTTGGTCATTTTCAAGGGTGTAGTCAATGACTTCATCAAGTCAAAATTGTACTACCTGGCCCCAAAGTATTTTAACCAAGCCTTTGCCCAAATGAAGGGCATAGAGGAGGCAGCCCAAGCTAGTAATGACTCAGCCTACTTGCCCTATAGAAATCAACATGTGCACAAGCAAAATGCAACAATGGAAATAGTGGCTGCAAGCACAAAAGTAACCAACCAGGGCCCAACAGCTAAGCAGTCTAAGGCCCTAGCTCACAAAGCTACCAACTCTAGTGCCAACTCACCTACATTGGTAGGGGTCATCCCAAGGCCCAACTTTGAGTGCAAGGATCACTCAAAGTATACACCGCTACCGATGGAACCCTCTAAACTGCTAGAGCAACTCTTGAAAGTTGGGCAAATCCAACACAAATGAGTATTAGAAATTGCCTACCAAAAACATGATAGGTACTATGAACTATTGAGGAAACCTATCTTAGCAGTATCTAACGAGCCCCTGGTCCCACAACATTTCAAGCTGGACCAATACTATCATTACCACTAGATGTCTGGTCACAATATGGACAACTGTCATGCTTTACAAGATGACCTACAAAGAATGATAGAATAGGGCCAACTGGTGCTCGATGCAACGAGCCAATCCAATGCAGACAATGACCCCTATGTCATAAACTCCATTAGCGTAAGTGGCAAGTCTAAACTTGCACAACAACCTTTTGTGATTTGTTTGCCTCCTAACAAGGCAAGGATCCCCTCAGCCTCCATAAGTAAGAGGCCTTCCTTTGTTATCAAAGTACCACCTTGAGCACCCACAACACCCTTTGTGGTCAAGGTTCCACAACAATCATCTACTAAGATGTTAAATTGGCAACCAGACCAATTATCTGCTAAGATGTTAAACTGGCATGACATAGCAATAAAAACCACTAAACAACCTTTCGTCATCAAGGCGCCACAACGAGTTGGCCCCACAACAACTCCTAAACCATCATTTTTCATAAAGGTGCCACAATGTGATGGCCCTTCATCTACTTGAAGCCTAACAGTGGGTAACATCTTAGCCTTTCCTCCTTCAAGTGTTGATCCCATTAGCAACTCAAGTAGGCCTACCAAATGGCAACGCAAGAGGATGAACAAGTGCCTTGTAACCCCCATGGCTGAAGCAAAGGCCATAACCAGTAAGTAACAACTAAACACTAGGGCCCCTACCCCCAAGCAAGCCAAGCAACCCAAGCCCAAGTCCCCTTTACAAGGGATCCATCTCTCAAGCTACATGAAGGAAGTCAAGGCCAACACAACAGTTGATGACAAGGACTTCATAGTTGCATTAACCTAGGTGAAACAAACACTCAAGCAAAAGAACACAATGTTAAGCTTATATGACCTGGTCATGACCTCATCTACTCACCACCAAGTGTTGGACTAAATTTTGACCTCCATTTTTATTATGAAGGACATCGCTGTAGATGAGGCATCCATTTGTGCAATGGTGTTGCCCCTTGCACCATAGGAATCAGGTTCAACATTCCTAGTGTTTCGTGATGATGTAGTCAAGATCAACCCCAAATTAGGGGAGCTCCACTATCCATTAGCATACGTGTTGGGTAGTGCACCATTTGTAGAGTGCATGTTGATGATGGTGTAGTGAAACACCACAAAAATTTTTGAGTTTTAGCATTTGTCTGATAAGAAGCAGATCCCCATGACCCACAGACGTCTTTGGCTACATTTGAAGTCACACAGGGCAATTTTGAGAATCGGAACACCTGGTTTTCACCAAGTGTTGTGCCGGTGTCTACGACCAACGTCTATGCCCGACGCTCAGCATGCATGCCTCATACGCACGCTCAGCAGGTGCAACAGGAGCAAGAATTGAGGCAAGTCGACGTTCAGCATCCATTAGCGTATACGCCCCAACGTATACGCCAGCATCCATCCAAGTTCACGCCCGGCGTATACGCCCAGCGTATACGCCGACCTGTTGTAGCGTATACGCCCAGCGTATACCATGTTTCTAAATTGTAAATGCCCGGTCTAACGCCACGTGTCTCCCAGTCCGATTTTCCTGGTAACCCTACCCTTATAAATAGCCCAGTTTTCCGTAAATTCGAGGTCGGAAAAAATTTACCAGAGCAGGCCCAGAGCAATTACGCTGCAAACAAGAGCCCAGAAACCCCTTACGCTTACGCTTACGCTGGAAGTTCTGTACGCCGAGCACAATCCGCGCTCCGCCTACCGTGCCAACCAGCTGCATCTCTGCGTCCACCGGGGCTTTACGTCCGCCTTGTGTCCCTACACGACTACGTTAGACCGGTGCACAACATTTTAACTCTTTAATCCATTGCTTACGCTTGTTGCAAGTTCTTTTATAGTTTTACGTCAATTTGGCCCACGATTTGTTTACGCCTGCTTACGTTCACGTTCCGTTTACGTTCGTATATGCGCACACTGCGTACGCTGTTTACACTTGCTTACGCTCTTTACGCTGGTTTACGCTGTTTATGCTGTTTATGCTTGTTTACGCTCTTTACACTTACGCTGTTTACGCTGTTCACGCCTGCATACGCTTACGCTGTGCCTATACTTTTTTACGCTGTTTACGCCTGACCCTGTTTACGCCCTTTTATGCTTACGCTGTCTGCGCCTGTTTCATTGCTTATGCTCTGTTTAAGCATAACCCAGCGTATAACACTTCGGTGGCGCTCGGGGAAATACTTGTCTGATCTGCGTGTGGACCACCCAAGGTACCCTACCTTCGTACATTCCAACACGTCCTCAGGCAAAGGTGGGGTCTTCTGTGCTCGCCCTGCGATCCCGCGGTCTCTGTTTCCCGTTCCAGCCGGGGACCGATGATTTCAGGTGGTACAGAATTTCGCGCTAGAAGGAGGGCCTCCGCTTAAACAGTTGACTGCATGCTCCTCAGCGTCTATGCTCATCAGCGTTTTCGCTGCCCTGTTTAAACCCCCGACTCTTAGTGTCTACACTTTCGATTCTTCAGCGTATACGCTGCGCATAAACCCTAGCGTATACGCTGCACACTTACGCCAGCGTTTACGCTGCACACTTACCTTGTAGATTCGTCTACGCCAGTCGCATACACTACGTTATCCAGTACATCAATCTCGCACACTCAAACCATCTATCATCATGAATCCCATAAACATCGCCGCTGCTACTACCCAGAACGTTAACATCTCAGACACAACAGCTGCCCAGCAATCTATCACACAACATATGGGAGGGCAATCCACAATAGGGCCCCGTCGGTCGTTGAGGTTGCAAGGGAGAGACCCTGCTGCTAACGTTATAGCCCAAGACGAGTATAACTTCATCTGCATTAAGATGCAAGCCGGCCTGGCAGTTGATCGGGCTGAGATGGAAGTAAAAAGGCAATTTGAAATCTTTTACAGAGGGGGATACAAATTCATCCCTTCCCCATACGACGTAATCCCCATTCCAGAACAATTCTCGGAACCCTTTACGCAGCTCCTTCTGCATAGAAGCCAATCGCTAGACCAAACTACGGCAGATCAACAATGGGACGAAGAGGACGAATTCGCTGCCCAATTTGAGCATGAAGACTCCTACCATACTCTTAGTCCACATAACCACATGAACCCCATCTTTAACCTAGATGCAGGGGAGGTCATACCCCTCTAACCCCCTAACTCTGCCCACACTCAAGCGTTGTTACAAGAAACATCCGCGTTAGCCCAAATCCCTCCCCAGGGCAACCCTTTGCCCAACGCCTTCCCTTTTACAGCTATGGGTTCATCCTCACAAGCACCGCCACCTCACAGTAACGTGGGAGTGAAATTCTAATCCCAAGTGGTAAGAGTGCCACATGTTATACCCATGTCCACATCTGCCCACTACGTCCCGCATGTCCAAACGCACACACCCCCTTTCACTGCCATAACCCAACAAGGAGCCCCCTCGTACAACATGGTCGGACAATGGCCGATGATGGGCACGACGTCGTAGCAGATCTCCCACCACTACGTACCACCCCACACGTTGCCACTAGCTCATGTGCCCCAGGCATAGCCGCGACCACAACAGCAACAACCTCCTCTTTATAATGTATTGCCCCTAGTGCCACCTACTGTACACTTCCCACAAACGCAACCACCAACAAAGCAACTTTCAGCCTTCCAATCCACCGTTCAACAGTCTAACTCATACAGCGTGCCACAAGCCCAAACCGCCATGCTCCCAAATGCTCAGGATTGGGCAGATGCTAAAAGAATGATGCAGGAATTAACTGACGAGGTAAAACGCCTCAAGACAGCCGCTGACGGGGAGTTGAAGGTAGTAGACTTTTATAACAATGACCCCATTAGCTCTTCCATCCCGTCTTTAACTCTGCCCAAAGGCGTCCCCCTACCAATGCTAACCAAGTACAATGGGGAGACAGATCCCAACACACATTTAATAACGTTCAGGTTAGAGTGCGCACTGCTACAAGCATGGCCCCATGCAATTCTTCACGTGTTTCCTATGTCCCTCTCGGGGAGAGCACTCGATTGGTATAGGGCGCTCCCAAGAAACTCTATTTCCTCCTTGGAGAACCTACTACACCAATTTGTGACCAGGTTCAAATATAACCTGAAACCTGAGGACACACTAGACAGCCTCATTCAGGTCAAGCAGACACTGCTTGAACTGGTCCAGAAATTTATCCAGAGGTGGAGCGCAGCCCTCAATGAGCTGCACGAGGAAATCTCCCAGACATACCTGCTCACTATTTTGAAAGGGGTCGTCAACGATTTCTTTAAATCCAAGCTGTACTATCTAAACGTGCGCAATCTCAATCAAGCCTTTGAGCAAATTAAAAACATAGAAGAGGCAGCCCAAAACAGCAACGACCCGACCTACATAGCCTTTAAAAATCAACATGCTAAAAAAGATAAAGAAAAGGCTAAAACGACCATAGCATCGATAGTAGGGGCACAATAACCAACTAGGCCGCCACAAACCCCTGCTAATTACAACAAACCAACTCCAACGATTGCACAAGAATCATTGTCACAGCATAATCCAGGGACCTGCACACGCAATTTTGAGAGGAAAGAACCCTCTCAATATACACCCTTGCCCATGAAGCCATCCCTGTTTTTTGATCAGCTCCTAAAGGCCGGTTTAATGCAGTATAAATAGTTATCTCCCACGGCCATCCAGAGACATGACCGGTTCTGTCAACTCATTCAGAACCCAAGCCTA
Organism: Gnetum montanum; assembly: GCA_015680685.1. Classification (NCBI taxonomy): domain Eukaryota; kingdom Viridiplantae; phylum Streptophyta; class Gnetopsida; order Gnetales; family Gnetaceae; genus Gnetum; species Gnetum montanum. The sequence continues at coordinate 47,378 of MNCI01003637.1, read as the reverse complement.
GCAATGCCAGATGAGCCTCCTGTACCTAAGGGCTTCAGGGTGGATCGCTTTTGCGATTACCATCAACGAAACGGGCACGGAACAGATTACTGTTTCACCTTGAAGCAGGACCTACAACGAATGATCGACGAAGGCCAAATCACCTTCGACGAAGCAAACCCGATTCAGCCGCAAAATCAAGCTATGGGGGTCTATAAAGACCCTTTAAACATCAAAGAGGCGCCATACACCATCAGTACAGTCTGCCTTGACGATGATTCTGAGCCATCTTACATTAACACCATATCTCCCGAATATACGTAGCAAACATCCAACAAACCTTTTGTAGTTCGCACACCTGTCCCTGCACCTACACCCGCACCCCAGCTGTCTCATCCTTTACAACAGCCGTATGTCGTTCAGATACCCCCGGCAGTGGCCACACCTAACACCGCGACACGCGACAAGCCATATGTGGTGCGTGTCCCTCCTGTCACTCCCCTAAACGCACAAACTCCGCATAACCGGCCTACTCCTTTTGTGGTCCGGGTACCCTCAACAACTCCAACAATGGAGGTCCAACCTTCACCGAAACCAACCCCATTTGTCATTAGAACACCCAAAGGACCCCATGACTACCAAGCTTCTGTGTCACAAACACAACACCGACCCAAGCCCTACGTCGTTAGGCTACCTGTCTAGCCCTCTAACCAAGCACATCCAACAATACAAGCGTCACCCCGTCCAACCCCATATGTGGTAAAACTCCCAGGGCAACCCGAAATGCCAAAACCAACGGCACCTCCACGCCACACGTGAGAACGTCCCGGAGATAGACTCGCGCGTGAACGTATGGAGAAAGAGTGCCAAGGGTTAGCTCTGGGACTACCTAAGTCCACTCCCCTCAACTCCGTGCCCATGTCATCATCTACCGATCAACCAAGAACAGGCAATGAAGGTGAGTCATCTGAAAAACATCAATCATCCAAAATGACAGCTCCGAAAACTGACAAACCAACAAGACGGGAGATAAAACTGTTGGGTCCAATGGATCCAATCAGCACCGATAGAAACACCCCCAACAGTGAAAACTTCGTAGCCGCCTTGACACAAGTCATGCAAGTATTAAAACAAAAAAAATACTTTACTGAGCTTGTATGACTTAGTATTAACATCTCAAACGCATCGGGAAGCTTTAGTACACATGTTAACGTCAATCCCGGTGAGCGAGGACTTACCCCCAAACGAACCCTCCATCCATG